>SJYX01011883.1:51964-86270 GCA_006410675.1 Oreotragus oreotragus
TTGATCACTGAAGAAGGCTTTCTTATCTCTTCTTGCTATTCTTTGGAATTCTGCATTCAGATGCTTATATCTTTTATTTCCTGCTTAGAGGCTCTATATCTGACCTAGAGGCTTTGGGAACTTGAGTGGGGGAGAAGAAGGGGAGTGTGGTTCAACATGTTACATTCACCTCATCTCCCTGTTTTCATGTTGATATTTTCACCCTCAGCTGTGCCTGATGTTCCCTGGTCCAGCAACCCTGTTTACTTTCTCCAAAGAAATAGAATTATTTTCTGATGTGGTGATAGAGCAGCATCTACCTGGGTTTGTGGAGTGGGAGAGAGGGTATTAGGAGGCAAACTGATTGCAGAGACTTTTAACCAAGCCTCATATTTTTAAAAAGACCCAGCTTCACCACTTCCACCCCCACTTCCAGAGATACCTACCACTGCCAGTAGTTAGCGGGGAAGGCAATGGCACCCCACCCCAGTACTCTTGCCTGGAAAATCCAATGGACGGAGTAGCCTGGTGGGCTGCAGTCCATGGGGTCGCTAACAGTCGGACAGACTGAGTGACTTCACTTTCACTTTTCTCTTTCATGCATCGGAGAAGGAAATGGCAACCCACTCCAGTATTCTTGCCTGGAGAATCCCAGGGATGGGGGAGCCTGGTGGGCTGCCGTCTATGGGGTCACACAGAGTCGGACACAACTGAAGCAACTTAGCAGCAGCAGCAGCAGCAGCAGCCAGTAGTTACTATTGCAGCTACTTATTTGTACTTATGGGTTTATGCCCTTTAAAAAATTATTTACTGTTGTTTAAGTGGGCTTTGAAGAAGGAGCAGAGCTAAATGCATGTGTTCAATCTACAACCTTTAACTAAAAATCCCTTTGCAATCTTTGAGTCTTATTTCACTTTGAGTTAAACTAAATATAGAGGTACCATACCTGAGATAAACTCCTGGAATTCTTTGATTTTGTGTCAGAATTGAATTTAATTTTAATTTATCAGATTCTCCCACATGGTTTTGCCCTTGTAAAATGTAAGCATTTTATTTCCCTGTTGTTTTACATGGCAGACTTGTCCTCTAGAGCAAATGCTTCTGCTGTATTCAATCTGTTATGCTAAATTGACAATAGTTCTTAAAAATTGTGTGTGTGTGTAACTCAATTGGCAGTTGTTTGGGGAAGTTGTAGGGGAAACTAACTAATGTTTTAAATTTTCCGTAAGATGGACAAAATATTGGAATGAAGCACGTTCCTGCAACCCAGTGTGGCATTTGGGTTCGAACCAGCAATGGAGGTCATTTTGCTTCACCAAATTATCCTGACTCATATCCACCAAACAAGGAATGTATCNGTAGGGGAAACTAACTAATGTTTTAAATTTTCCATAAGATGGACAAAATATTGGAATGAAGCACGTTCCTGCAACCCAGTGTGGCATTTGGGTTCGAACCAGCAATGGAGGTCATTTTGCTTCACCAAATTATCCTGACTCATATCCACCAAACAAGGAATGTATCTACATTTTGGAAGGTATTTGACCAATTTCTCTTTCCTTGGATGAATGTTAACTTTTTTTGTAAAACTAAATAATTGATTAAATGCTCTTTTTAAACCAATTTGAACAAAATTTAAACATGTATTTTAATTAAATACTAGTCATTATAAATATTTCTTAATACTGCCAACATTAACAAAATAATGGTTGAAGTTTTTTAAGAATTTTTAATCTCCTAAAATAATATTTAACTAGATGCATCAGTATATATGAGAAACTTCTCTGATAAGATACTTAAACTTACTGACATCTCTTATTAGGCTTTATGAAATTTATGTCCATGGTTACATTTTATGTTTCTTTCATTTCTTCTGTTTTTCTGTTCCATCATGGTACATTGTATCTCATGAATTAAGCATTAGCTTCTCAACTCTTAATTTTGAGCATTCCACTACATTTAACTAATTTAATATATAGTATATGCCAAAGGGAAAAATTACTATAATTCTACAGATAGCATTGTTATTAACATACAATATAACATTTATTATGAATTTTATATGTAATAACTCAGTATGATCCTTATCTATAAAACAGTAACAGAGCAGTTGTGCTTTTCTCACTGTGTCAGGACATTTTTACTTTTTCTTGTTCACATTGCCCTGATGAACTTACTCTTTCTTTCTANGATAGCATTGTTATTAACATACAATATAACATTTATTATGAATTTTATATGTAATAACTCAGTATGATCCTTATCTATAAAACAGTAACAGAGCAGTTGTGCTTTTCTCACTGTGTCAGGACATTTTTACTTTTTCTTGTTCACATTGCCCTGATGAACTTACTCTTTCTTTCTAGCTGCTCCACGTCAAAGAATAGAGTTGACCTTTGATGAGCACTATTATATAGAACCATCATTTGAGTGTCGGTTTGATCACTTGGAAATTCGAGATGGGCCATTTGGTTTCTCTCCACTTATAGATCGTTACTGTGGTGTGAAAAGCCCTCCATTAATTAGATCAACAGGGAGATTCATGTGGATTAAGTTCAGTTCTGATGAAGAACTTGAAGGACTGGGATTTCGAGCAAAATATTCATTTATCCCAGGTAAATAAATTATTGTTTCAGTAGCAAGATCTCACTGTGGTTTTAGAATCTTAAGACTAGAAAACAGAAAATCCAGTCAAGTTTATCAAATAAAGATTTTTTTTTAATTACCAAGATCAAAGGGGAATCAGACCATGAATAAATATTTAATAAAAATTAGAAATAGAGCTGTGTCACTTGAATTTTGAGGCATATCATATATGGTATTACATTATTTCTTAGATTTAAGTTTTATAGCATATATCAAGGCCAAAGACATCATAATAAACACATTTTTAAAGTAATTCAACAAATTTGTCTTTTCGTGATCTCTACCAAAAATTATTTTGGCAGGTTTTTTTCCTTTGGAATGGTTGAATTAAACACTCATTTGAATAAACAGTCCCTAGAAAATACTGAACAGTAGAAAGAATAGTGTTTTGTACTTGGAGGCAAAAGATCTGGGTTTGAATCCTTTCTGTGCCACCTGCTAGCTGTAAAATTTAGTATTAAGCATGGACTTGTGCCTGAGCATTGCTGTTGATAAGACAGGAATATCTTCATGAGGCTGCCATAAGTAATTACCAGAAACTTGGCAGCTGAAAACAATGGTGATTTATTCTCTGAGTTCTGGAGGCCAGCATCCAGCAGGGTCACTTCCTTCTAGGAACTCTAGGGGAGAATCCTTTCCTAGCCTCCTCTTCCTCTGGTGGCTGCCCCAGCATTCCTGCACTTGTGGCCTCATCACTCTAATCTCTGCCTCCATCTTCACATCCCCCCGATCTTCTCAGAATGCTTAGCTTAATCACATCCTTTGCCTTAGAATGTAATATTCACTTTTTTTTTTTAACCTTACAAGGTAATAAGGTAACCTTTTAACCTTATTAGGTAATAGTCATAGCTTGTGACAGTTGTGATGTGGACATATATTTGCGTGGTGGGGGAGGGTCTCCATTCAGTACACTCGACCCATCTTACCTACCACAGAGTTATGTGGAAACGCTTTGTAGTCCTCAGAGCCTGTCCACTGTAAAAGTACACATATCCCTAATGCAGAAGCCCAGAGATACACTAGTTATTACTCCTGTCTTCAGAGAACTCACAGACTTAACAAGATGAAAAAGTTACTTAATATAAGAATCATATAATCTTTTTATGTTTTCATGTAAGAAATTTACTAACTTAAAATTTTTAATTAGAACAGCCAGATGAAAATATCATAACCTTATCACCCTATAAATAAAAACCAATATAAGCAATATGGCATGTATCACTTCAGATGTTTTTATCTTTTTATTTTGTTTATTTTATATAACAGAGATCATGCTATTCTTTCAACTGTGTTACCAGTCTTTTTTTTTCCCCTGAACAATATATTCAGCTTTTTTTTTTCCCTGTTTTAAGTGTCACTTCAGTATTTAAGTTCTCAGTGTCAAAATGATAACCTTTTCAGAAAGTAAAATTTATACTTTTTTTTTTAGAAATTTTAGGCATGTAGCACACTGAGTAGAAAGTACAGAGTTACGGTATACCTTCTAACCACCCCCGTGCACACACAGCCACCGCTAAAACCTAAGATGAGCATCCAGCACCCAGGCTACATTTGTTACAACTCATGAACCTGCATCATCACCTAAAGTCTGCCATTTACATTAGCATTCACTCTTGATGTCGTACATTCTGTGCGTTTGGGTAGATGTAGTGATGTAATGATGTATCTACCAATACAGTGTCTTATGGAGTATTGCGAGTGCCCTAAAAGTCCTGTGTGCTCCACGTATTCATCCCTCCCACTCCAGCCCTGGCAACCAGTGATCTTTTTACCATCTCTATAGTTTTGCCCTTTCCAGAATGTCATGCAATTGGTATCCTACAGTATGTAGCCTTTTCATATTGGCTTCTTTCCCTTAGTAATATTTGTTTAAGGTTCCTCTGTGTTTTTTCATGGCTCGGTAGCTTTTCTTTTTTTAGTGCTGAATAATATTTCATTGTATGAATGTGCCACAGTTTGTTTGTTTATTGTGTAGAAGGATATCTTGTCTGCTTTCAGGTTTTAGCAACCACAAATAAACCTGCTGTAGACATCCATATGTAGCCATTTGTGTGGACAAAGTTTTTAACTCCTTTGGCTAAGTACCATGGAGTGCAACTGTTGTATCATATTAAAATTTGTCTTAAATTTTTCCTTAAATGGAGAGTGGTGATGTTTGCATAGCATTGTGAACATACATAATGCCACTGAACTGTACACTTTAAATGGATGAAAGGGTAAATATTATATTTTACTACAATAAAAATAAATTTTAAAATTACAGGTGTCGAAAAAACTTACTTTGAAAATTCAGATAGACATATATATAAACTTGTCAGAATGAAAAAAATTGCTAGTCTAAAATATCTTAGACTCTTCAATTAGCCTATTTAAACCTATTTTATTTGACAGTTTTTTATATGTAACTGATTGCTTAATTCTTGTTAATTTCTTTTTTTTTTTTTTTGCTATGCTGCATGCGAAATCTTCCCGACCAGGGATTGAACCCATGCCCTCTGCAGTGGAATCTTAATCTGCACGAAATCTTAACCATTGACTTTCAGCATGATTATCAAAGTACATGTTGAAAAAAGTAGGAAAAATTTTAGCTCTATTTAGAATACCTCACAGAGACTATTCTTTTCCAAACTCCCTAAATAAAAGAAAGTAACAACACTTCACCAGTTTTGCAGAGATGTGTCAAAGAGAAATCTAAATCTTAACCAGCATTAGAGTAAAAAAATCATAGCAACTATCTGGCAAGTGAATCAGAACTTCACATATAGGCAAGAATTCTAGGGATATTGTCATTGCACTAAAATTTTCAGTTATTCCAGTTACTTCCAGGAAGTAGGAACCCATTACGAGGTTCTGCCTCAACAAATATCACCAGTAGCTCAGAGAATTTCATATATTTAAAAGATACTAGTTTCTCATCAGAGAAGCCAATGGCAACCCACTCCAGTACTCTTGCCTGGAAAATCCCATGGACGGAGGAGCCTGGTAGGCTGTGGTCCATGGGATCACAAAGAGTCGGACACTTACTGAGTGACTTCACTTTCACTTTTCACTTTCAAACATTGGAGAAGGAAATGGCAACCCACTCCAGTGTTCTTGCCTGGAGAATCCCAGGGATGGTGGAGCCTGGTGGGCTGCCATCTATGGGGTCGCACAGAGTTGGACGAGACTGAAGCGACTTAGCAGCAGTAGCAGTTTCTCATCTTTAGTAGCTTTCATCCACATTTACAAATCCCTGGACAAAATTTATTTTATAAATATGGCTTAAATAGACAGCCATGATTTAGCTATTTATGAATCGCCTATTTACTTTGACCATTTTTTTCTTTAGTAGTAAGATTGTGGCAGCCTCACCCACGTTATAAAAGTAACATGGTAGAGAAAGAAAAATTGTCTAGAGAATTAGAGCTAGTCCTGATTTTGCCATTATATTATCTAAAATAGTCATCATCTCGCTCTGATTCAGTTTCCTCAACTATAAAATAGAATGTTACATGATCTTGATGTTATTGTTATTAGCATAATTTAAATGTAAGGTATGTAGAAACTCTGAAGTACAATAAAATGCAAATGTAAGGTAATTAGTCTAGAAATCTTAAACATTTTCTTTTTATTTTAATGTTCCTATATTTTAACCATAAACCATATGAAGTTGCTCTCATGATACAGATAATAGAAGAAAAAGAGAGCTGCTTTTCTTCCAAGAATCTTTAAATATAAAGTTGCCTGACTTTGTTTTTTAATATTTTTAAAAGCATTGTTCAAATGATTAAGATACCTTTTTTTTCTTTCAGGTAGTCTAAACATATTTGCAAAAACCTGACTCTATGTAAGACTTTTTAATATAATGTATTTTTGGTGCAGTATCAATTCAGTTAATTGATTTAGTTATTAAAAATCAAATACCTGACCAATTTAATTAAATCAGTTATTTTAATATAAACTATTGGTTGTCAACTTTCTGTGAACTATTTCATAGGGCAGAATATACTGTATATCATTTAGTTGTCTTTCTTTTTACTGCCATTATGAAAGTACAGCTCATTAAGCTACTACAGTGGGCTTCCCAGGTGGCTCAGTGGTTAAGAATCCACCTGCCAATGCAAGAGAGACACGGGTTTGATACCTGGGTCAGGAAGAGATCCCCTGGAAAAGGAAATGGCAACCCACTCCAATATTCTTGCCTGGAAAATTCCAAGCAAGACAGGGGAACCTGGTGAGCTACAGCCTGCAGCTTAGCTACTCAGTCGTGTCCAACTCTGTGACCCCATGGACTGTAGCCCACCAGGCTCCTCTGTCCATGGGGATTTTCCAGGCAAGAATACTGGATTGGGCGAGCTGCCTTGCCCTTCTACAGGGGATCTTTCCAACCCAGGGATTGAACCCAGGTCTCCTGCATTGCAGGCCGATTCTTTACCATCTGAGCCACCACGGAAGCCCAAGAATACTGGAGTGGGTGTCAGGCCTACCTGATTCCCTGAGTTACCAGGGAAGCCCAGGCTACAGCCTCTGGGATCACAAAGAGCTGGACATAACTGAGCACACGCACACACAGCTACTACTATGGTGAGGAGCAATAAATTATGTGTAACATAAAATTCACTGTTTTAACCCTGTTAAATGTGCAAGTCAGTGGCATTGAGTACATGTACAGTGTTGTGCAACCGTAGCCACTGTCCATTTCCAAACCTGTTCTGTCGTCCCAAGCTGAAATTCTGTCCCCATTAAATCAACTCCCATTACCTAGCCCTACAGCCCTGTGAAAACGCTCTCTATTAATTTGACTAATCTAGGGACCTCAATAAATGGAATCTTACACTGTCCTTAACTGTCTGGCTTATTGTACTTAGCATATGTTTCAAGACTCATCCATGTTATATAGCATGTGTCAGAATTTCATTCCTTTTTAAGACTGGATAATATTTCACTGTAGTCTATATCTTTCTACTAGCTACTGTAGTTGAGAAAGAGTTGAGAGTTTTCAGGTAGCATAAATAAGTTATTAATTCACAGTGTGATCAAAAATTTAAGCATTATCATTTTTAAAAACATCAATCCTATAAGTGAGCAGTGCTTTGTAGTATACACCAATGAAAGCTTTCTCTTGCTTTGTTGTTAAATGCAGCATTAGATATAACATAAGACATTAAGCCTTAAATTAACTCTAAAATATCTAAGTGCCAATCACTTTCTTCTTTTCTCTGTTACAGATCCAGACTTTACTTACCTAGGAGGTATTTTAAATCCCATCCCAGGTTTAGTATATTACCTCTTTTTTTTTTCTCATGGCATCTTTGATTAGTCTTATTTTCCTTTGAACATCATTCATCTGTTCTTCCTAGATTGCCAGTTTGAGCTATCAGGAGCTGATGGAATAGTGCGTTCTAGTCAGGTAGAACAAGAGGAAAAAACAAAACCCGGCCAAGCAGTTGACTGCATATGGACGATTAAAGCTACTCCAAAAGCTAAGGTAGTATTAAGTATGCAGTCACTTCTGAGAAGAATAAGATGTGATTTGTACAGTGCGTTATTTGGTTCATGCAGATGTTTGCTGGTTAGTTAAACTGATGTTGCAACTTTTTTAAAATTTTATTTCAGTCACATTATTGAACACCTAACATCAGCATTATTGTAGTTAAATTACAATATAAACTTTAGGAATATTACACATACATTAATATCCTTATTTTAAGACTCTTAAAATCTGTGTATTCCTAACTGGACAGTACAGGTATTGATCAGTGTGATCATAGATTCATAAACATCTTTATGAGGAAGTAAAACAGGCCGTAAGAGGTTGACATGTCTTGTCAGAGATCTCAGTGTTGGTTATAACAGTTTCAAAACCAAAACACAAATACATTGTCTTAGTTCTGTGTTCTTATCATGCTGTCCTCTGCTAATCATGTAGAAGTTTTATTGGAAAGTACCACAGGGAAGGATGCTTTTATAAACTGACAGATTGAGACTGGTTCCTAACTACTACTGCTTTTTGCTTTTAATTTGTACTTCTGGGAATAGTAACAGTTAAAATTGTATTTATTGTATATATATATATATATATATATATATGTAAAAAGAGGAAAAAAAAGAGTGAGGGTAAGAGAACAAACCTTTAAAGAATTAACAAAAATCAAATTTAAAGTTGCTGGTAATGTGATGGATTAGATAACCTGAAAACCTACCTGTTACAAAACACCTAGAAACAGCAAATAATATATAATAGATGTCCTTTTTAAAGCATAGATAAGCCCCCAAAGAAGATAATCCTTATGAACTAGAACTGCAAGAACTATAAGCCAGAGCAATAAGCTGAAAACTGCAATTGATGGTACAAATGCCAAATGCCCCTTGCTGATTTCAGTAACCTGTGACTACTCGGGTGAACATGCCAGGAGCATGATATTACCCACACTGAGACAAATAAAAGGCCTAGAGTTCATGTGGCCTTTGCAAGGTTCATCACATAAAGCTGGAACCCACAAAGGGAGATGATTGCCATGAAATGGTAAATAAAAACTTCCATGAGCACAAGTTGTAACAAAAGAAGCTTATCTTTTGGGCTTAGTCTCAGGATTTGGTTGAGGCTGAGGTCTCCCCTGACAGTTTATACCTAGAAACCTATCTTTATTGGTTTGGGGTGCAAATTTATGTTCCATGCTCAGCCCAGGAATCACTTAGCCCCAAAATGAACAAAATGGTCCTGGGCTTATTACACCTGTTGATGCATCTGGCACAGATAAATACGAAAAACCATGTAGACTACAAGATTGCCATAGATAAAACAATAGACCCCCAAATTAGACAGTGGATAGGTGAACAACCCACTGCAAGTGGAGTTAGCAAGCATAACAGCAGGAAGTTTCTTAGATCCCCAAGATTTGAAGTGTTTTAAATGTCCAACAAGTAGGTATCAAAATATGAGAAAGAAAAATACCAAGTAAACTTTAAAAATAACCAAACAGATCTTCTTCAGGTGAAAAGTATAGTACTGAGAGATAGATTTGAGAAAATTACCCAGAAAGTAGCTTGAGGATGGGAGGCAGTGGCAATTTATTAAGAAAATTGCAAGAAATAACAAAAGGCATTGACATACAGTGATTCTCAAAGCAAGAAAAAGAAGAGTTAACTGACCCTCAGTTATAATCGGCATCACAGACAACACAAATATCTCCAAAACATCTAGAGAGAGAAGAGATTGCCTAGAAAGAATAACAAAGGAATAACCAATAGCAAAATGGAAGCCAGAAAGCAATAGAATAACATCTCCAAAGTGCTAAGGGAAAAAATTAACCAGCAATCTAAAATTCGAACATTCCATGTCCAGCTAAACTGTCATTCAAGAATGAGGGCAAAATTAAGGTATCTGGGAGCAAAAATAATAATCAAACCAAGTGCTATGGTTAAAATCCAAATGTATCTGTTTTAGGTTAACTACAGAAAATTTTGAAAATACAAAAACAAAGAAATAGATACTAAAAGAGCTAGTATAACTATAAAATTGAAATCAAGATGGTCACTAATTCATAAGGAAGATATATTTTAAATTTTATGTATTAATATAGCCTCAAAATATACAAAACATGAATTGACAGTTGTCAAGGGAAAATTGTGACAAATCCACAGTTATAATGTGTAATATTTTTTACCTTTCAATAATTTAATCAAGCATGCAAAAAAAAAATTGTCAAGGCTTAGGTTTAAACATCACAGTGTGCCTAATGGAACATGGTATCCTAACTCCCAACATTCCGAGATTTTACATTCTTTACAGGCATGCATGAAACATTTATGGAAACTGATCAATACACTGGATGGAAGAAGGAAGTCTGACATACACACCAGTGCTTGGTGTCATACAGAGTGTTCTCTGACAAAAGTACAATTAAATTAGCAACCAGAAACCAAAAGATAACTTTAAAACCCCATATGGTGCTAGTAAAGTTGGGTAGTTGCTTGTAGATTAGTGAAGTTAGAACACATCTTCATACCATACATACACAAAAATAAACTCAAAATGGCTTAGAGACTTAAACTTTGAAACTCCTAGAAGAGAACATAGGCAAGCATTCTCTGACATAAATTGTACCAATGTTTTCTTAAGTCAGTCTCCCAAGACAAGGAGATGGTGAAGGACTGGGAAGCCTGGCATGCTGCAGTCCATGGGGTCACAAAGAGTCAGACACAACTGAGCAACTGAACATCAAGAATGAGACCTTAGGAAATTCAGACTTGTAGTGAGTCAGAATCACGTGACAGCCTGATCTTGTGTTTGGCCTCTAAAGTGGAGGCCATTCCCCTGGGAGTAAGCCCTCAACCTTTGGAATCTGATGCTGTCTCTGGATAGCTAGAGTCATCACTGGATTGAATTATAGGATACCTAACTGATACTTGAGGATTGCTGTTGTAGTGGGGGTATGCGGAGGGAAGACCCACATGTTGGAATTGGTATCATAATTGTTACTCCAGAAAATAGATACAAAAATCCCTAACAAAGGATTAGTGCAGTCGCTCAGTCGTGTCCGACTCTTTGCGACCCCGTGGACTGTATTGCCAGTATAAATCAGCAATATATTATTTTTTTTAATTTATTTATTTATTTATTTATTTTTTTGTATTTATTTATTTTTTTACACGAACTCCCAAACATGAACCCCCCTCCCACCTCCCACCTCACATCTTCCCTCCAGATCATCCCCATACACCAGCCCCAAGCATCCTGCATCCTGCATTGAACATAGACTGGCAATTCATTTCTTACATGATAGTATACATATTTCAATGCTATTCTCCCAAATCATCCCTCCCTCTCCCTCTCCCTCTCCTTCTCCCTCAGAGTCCATAAGTCCGCTCTACACATCTGTATCTCTTTTGCTGTCTTGCATACAGGGTCCTCATTACCATCTTTCTAAATTCCATATATATGTGTTAGTATACTGTATTGGTGTTTTTCTTTCTGGCTTACTTCACTCTGTATAATTGGTTCCAGTTTCATCCATCTTATTAGAACTGATTCAAATGTATTCTTTTTAATGGCTGAGTAATACTCCATTGTGTATATATACCACAGCTTTCTTATCCATTCATCCGCTGATGGACATCTAGGTTGTTTCCATGTCCTGGCTATTATAAACAGTGCTGCAATGAACATTGGGGTACATGTGTCTCTTTCTATTCTGGTTTCCTCGGTGTGTATGCCCAGCAGTGGGATTGCTGGGTCATAAGGCAGTTCTATTTGCAATTTCTTAAGGAATCTCCACACTGTTCTCCATAGTGGCTGTACTAGTTTGCATTCCCACCAACAGTGTAAAAGGGTTCCCTTTTCTCCACACCCTCTCCAGCATTTATTGCTTGCAGACTTTTGGATCGCAGCCATTCTGACTGGTGTGAAGTGGTATCTCATTGTGGTCTTGATTTGCATTTCTCTGATAATGAGTGACGTTGAGCATCTTTTCATGTGTTTGTTAGCCATCCGTATGTCTTCTTTGGAGAAATGTCTATTTAGTTCTTTGGCCCATTTTTTGATTGGGTCGTTTATTTTTCTGGAATTGAGCTGTATAAGTTGCTTGTATATTTTTGAGATTAGTTGTTTGTCAGTTGCTTCATTTGCTATTATTTTCTCCCATTCAGAGGGTTGTCTTTTCACCTTGCTTATAGTTTCCTTTGTTGTGCAGAAGCTTTTAATTTTAATTAGATCCCATTTGTTTATATTTGCTTTTATTTCCAGTATTCTGGGAGGCGGATCATTGAGGATCCTGCTGTGATTTATGTCGGAGAGTGTTTTGCCTATGTTCTCCTCTAGGAGTTTTATAGTTTCTGGTCTTACATTTAGATCTTTAATCCATTTTGAGTTTATTTTTGTGTGTGGTGTTAGAAAGTGATCTAGTTTCATTCTTTTACAAGTGGTTGACCAGTTTTCCCAGCACCACTTGTTAAAGAGATTGTCTTTACTCCATTGTATATTCTTGCCTCCTTTGTCAAAGATAAGGTGTCCATATGTGTGTGGATTTATCTCTGGGCTTTCTATTTTGTTCCATTGATCTATATTTCTGTCTT
Organism: Oreotragus oreotragus; assembly: GCA_006410675.1. Classification (NCBI taxonomy): domain Eukaryota; kingdom Metazoa; phylum Chordata; class Mammalia; order Artiodactyla; family Bovidae; genus Oreotragus; species Oreotragus oreotragus. The sequence goes on from SJYX01011883.1 coordinate 64,643, forward strand.
TGTGCCAGTACCACACTGTCTTAAAAAGTAGAATGCAAGGCTGATTCACATTTGAAAAATCAATATGATTCAATATGTAAAGAAAGAATGCTACATGAATATCTCATTTTGTTAAAAGAATCAACACCCATTCATGAAGAAAATATCAGAAAAAAAAGAGTGGAACTTCTATAACCTGATAAAGGATGTCTACCAAAATGTACAGCTGACACCATACTGAATGCTTTTTCCCCCCAAAATTAGCAACAAGATAACTGCCACTGAACACCATACTGGAAGTTGTAGACAGTGAAACGTGGCAAAAAAAAACTATTTTTCCAGATGACATAATTATCTATGTAAAAAATTAACATGAAATATACCCTCAAAATCCTGGAATAAATAAGTCAGTTTAGCAAGGTTGGATAAAAGGCCGACAGATAAATGTCAGTTGTATTTTTTTATATATAGTTGATGCTTGAATAAGATGTGTTTGAACTGCACTGATCCATTTGCACACAGATTTTTTTTTTAAGGATAAATACCTATTACTACACTGTCAATGGTTGGTTGAATCCACAAATGTAGAACCAAGGATACTGTGGGATGACCGTGAAGTTATACATGGATTTTTGACTGCAAGGAGGGTCCGTGCCTCTACATCCCATGTTAATCAAGGGTCAGTTGTATTATCTGATTCAATATTTGAAGAATGAGCAACTGGAGTTCAAAATTAAGACAGCAGCAATACCATTTAAAGTAGCCCTTGCCTCCCCCCACCCCCCCCAAAATAAACACAGCATCTATAAACTGCAGAACCCTGATAAAAAATTCAAAGACCTGAATAAATGGAAATATATACTGTGTTTTCATTCCAGTCCCAAAGGCAATCGAAAAGAATGTTCAAACTACCATACAATTACACTCATTTCTCATGCTAGCAAGATGATGCTCAAAATCCTTCAAGCTAGGCTTCGGCAGTACATGAACTGGGAACATCCATATGTTCAAGCTGGATTTAGAAAAGGCAGAGGAACCAGAGATCAAATTGCCAGCATCCACTGGATCATAGAAAAAGCAAGGGAATTCTAACAAAACATCTGCTTCGTTGACTATACTAAAGACTTTGTGTGGCTCACGACAAACTGGAAAGTTCTTCAAGAGATGGGAATACCAGACCCCCTTACCTGACTCCTGAGAAACCTGATTGCAGGACAAGAAGCAGCACTTAGAACCAAATGTGGAACAACAGACGTTCCAAATTGGAAACGGAGTACTTCAAGGCTGTATATTGTCACCCTGTCTAACTCCTATGGAAAGTGCATCATGCAGAATCCTCGACTGGATGAGTTATAAGCTGAAATTAAGATTGCTGGGAGAATTATCAACAACCTCAGATATGCAAATGATACTACTGTAATGGTGGAAAGTGAAAGGGAACTAAAGAGCCTCTTGATGAGGGTGAGAGAGGAGAGTGAAAAAGCTGGTTTAAAACTCAACATTCAAAATACTAAGGTCATGACATCCAGTCCCATCACTTCATGGTAAATAGATGAGGAAAAAGTGGAAACAGTGACATTTTATTTTCTTGGACTCCAGAATCGCTGTGGATGGTGACTGAAGCCACGAAATTAAAAGATACTTGCTCTTTGGAAGAAAAGTATGACAAACCTAAACAGCATATTAAAAAGCAGAGACGTCACTTTGCTGACACAGCTCTGCATAGTCAAAGCTATGGTTTTTCCAGTAGTCATGTACAGATGTGCGAGTTGAACCATAAAGAAGGCTGAATGTTGAAGAATTGATGGTTTTGAACTGTGGTGCTAGAGAACACTCTTAAAGTCCCTTGAACAGCAAGAAGATCAAGTAAATCCTAAAGGAAATCATCCCTGAATATCTACTGGAAGGACTGATGCTGAAGCTTCAATACTTTGGCCACCTGATGTGAAGAGCTGACTCATTGGAAAAGACTGATGCTGGGGACAATTGAGGGCAGGAGGAGAATGGGGAGACAGAGGATAAGATGGTTGGATGACATCACTGACTAAATGGACATGAGTTTGAGCAAACTCTGGGAGATAGGGAAGGACAGGAAAGTCTGGTCTGCTGCAGCTCATGGGGTTGCAGAGTCGAACACAGCTTAGCAACCAAACAACAGCCATACTGTGTATACCTATTGAGGTGGACTCAGTAGTGTTAACAGAAGTTCTTCTGAAATAGATCTGTGTAAATAAGCACGGTTCAAGTTAAAACCCTTGCTATGTTTTTGTAAATGTAGACAAACTGTTCTTAGAGTATAATGAAAATGCGAGGAATTATAAGAGCCAAAACAATGTTCAAAAAATACAAATACTCACTACCTGATTTCAGATCTTCAGTAACCAAGACAGTGTGGTACTGACAAATGACAGACACACAGATCAGTGCAACAGAACAGAGCTCAGAAAAGGATTCACACAAATATGATTTATTTTCTTCTTTAGAGATACAGTGTCAGTTCAGTCTTGTCTTCAACAAATGGTGCTAAGAACAACCAGATACCCATATTAAAAAAAAAAGAATTTTAACCTATACCTGTATTTATACCTTATACTAAAAATTAACCTAATCTATTTCTGCTTTATTGACTATGCCAAAGCCTTTGACTGTTTGGATCACAATAAACTGTGGAAATTTCTGAAAGAGATGGGAATACCAGACCACCTGACCTGCCTCTTGAGAAATCTGTACGCAGGTCAGGAAGCAGCAGTTAGAACTGGACATGGAACAACAGACTGGTTTCAAATAGGAAAAGGAGTACATCAAGAATGTATATTGTCACCCTGCTTATTTAACTTCTATGCTGAGTACATCATGAGAAACGCTGGACTGGAAGAAACACAAGCTGGAATCAAGATTGCCAGGAGAAATATCAATAACCTCAGATACGCAGAGGACACCACCCTTATGGCAAAAAGTGAAGAAGAACTAAAAAGCCTCTTGATGAAAGTGAAACTGGAGAGTAAAAAAGTTGGCCTAAAGCTCAACATTCAGAAAACGAAGATCATGGCATCTGGTTCCATCACTTCATGGGAAATAGATGGGGAAACAGTGGAAATAGTGTCAGACTTCATTTTGGGGGGCTCCAAAATCACTGCAGATGGTGATGGCAGCCATGAAATTAAAAGACACTTAATCCTTGGAAGAAAAGTTATGACCAACCTAGATAGTATATTCAAAAGCAGAGACATTACTTTGCCGACTAAGGTCCATCTAGTCAAGGCTATGGTTTTTCCCATGGTCATGTATGGATGTGAGAGTTGGACTGTGAAGAAAGCTGAGCGCCAAAGAATTGATGCTTTTGAACTGTGGTGTTGGAGCTGACTCTTGAGAGTCCCTTGGACTGCAAGGAGATCCAACCAGTCCATTCTGAAGGAGATTAGCCCTGGGATTTCTTTGGAAGGAATGATACTGAAGCTGAAACTCCGGTACTTTGGCTATCTCATGCAAAGAGTTAACTCATTGGAAAAGACTCTGATGCTGGGAGGGATTGAGGGCAGGAGGAGAAGGGGCCAACAGAGGATGAGATGGCTGGATGGCATCACTGACTCGATGGACGTGAGTCTGAGTGAACTCTGGGAGTTGGTGATGGACAGGGAGGCCTGGCGTGCTGCGATTCATGGGGTCGCAAATAGTCGGACACAACTGAGCGACTGAACTGAACTGACTGAAACTGGATTATAAACACAAGTATAATACTGTAAAACTTTTAGAAGAAAACATGGGTGAAAACTTTGGGTTAGGGAAAGAATTCTTAGATAAGACATCAAAGAATACTTCAAAAAAACTATAAATTGAACTTCATTAAAATTAAAGCTTTTCCTTTTCACTGTTGAATGAAAAGAAAAGCCACTAAGAGAAAATATTTGTAAATCACTTGTCAAAAGATTTCTTTAATCCAGAACTCAAAACTCAACTATAAGAAAAGTACCTAATATAAAAATGAGTAAGAGATTTTGAACAAGCACCAGAGAATATTTTGACATTTCAAAACTGCAAATTAAAACCACAGTGGAAAAGCTCTCTACCTCTATTACAATAACTAATATTTTAAAACAGACAATACCAGATGCTGGGAGCTATATAGAGCAATTGGGAATGTAGGAAGACTCCTGGTAGGAATACAGAATGATATAGCCATTTTGGAAAACAGCTTGGTGATTTCCTATAAAGTTACCATGTGAGTGAGCAGTCTCCTGGCAGGGTAGCCAGGAGACAGAAAAACATGTTTACACACAAAAAACTTGAAGGTAAATGTTTACAGTAGCTTTATCCATAATAGACAAACACTGGAAACAATCCAAATACTCCTCAGTTGTTAATAAACTGTGGTACATCTGTGTAGTGAAATCTATTCAGGAGTAATGAGATACAGATTTTAGGGGATGCAGGTGCATAGAAGAATCTCACATGCATTGTGCTAACAAAGAATCCTGACTCAGAATATACTATGATTTCATTTATATGAAATTATAACATTTATGGGAAAGGTGGAACTACAGAACAGCAAAAGATTGGTTGCCAGGAATTAAAGTTGAAAATGGATTTGGACTGCTGAGGACCTGAACAGGATTTTCGTGGGGGGAGGGTGATGGAACTGTTCTTGATTATGGTGTCTGTCACTTGACCCTGTGCATTTGTCAGAGAATTTTATTTTATACTGGGATGTGATTGAATGTCTTGATGTGACCAAGTTATCAACAAGGATTGAAGAATGGAAATGCTCTCAACTTTGGAAAGCCATTGGGCATACCCTGATAAAGATGAAAATGGTCGTGTCTTATGACACAGCAACCACGCTTCTAGATGTGTACCCAGATGCTCATTGTGTGAGAGAGTAATCAGAATGCAAGAATGTTTACAGCAATATTTAATATTTTAAAAAGTGGAAGCAAGCTAAGTGTCCAAAAGGAAAATGGATAAGTAGTGACTTATTTCTACAATTGATACAAGATTTTAAAATACACAAAAATACTATATATTTTTATAGATACATAAATTTAAAAGTCTAAAAATGTACATGAAAGTAAAAGTGAAGTCGCTCAGTCGTGTCCGACTCTACGACCCCATGGACTGTAGCCCACCAGGCTCCTCCATCCATGGGATTCTCCAGGCAAGAATACTGGAGTGGGTTGCCATTTCCTTCTCCAGGGGATCTTCCTGACCCAGGGATTGAACCCAGGTCTCCTGCATAGTAGGCAGAGGCTTTAACCTCTGAGCCACCAGGGAAGCCTAGAAATGTACATAGTAATTATAAAAATTATACTCAAAACAGGGAACGTTGGAAAGATAGTAGGAACATAGATGGCTTTAGTTGTACAGTTGACCTTTGAACGACATAGAGGCTAGAGTCACTGACCACTCGCAGTTGAAATTCTGAGTATAACTTTATAGTCAACCCTTGGTATCTGAGGTTCCACATCCTCAGATTCAACCAGCTACAGACTGTGTAGTACCATGAAAGAAAGTGAAAGTGTTAGTCACTCAGTCATGTTCAGCTCTTTGCAACCCAATGGTCTGTAGCCCGCCTGTCTCCTCTGTCCATGGGAATCTCCAGACAAGAATACTGGAGTTGGTTGCCATTCCCTTCTCCAGGGGATCTTCCCGAACCAGGGATCGAACACAGGTCTCCCACATTTCAGGCAGATTCTTTACCATCTGAGCCACCAGGGAAGCGTAGTGTAATACTGTAGTATGTGATTATTGAATAAAATCCATATAAATGGACCTGCATATTTGAAACCCATGTTCAAGGGTCAACTGTACACAGAATTGAACTGTACAAATCCACATATATAGGTTTTATTCAGTAAATATTATAGTGCTATATAATCTGCAATTGGTTGTGTCTATAGACACAGAACCACAAATAAAAGGCTGCATTGTAGGACTTGAGCACCTGCAGATTTTGGTATCCAGAGCAGAACCTTCCTAGAACCAATTACTCATTGCTACTGAGGGATGACTGTGCAGAGGTGAGGTGGGGTTTGTGAGTTTTGAGGGTTTTTTTTAATATTTAATAATTATTTAAATACTTAAGTGAAATTAATGCTTTCAATGTGCCTCTTTTATAAAATACCTCATGAAGAAACGATTTCATATACATAAGTTTTTTAGGAATGTAACCTAGAATGTTAAATACTGAAGAAGATTACTTTTAATATATAAAAGTAAATTAATTTTTTAAAGTTAACATAAACACTTGACATGGAAATTGGATCAAAAATTTTTTAATGGGTTCAACTAAAAGAATAAACAGATGATTTCATTTGAAGAATTTAAAAGAGAAAATGCTAAAGACCACAATAACCCTTGAATACTCAAAATGGGGTGAACTAGTTTATGGGTGATGTTCAAGAAAAATTCACTTACATATAAAAGTCGTTGGTGTTTGCATTTAAGTAGTGTTTTAATCTGTTTTATCAGTGGCCTTTCCATAAAAATAACAGCTTTCTGAGGATCTCATTGCATTTCTTTTGCAGTATTTGGGGCCTCTAATAAAAAGCGTCCTTTTCCCCATTGGAGTTATGAGCCAGTTGAGACAGTGGAGCTTCAGAATAGCACCTTTATTATGATGAAGGCTAGGAAGCAGCTTATAATGAGAGAATCAATGTAGACCTGCTAATTCCCTACCCACCAGGTCCACCTCCTACCTAAGCCTAGACTGGAACATCCCATCCAAGGGAAGGTCATCTACAGAAGAGACCCACTCACCCAGGTCACTGTTACTCTCATTCACTGGTCCAGGGAAGGAGGAAAGGAAAAGTGAACAAATACCATCCCTGATCCAGGTGACTCTCTTCACTTCCCTGGGAGGGTATAGGAGTAGGTAAGAGGCCAAGAGTGTTTATGTTTAATTAAAGATATTCTGCAGTCTGGGTGAGAGAAGAGTAGTTTGTGCCCCAGTCCACCCATTTCAGTTTGTTAGCCTCATACTGTTAGAAATATTTTCTGAAGATTAGTTGAATTAAACTATTAATGTCAATATTTAACTGTATTCACAATAGAAAAGAATGTTATTTTTGTCATATGACTTACCTTAAAACTTTGATTTTTAAAAGTTACCAATTTAAGGTACATTTACTATGGCCTTACACAAGTATGGTGTTTCTTTGGATTTAAAAAAACAGTAGAGAGTAAATACTTCAGACTTCTTGATGGTCTTCCTGATACTCAGCTCTGTCAAAACTAGGTTTTACAAACCTACTCAGTTTTTCATTGATTGCTCTTTCTGAGCAAGAATTATACCGGATAGCACATTGACACTCTAATTGGAAGACCATACAGTCTAATGGAGAAGACAAACGAAACGAATATTAGTGATGCTCACCACCAGACAACCATGGGCAGAGTGTTCTGGTTATATAAATGATGGAGAAAGTAATGAAAACAGATTGTCTATTTTAAACAAACATATTACTTCTGTGTTAAAATACATTTATGAGGTTTTGTGAAGTTTTGAAATGGAAGTACATTACCAGCAATTTTGCTCATGAAAGTGGCAAATTGGTCATTTCAAATAAGCCAGAGTTACTGGTCAAAATTTAACTCTGAGATATATTTTTCAGTTTTTGTTCTTAGTTTTATGTCATCAAGGTATTTGGGGGAGGGGAATGTTTTTGTTTTATGAAGCCCTTTAAATTACAGTGTGGGTGTGGCATCATACTGCTACCTCAGAGATAGCAATCAGCAAGACATCTCCAGTGGCAATCAAAGAAATCTTTATTCTTCATTCATTAAAATTTTACTTTAATTGTAGAGTCACATATGAGCAACTGTATCCAAAAATGAACCATGTATGTGAAGTGTGTGTGTGTGTGTGTGTGTGTGTGTGTATGTGTGTGTGCATACATGTATACACATAAAAGGCATCCCAGAGAATGTGAAGAACATACGTCTTAATAAGATTCAGACCAACTTAGGTTCACATCCTCACTCTAAGTAACTTTGGGCAAGTTCCTTAGTCCCAGTGAACCTTAATTTTCTCCCAGCCCATAAAGAACAGTACCTGTTTCACTCTGTTCTTTTGGAGATTTTGCTCAAGGTGTTTCTAAGCCTAAAGTCTAATGGAACTCTTCAAATAAGAACGGGTCAAGCACATTTTAACAAGACTGAGTGCTGGGTAGCAGACTGCCTATGACATTTGAGGAAAGGGGATACTAAGCAATAGAATACTAGTGCTTATTTTGAAACTCCAGCTTAAATCTTCGTGACTGAAAAGTTAGAAATTGTTCATTTATGAAGTAAAATCATAAAACCACTTACATGTGCAACAGTAGGATAGTGGGTAAATAAATGACATCATAGGAATGATTACAATCATGAAGTGATAGGTAAGTTCTGATGTGTTACAGCAAAAGCAGAGTGTGTGTCTTAAAATTAAGCTTAGGTTTTAAAGATGTGGAAAAAACTGAAGAAAGTTAATCATAGTAATTGATAAGAGTGAAAGAATTAGGAATGTTTCTTTTATTTTCCCAGTTTGTCAGTATCACAAGATTGTTTTTATAACAAGGAAAACATGTACAATAGTCATGCCTCATGAAGCAGTAAGTTTCTCTTTATAGACAAAACGCAAGCTTTAGGTTCCTTAACTCTTGGTTCCATTATTAAGACAACCAAAGAAACAGAACATTGGTCTTAGTTCTTTTACCTTCTTAGGCATCAGCCTTTTATCTATTGTTTTTTCTGTCAGCTTTTATAATTCAGTTCAGTCCGTGTTACATATTGATTGGATAATAGAACTAGAAAATTAAACTTAATAAAAGCACTGTTTTTCTTTGTTTTAATGTTACAGATTTATTTGAGGTTCCTAGATTATCAAATGGAGCACTCAAATGAATGCAAGAGAAACTTCGTTGCAGTCTACGATGGAAGCAGTTCTATTGAAAATCTGAAGGCCAAATTTTGCAGCACTGTGGCCAATGATGTAATGCTTAAGACAGGAGTTGGGGTGATACGCATGTGGGCAGATGAAGGTAGTCGGCTAAGCAGGTTCAGAATGCTCTTTACTTCCTTTGTGGAGCGTAAGTAAATAATTTCTATAGCAGTGAGATCTTTTATATAATCATTTACTCAAAATATTGAGCATTTCCTTTTGACAAAGACTGCTAGTCACAGAACATAGAAGTAAGTAGGTCTTAGTACATATTCTTAAAGAATTGACTGTCATGGGTGAAAAAAAGCATCGTAATACATAAATTGCAACACTACCAGTTATAAAAATATATGGTAGGGAGTGCAAAAAGTGGAGACTACTCTCAGGATTTTCAAAATTAAAAGTAATTATCAGTAGTATGAATTCATCTTGGTAAATAATTGTGAATTCACCAAACCATGCTCCCCAAAGATTTAGATAGACTGTTTCCTTTTTAAATTTTTTTAAAGTAATTTTAAGCTTATAAAAAGTTTTAAAATAGTAGAGTTCTCCTGTGCCCTTCACTCAGATTCGCCTAATGTTAACATCTTACAATACCATAGTAAAGCTGAATGTTAACTGTTTTACTAACCAGTATATAGACCTTACTCAGAGCCCACTAATTTTCTCACTAATGTCCTTTTCTGATCCAGAATTGCAGATTGCTTTTGCCACATCTCCTTTAGTTTGCTCTGTTTGTGGCACTTTCTCGGTGCTTAATGACCTGGATGTCTTTGAAGAGCACTGGCTAGCTACTTAGTAGAATGTCCATCGGTTTAGGTTTCTCTCATGTTCTCTCTCTCATGAACTGAGGTTTTGCGTGTCTGTCAAGAATACAATAGAAATCACATTCCACCTTTCTCAGTACATAATGTGGGTTTGGCTCACACTAACTTGGATCACTTTCTTAAGGTACTTATCTGCCACATTTCTACACTGTAAACTTAACAATTTTTCTTTTCAAATTAATAACTCAGAGAGTATGCAGATACCCTTTTGCTCACTAACATTAACATCCATTAGTGGTTTCTGCCTGTAATAACTATTACTATAGTATTTACTTCAAGGCGGTTTTCTGTTTCCATCAGTCTTTCTACATTTGTTAATTACAATTTTGTGAGGAAGAGCTATTCTTTCCTCCTCATTTATGTATTATATTTGTGTCACTATGAGCTCATGGATATTTATTTTACTCTGTTATATATATATAATTCTGTAATAGCATTTACTTTGGTGCTAAACGTCCCAGCTTTGGCCATTGGGAGCTCCTTCATGTTGCATCCTGTACTCTTTGGGTAAGCCTGTTATTTTTTAATCGCTTCCTTTTCTGATACAGAAAGTAAGAAAGAACCAGGTTCAACGTTTGTTTTCTCTTTTAAGCCTTAGAATCAACCATGTTTCCAAAACACCCTTTCCTTCTCTTCCAGTGAGAAATCTGACTCTGATTATCTACAGTATATTTATTTGTTCAGTTCTGCAATTACATTGGGCTTCCCTGGTGGCTCAGACAATAAAGAATCCGCCTGCAATGCAGGAGACTCAGCATCAGTTCTTCAGTACTCAGCCTACTTTGTGGTCCAGCTCTCAAACCTGTACATGACTACTGGAAGGACCGTGGCTTGTTGACTTTGTCAGCAAAGTGATGTCTTTGCTTTTTAATACGCTGTCTAGGTTTGTTATAGCCAAGAAGCAAGCGTCTTCTAATTTCATGACTGCAGTGACCATCTGCAATGATTTTGGAGCCCAAGAACAGAAAATCTGTCAGTGCTCCCACTTCTTCCCTTCTATTTGCCATGAAGTAATGGGACCGGATGCTATGATCTTAATTTTTTAATGTTGAGTTTTCAGCCAGATTTTTCACTCTCCTCCTTCACGTTCATCAAGAGGCTCTTTAATTAATTCCTCTTTGCTTTCTGCCATTTGAGTGGTACTAATCTGAAGTTGTTGATATTTCTCCCAGCAATCTTGATTGTAGCTTGCTACTCATCCAGCTTGGCATTTTGCATGATGTACTCTGCATATAAGTTAAATAAACAGGGTGACAGTATATAGGCTTGTCACTCTCCTTTCCCAATTTGGAACCAGTCTGTTGTTCCATGTCCAGTTCTAACTGTTCCTCCCTGACCCTCATACAGGTTTCTCAGGAGACAAGTTAGATGGTCTGGTGTCCTATCTCTTGAAGAATTTTCCACAGTTTGTTTGTGATCCACACTGGCAAAGGCTTTCGCATAGTCAATGAAATAGAAGTAGATGCTTTTCTAGAATTCCCTTGCTTTCTCTATGATGCAGTGGATGTTGGCAATTTGATCTCTGGTTCCTCTGCCTTTTCTAAATCCAGCTTGTACATCTGGAGGTTCTCGATTCAAGTACTAGTGAAGTCTAGCTTGAAGGATTTTGAGCATAATCTTACTAGCCCCTAGTGGCTCAGACGTTAAAGCATCTGCCTGCAATGCGGGAGACCTGGGTTCAATCCCTGGGTCAGGAAGATCCTCTGGAGAAGGAAATGGCAACCCACTCCAGTATTCTTGCCTGTAGAATCCCATGGACGAAGGAGCCTGAGCGGCTGTAGTCCACAGGGTCGCAAAGAGTCAGACACGACTGAGCAACTTCACTTCACTTACTAGCATGGGAAGTGAGTGCAATTGTCAGGTAATTTGAACATCCTTTAGCTCTGCTCTTTGGAATTGGAATGAAAACTGACCTTTTCCAGTCCTGTGGCCACTGTGGGGTTTTGCCAAATACCCTTCTAAAATGGTTGTATATATTTTTAAATTATGGTAAAATATACCCTAAGCCATTTTTAAGTGTACAGCTCAGTGGCATTAAGCACAGTCACAACATCATACAACCATCACCACTATCCACTTGCAGAACTTACATAAAATCCCAAATTAAAACTCTGTATCCATTAAATAATAACTTCCATTCCCTATTCCCCCAGCCCCAGGTAACCTCTATCTTACTTTCTGTCTCCATGAATTTTCCTGTTCTAGATACCTCATATAAATGGAATATTTGTCCTTTTGTGTCTGATTTATTATACTTAGTATGTTTCTAAGAATTTCAGTCCTTTTTAAGGCTGAATAATTTTCCATTTTACATATACATTTTTGTTTATCATTTCATCTCTTGTTGAACACTTGAGTTGTTTCTGCTTTTAGCTATTATGAATAAAGCCACTATGGATACTGGCATAGAGTTATCTCTTTGAATCTCTGATTTCAGTTTTTGCATATAGGTATTCAGTTTTTGCATATAGGTATTCAGTTTTTGCTTCTAGGTATATACTATACCTAGAAGTGGAATTGTTGGATCATATAAATATTGTTTATTTTTAAATTTTTTATTTTTCACTGGAGTATAGCCAGTTAACAATGTTGTAATAGTTTCAGATGGACAGCAAAAGAATTCAGCCATACATATACATGTTTCCATTCTCCCCCAAACTTCCCTCCCATCTAGACTGCCACGTAACCTGGAATAGAGTTCCTTGTGCTATCCAGTAGGTCCTTGTTGGTTATCCTCTTTAAATACAGCATTGTGTACATGTTGATTCCAAACTCCCTAACTAAATATGAATATTCTATATCAAATATTAAACTTTAATATCAGAATATTAAAATTTTAAATCTATTTAAATTTTTGAGGACCACCAGCTGTTTTCACAGCAGCTGTTCCATTTTACATTCCCTCCAGCAATATAATAGGGTTAGTCCCCATCCTCACCAAAACCTTTTTTTTTTTTTAACAGTAGCCATCCTAATGGCTATATGAAGTGTGATTTTTTTTTCCTTTGTGATTCCAGTTTGTATTTTCCCTAATGATGAGTGGTGTTGAGTATCTTTTCATGCTTCTTGGCCATTTGTATGCCTTCTTTAGTGAATACCTCATTTTGCTGCACTTCACAGACACTGCATTTCTTTTTGGCACGTTGAAGTCTTGTGGCTACTCTGCCTTGGGCAAGTTGGTCAGCACCATTTTTTCAACATTTGCTCACTTCATGTTTCTGTGTTATATTTTAGTAATTATCACAACATTACAAACTTTTTCATTATTGTATGTATTATGGTGATCTCTGATCAGTGATCTTTGATGTTATTATTGCAAAAAAATTACAACTTTCTGAAAGGTCAGATGGCAGTTAGCATTTTTTAGCAGTAAAATATTTTTTAATTAAGGTATATGCATTATTTTCTTAGACATAACACTATTATGTACTTAATACATTACAGCATAGTATAAGCATACCTTTTATATGCAATGGGAAACCAAGACCTTTGTATGACTCAGTTTACTACAGTGCTTGCTTTATTGCAGTGGTCTGCAAGTGTGGCGTGCTTGTATTTAGTCCTTCGCTCATTTTCTAACTTGAAAGTGAAAGTATTAGCCACTCAGTTCGTGCCTGACTCTTTGCGACCCCATGGACTGTAGCCCACCATGCTCCTCTGTTAATGCAATTCCCCAGGCAAGAGTACTGGAGTGGGTAGCTATTCCCATCTCCAAGAGATTTCCCCAACCCAGGGAGCAAACCCAAGTTTCCTTTATTGCAGGCAGTTTCCTAACCATTTGAGCCACCTGGTAGGTTCTTGGTTTTTTGTTAAGTTGTAGGAGTTCTTTATATATTCTGGATGTTAATCTCTCATCAGGTATATGATTAGCAAGCATTTTTTCCCATTCTATGCATTATCTTTTCACTGTCCTGATAGTGTACTTTGAGAAAACAAAAATTTGATGTTATCCAGTTTGTCTATTTTTTCCTTTTTGTCTGTGCTTTCGGTGTCACAATCAAGAAATCATTGCCAAAGACAACGTTATGAAGCTTTTCCTCTATTTTTAAAAATATTTGATAGCAGGCTTTTATTAATTTCTGGTATTATATGTCATGTGCATACAGTGTTGTGTTTTTATTTTTGTACACACTGCAGCACCGTCACCACCAAAAGCTCATTCCCCGCCTGTCAGTGTACAGTCAGCCCCTTTCACGCGCTTGTCCTCACCACCCCCGTCACCACTGCTCTCTTTTCTCTAGCTGCATGTGTGGTTTGGCCTGTTTGTTTGTTTAAATAATCCACATATGAGTGAAATCCTGTGGTGGTTGTCTTTTTCCGTCTGATTTATGTCATTTAGTTTAATACCCTTTGGATCTATCCATGTTGTTGCAAATGACAAGATTTCATCTTTTCTTACAACTGAGTACTGGTCCATTTTATATATACATATATACCACATGTTTATCCATTCATCCATCAGTGGGACCTTGGTTCTTTCGATATCTTGGCTATTGTAAATAATGTGGAGATGAACACAGGGGCATAAATCTTTTTAAATTAGTATTTTCTTATTCTTTGGATAAATACCCAAAAGTGGAATAGCTGAATCATGTGGAAGTTCTGGTTCTTAATTTTTTGAAGAGTCTCCCTACAGCTTTCCATAATGTCTGCAACAACTTACATTTCCACCAAAACTGTATGAAGGTTCCTTTTCTTCACATCCTCTCTAACACTTGTTATCTCTTATCTTTTTAATAATAGCCATTCTGACTGGTGTGAGGTAGTATCTCATTATTGTTTTGATTTGCATTTCCCTAATAATTAGTGATGTTAAGCATCTTTCATGTGCCTGTTGGCCATTTGTATGTCTTCTTTGGAACAATGTCTATTGAATACCTCTGCCCATTTTTAAAATCTAGTTCTTTGTTTTTTGGTTGTTGAGTTGTATGTGTTATTCTATTACTTTATATATTAACCCTTTATTGGGTATATGATTTGCAAATGTCTTCTCCTATTCAGTAGGTTGCATTTTTGTTTCTTGATGGCTTCCTTTCCTGTACAAAAGCTTCTTAGTTTGATGTAGCCTCGCGTTTTATTTTTGCTTTTAATTCCTTTGCCTGAGGAGACATATTCAGAAAACTGTTAGCTAAGACCAAGACCAGAGAGTGTACTGCTTGTTTTCATCAAGGAGTTTTATGGTTTCAGGTCTTGCATTCAAGTATCTGATCTATTTGGGCTGGCTTTTGTGTGTGGTGTAAGGTAGTGATCTAGTTTCATTCTTTCTCATGTGGTTGTCCAGTTTTCCTGTGCCATTTATTGAAAAGACTATTCTGTCTCCATTATATGTTCTTTGCTTCTTTGTTTTAAATTAGTTGTTCATATATGTGTGGGTTTATTTCTGGGCTCTCCGTTCTTTTCCATTAGTCTCTGTGTCTGTTTTCTGCCAATAACATGCCATTTTGAATACTGTAGCTTAGTAATATAATTTGAAATCAGGGAGTGTGATACCTCCAGTTTTGTCCATTTTTCTCAGGATTGCTTTGACTCTTTGGGGTTTTTTATGTTTCTATATAACTTTTAGAGTTTTTTGTTCTGTTTCTGAGAAAATGTCCTTGGACTTATGATAGGAATTGCATTGAATCTATAGTTTGCTTTAGGTAATTTGGACATTTTAATAATGTTAATTCTTCAGTCCATGAGCACAAAGTATATTTCCATTAATTTCTGTCTTCAGTTTCTTTCAACAGTAATCTTAGAGTTTTCAGTGTACGGGTCTCATACCTCCTGGGTAAGTTTATACTTAAGTGTTGTATTCTTTTTGTTGTGATTGTAAATGAGATTCTCTTAACTGCTTTTTTGTTAGTTCATTGTTAGTATATAGAAATGCACCGTATTTTTTATATTGATCTTCTACCCTGCAACTACTATATTCTTTTTATTATTTCCAGAAGTTTTTTGGTGAATTTTTTAGAGTATTCTGTGTATAAAATCTTGTCATCCACAAGTAGTTACAGTTTAACCTCTTGTTTTACAATTCAGGTACCTTTTGTTTCTTTTTCTCGCATCATTTCTCTGGTTAGGACTCCCAGTACTGTGTTGAATAAGAGTGGCAAGATTGGGCATTCTTGTCTTGTTCCTGATCTTAAAGGAATAGCTTAAAGTTTTCATCACTGAGTATTAACATTAGATATAGGTTTGCCATATATGGCCTTTATTATATTTTTGGTACATTCC
This sequence comes from Oreotragus oreotragus, assembly GCA_006410675.1. NCBI lineage: Eukaryota > Metazoa > Chordata > Mammalia > Artiodactyla > Bovidae > Oreotragus > Oreotragus oreotragus. The sequence continues at coordinate 80,579 of SJYX01011883.1, forward strand.
TCCTATACCAATTTTATTGAGAGTTTTTACCATAAATGAATATTAAATCTTGTCAGATGCTTCTTCATCTATTGAGACAATCATGGTTTTGATCCTTCATTTTGTTCATGGGTGTATCATATTGATTAGTTCGTGGATGTTGAAACACCCTTGCACCCCTAGGGTAAATCCCACTTGATCATATTATATGATCTTTTTAATGTATTGCTGTATGGTTTGCTAACATTTTATCGAGAACTTTTGCATCTGTGTTCATCAGAGATACTGGCCTATAATTTTCTTTGAAGTGTCTTCCCTGCTTTTGCTGTCGGTGTAATGGTGGCCTAATGGAATGAGTAGGAAGTATTCTCTCTTCTTCAGTTTGTTGGGAGAGATTGAGAAGGATAGGTATCTTGAATGATCTTAAATCTTGAATGATTGGTAGAATTCACATGTAAAGCCATCTGGTCCTGGACTTTTGGTTTTTTTGGGGGGCGGGGGGGATTTTTTATTTCGACTGCTTTACTAGTGATCAGTCTGTTAAAATTTTCTGTCTCTTCATGGTTCAGTCTTGGAAGCTTGGATGATTCTAAGAATTTGTCCATTCTGGGTTGTCCGATTCGTAGTCATATAGTTGTTCATAATATTCTCTTGTCATCCTTTATATTTCTGTGGTATCCTTGTTATTTCTCCTCTTTTATTTATCAGATCCTTCTCTCTTTTTTTCTTAGACTAGCAAAAGTTTTGTCAGTTTTGTTTATCTTTTCAAAGGAGCATCTCTTAATTTCATCTGTCTTTCCTATTATCTTTTTAGTCTCTATTTCACATACTTCTGCTTTGATTTTTATTAGTTATTGCCTCCTACTGACTTTGGACTTCATTCTTCTTTTTATGGTTCCTTTAGATGTAAGGTTAGATTTGAGAATTTTCATGTTTCTCATGTATAACTGTAACTTTCCCTCTCAGAATTGCTTTTGCTGCATCCCCATAGATTTGGTATGTCATATTTTCATTTGTCTTCATGTATTTTAATTTTTTTTTTTTTGGTGATCTAATTCTTTCTCTGTAGCATTTGTGTAGCCTTAACATATTTGTAGATTTTCTCAGCTTTCTTCTTGTAGTTGATATCTAATTTCACACTTTTGTGCTCAGAAAAGATACTTGATATAATTCCATTCTTAACTTTATTGACATTTGTTTTGTGTCCCAACATATGGTCTGTTCTTGACAATACTTCATGTGCACTTGAGACGCAAGCGTATTCTCTAGATAGAATGTTCTGTACAAATCTATCCAGTCCTTCTGGTCTAATGCGTCTATGTTAAGTACATATATATGAATAACTCTTATTATGTCTTCTTGATGAATTGTCCCCTTTATCGTTACATAACGTCCATCTTTGTCTCTTGTTACCTTTTTTGGCTTAAGCCTGTTTTTTCTGAAGTGAGTTTGGCTATTCCTGCTCTTGCTGGCTACCATTTGCTTGGAGCATCATCTTCCATCCCTTCACTTCAAGCCTACTTGTCTGCAGAGCTGAAGTGAGTCTCCTGGAGGCAGCATATAGTTGGGTCTTGCCTTTTAATTCACCCAGACACTCTATGACTTTTGATTGGTGAATTCAGTCCATTTACATTTAGCATGAATATTGATAAATGAAAATGTAGTACTGCCTTTTCATTTTCATTTTTTGTTTTCTGGTTGCTCTGTATGTCCTTTGTGGTTTTTTCCTTATGTTTCTGTTTGGCGCTTTTCTGGGATATTTTTTAAGTTTCATCTTTTTATGTTTTGTTGCTACTGTAAAGTTTGTATACAATGTCTCATAGTTAAAATATCCTTTTTTCTGTTGACGGCATCTTGTTTTTACTTGCCTATATGAGTTCTGACCTTTTCTTTCTCCCCTTTTATGTTTTAGATGTTCAAATTCCTCAATTATTTCTTGTTACGAGTTTGTTACCAAATTGAAGTAGCTATAAATTATTTTTATAAATTATTTCCCTTTAACCTTTTTTCTATGATACATTTAATATTCTGATGTTAGAGTTTCCGTTTTCTCTGTCGCCCTACTCAAAGTTTTGTACACTTTTTCCTTCTCATTTCAGGTGGAAGAGGTCATTTCAGCATTTTTTTGTAAGACAGTTACAGTGTTGATGAACTCTCTCAGGTGCAGTTTGTCTGGGGGAAAGCCTTTATTTCTTCTTCATATTTGAATGATAATTTTGTTGAAAAGAATATTTTTGACTGGCAGTTTTTACCTTTCAGTATCATGTGTAGGATATGCCACTCCCTCCTGACTTGTAGAGTTTATTCTGGGAAACCTGCTAATAGCTTACTTTGTAAGTTAACGTCTTTTCAGCATTTTTTTGTAAGACAGTTACAGTGTTGATGAACTCTCTCAGGTGCAGTTTGTCTGGGGGAAAGCCTTTATTTCTTCTTCATATTTGAATGATAATTTTGTTGAAAAGAATATTTTTGACTGGCAGTTTTTACCTTTCAGTATCATGTGTAGGATATGCCACTCCCTCCTGACTTGTAGAGTTTATTCTGGGAAACCTGCTAATAGCTTACTTTGTAAGTTAACGTCTTCCCCCCCGACCCAGCTGGCTGCCTTTAAAATTCTTTCTCTGCCACTGAGTTTCAACAGTTTTAATATAATTTGTCTTGGAAAAGGTCTTTCTGCATGAGGTAATTAAATGTTCTCTTAGTTTCTTATATATCCAGTTCCTTCCCCAGTTTGGGGAAGTTCTCAGCTATTATTTCTTGAAATAAACTCTGTTCTTTTCTCCCTCTGTTTTCCTCCTTTTTGAATAGATGGGGTAACACACACTGGAGATTTACCTTATAAATGTTAAGAAATGTGAAAAAACATTCATTTATCCCCATTCTCTTACAATGCATCAAAGCAGTCACAATGGAGGGAAACCCTATCAATGTAAACAGTGTGGAAAAGCCTTTAAAAGTCCTAAAAGAATCTGAATACATGAAATAATTCACACCAGAGAGCAACCCTATGATTGTAAGCAGTGTGGTACAGCCTTCAAACGTTTTGGTTCCTTATAGGCACACATGGAGAAGCAATGGCACCCCATTCCAGTGCTCTTGCCTGGAAAATCCCATGGACAGAAGAGCCTGGTAGGCTGCAGTCCATGGGGTCGCTAAGAGTCGGACACGACTGAGCGACTTCACTTTCACTATACCCATTATCCTAATGTTGCCCTTCCTAGTAGACTTAGATAGTTCTCATAGAATTTCCTCATTTTTTGGTCTTAATTCCCTCCTTTTCTACCTGTATCATTTCTAGATTTCTATATTCAAGCTTCCATATGGCCTGCTGTCTTTCCAGTACTTTCTTCATCTCATTTGTTAAGTTCTTCAGTTCCAGAATTTCTTTTCTAGAGTTTCAGTCACTTTTATGAAGTATTACTTCTGTTCATTAAGTTTACTCCTGAACACATTGAACTGCCTTTCTGAGTTTTCTTGTAGCTGGTTGAGTTTCTGTCTGACGGTTCATTTGAACCGTCTATCAAATCTCATTGTTCTGAGACAGAGTTTGGTTTCTGGAGAACATTCATTTTCTTTTTGTGATACCATGTTACCATGGTTCTTCATTGTGCTTGATGAGTTGTTCCCCTTCTGGCACATTTGAAGTACCAAACATCTTTCTTTTTCAGTAAAGCTTCCCCCAGCCCACCCTACTTGATTTTGATTCTAAGAATTCTGCTGCTGCTGCTGCTGCTAAGTCACTTCAGTCGTGTCCGACTCTGTGTGACCCCATAGACGGCCTTTCTCTAGTTTTTCAGTAGGTGGCGCTATAGCACAAATTTTGGTTTCTCTTACCTGAGCTGCCTCTGGTTGTATTTGAGAGTTGGCACTTTCCTTGTCATTTTCTTTGTTGTCATTGTGCCTCAATGGTCTTTGGTGCCTTGATGCTGCTGGCATTGATGCTTGGGGCACAAGGATCACAGGCACTTCACCATGTTTGGGATCTACTGAGTTGCAGGCTTTGTTGCTGCGGGAGTAGGGGGAGGGGAGAAGAGGAGCTGGAGTGCAGGTATCTCTGCTGTGACCAGCATTGTCTGGTTTCCAGGCAACACCACTGCAGGCAAGAGGAATGGGGTAGCAGACCCCCGTGCCTTTGGTTGTGAGTGCCACTGCAACCAAAAGACTGGTGGTACGTGGACCACCTCCCCTGCTGCCACCAGCTCCTCTGGGATTGCTGGCTCCGCCATAGCAGCGAAGCGGTCCAGGCAGTGATTCTGCCACTGCCTGGATTCCACCTCCTGCTGGCGTTCCATTGCACCCACCTTTAGATATAGACATGCGCGATTCTCCAGCACCCTGGTCTGCTGGGCAGAGTTGAGTCATGGATGTTTTACTGGTTGTAGACTGAAGGAAGAGACAGAGGGAGCAGTTGAACCATCATTAAACTGACGTCACTCCCTTTTTCCATGTTTCTTTTAAAATTTTTATAGTTTTCACTCTTACATTTAGGTCTTTGATTCATTTCAAATTAATTTCTTCAGCGTCAGTCTTTTGCATGTGAATATACAGCTTTCCAGAATCATTTCTTGAAAAGACTGTCCTTTCCCCTTTTAATCTTATACCCCTTGTCAAAAATCAGTTGACCATATATTAATATATGTGACAGTTTATTTGAGAGGCTCTTTATTCGATTGATCTATTTGTCTATCGTAATGCCAATTACTTTGATTACTGTAGCTTTGTCGTAAGTTTTGAACTTAAGAAGAATCTTTCAACTCTGTTCTTTTTCAACTTTGTTTTAACTATTCAGGGTCCCTTGGGATTCCATGAATCTTACAATAAGTTTTTCTATTCTGCAAAAAATACTTTTGAAATTTTGATAGGAAACACAATGAACCTGTGGATTGCATCATCATTTGTTCCTTTATAGTGCATAGATATATAACTAATTTTTGTTGATTTTTGTATCCTACAATTTTGCTGAATTAGTTTATTGGCTCTGAATGTATGTCTGTGTTGTGATCTTTTCAAGTTTACTATTTATAAGATCGTGTCATCTGCCAACAGAGACAACTTTATAGTTTCCCCTCCAGTTTGAGTGCTTTTGTTTCATTTTCTTACCTAATTGCTCTGGCTAGTACACTATATTAAACAGAAATGAAAACAGACATTCTTGTCTTGTTCCTGATTTTAGGGGGAAAACTTTCTTCCTTTACCATTGAGTATGACGCTAACTGTGGGGTTTTCATATATAGCCTTTCTCATATTGAAAAAATGGTCTTGTATTCCTGCTTTATTGAGTTTTTTTTTAATCATGAAATGGTGTTGAATTTTGTCAAATGCTTTTTCTGATTCACATGAGTTGATTGTGTGAGTTTTTCCTCCTTCATTCTGTTATTGAGGTGTATTACATTAATTGATTTTTATGTGTTAAACTATCCTTATATCCCACCTGATCCTCACATTAAAATGTTGCTGAATTCAGTACTAGTATTTTCTTGAGGATTTTTGCTTTGATATTCATAGTGGATGTTGGGATATTGGTCTGTGGTTTTGTTTTCTTGTTGTTTCTTTGTCTGACTTTGTTTTTTTTTAATGTATAATATATTTTTTTAATTTTTATTTTTTGTATTTATTTATTTTTTTACACGAACTCTCAAACATGAACCCCCCTCCCACCTCCCACCCCACATCTTCCCTCCAGATCATCCCCATACACCAGCCCCAAGCATCC
>SJYX01011883.1:100827-126415 GCA_006410675.1 Oreotragus oreotragus
GGTTCCGCTGTGGGTGGGGGGGGGAGTCCGGCTCCGCGGGGGTGCTTGCCACAGCAGACTGTGCTGTTGCTTCTTTTTGACCTGTAGATAGAACCTCAGTTTGTTTCTCAAAATTGTTTTATTTTGAAAACTTTTCAAGCTTGAAAAATAAAAAGCAACCCAACCAAGGCTGTTTCATTGTTTCAAGTAACTACCAGTCAGCACTTGCTGTAAGGATGTAGTTAGCAGGAAAACCTTGTAGCCTTCTTGCTTTCTCCTCAGTACCTTTACTCCCAGCATCTGTACCCACGCTGCCCAGTACAGGGTCCATCCGCTGCGTGTCTCAGCTGCGTGTAGCCGCTGAGCGCTTGAAGTGCAGCCAGTCAACACTGAAATGTGCTACGGTTACAGAGATATAGCCCAGATTTCAAAGACTTGGTATGAAATAAAGAATGTAAAATACGGCCTTAATAATGTTTTATATTGACTACATGTTAAAATGATACATTTTGGATATTGTTTCAGGTTTCCACAGCACCACCCATACGTTAGGTGATTTCTAGGACCAGCATATATTCATTTTAACAGCTAAGATAATTACAGTGAAAGGGAAAAGACCGTCTTTGAGTTTGGAGAAATCCTTTCACAGGGATTATGCTCACCCCTCCCAGGAGGGGCACACTGAACATGTTCATTTCTCCAGCAATCAAAAAATATAGTAACCTGTTCAATGCTTCTGCCCAGAAAAGCCGACTTTAGAGATTCAGCACCCAAGGTTTTTACTGGGGACTGTTCACATAGGCACTCTCTGCCTTGAATATACCAAAATTCTAGACTCACAGAAGGAAATGAACATGTTCATTTCTCCAGCAATCAAAAAATATAGTAACCTGTTCAATGCTTCTGCCCAGAAAAGCCGACTTTAGAGATTCAGCACCCAAGGTTTTTACTGGGGACTGTTCACATAGGCACTCTCTGCCTTGAATATACCAAAATTCTAGACTCACAGAAGGAAAGCAGTTGTTAATATTTGGCATAAATGATATTAACACAAACTGTAGGCACCATGAACTACCCTTGTCAGTCAGAGAAAGGAGGAAAGCCAAGTTTGCAGATACCAGCTAAGGGCCACCCTTGCACACAGACCCTTCTAAAGGTAGCAGCCTTAGGCCTGCTGTATTAACTTTCTGCACAAATACATTAGGTTAAATAAACTATCTGTGGCTTCCCTGATGGCTCAGAAGTAAAGCATATACCTGCTAATGCAGGAGCCACAGGTTGCATCCCCTGGGTCAGGAAGATTCCCTGGAGTAGGAAATGGCAAGCCACTCCAGTGTTCTTGCCTAGGAAATCACCTGGACAAAGGAGCCTGGCTGGCTGTAGTCCATGGGATCACAAGAGAGTCAGATAGGACTTAAATACTAAACAACAGTCAGAATTAATTCCACCTGTTTCTTTTTGAAGACTAATATGGCTACTTATTCTCATTTTTGACTCACATTATATTTACTTTGGGTAGCAGTTGTCTAAATCTTATATGTAAAGTTCTTCTCTAATGTGTTTTAATTATTTTCTCTGTAAAACTAATGATTTCTCTTTAATACAGATCTAATAAGTAAACAGGTGACAAACTTCCTTCAAGTGATTTGTTTATACTAAAGTTCAGACTAACTGAAGGCTACAGTAGGCTTAACTCCATATCCCAAATGTAGCTTTATTACCCAAGAACAAAAAGAAAACACCCCTCCAAAAAAAGTGTGTGATCAAAATAAAGAATTTTGTGAACTTTGATAAAAGTTTCAATTTTAAAATGTCCACTTGATAAGCACATTTGAGAGCTTCAGTATTCTTTTCACATGCTGCAGCTGCTGCTGCTAAGTCGCTTCAGTTGTGTCTGACTCTGTGTCATTAATTCACATTGTTAACTCTTTTGTTATTCTCCAAACTGTTGTTTGGTTGCTAAGCTGTATCTGAGCTTTTGCCACCCCGTGAACTGCAGCACACCAGGCTTCCCTGTCCTTCACCATCTCCTGGTGTTTGCTCAAACTCATGTGCGTTGAGTCAGTGATGCCACCCAACCATCTCATCCTCTGTTGCCCGCTTTTCCTCCAGCTCTCTATCCTTCCCAGCATCAAGGGTCTTTTCTAATGAATCAGCTCTTCGCATCAGATGGTTGTATTAATCATCTTNGTTTGCTCAGACTCATGTGCGTTGAGTCAGTGATGCCACCCAACCATCTCATCCTCTGTTGCCCGCTTTTCCTCCAGCTCTCTATCCTTCCCAGCATCAAGGGTCTTTTCTAATGAATCAGCTCTTCGCATCAGATGGTTGTATTAATCATCTTGTGTTAACTCTAAACTGTTAATAGTTTGTAATTACTATGAATCCATCCATGAAAATATTTCCCAGGAGATTTATATAAATGCATTAATTCTGCATAAGAGGTTCACTTCCTATCTATTCATTGACTGTATACTGCAGATGTGGCTAAGATAGTACAACTTGGCCAAAATGCATAATACAAAATAGCAACCAGGATATATTTGACTTCTTCCCAAGCACTGAGTACTAATATATACCTTACTCTTTAAGGAAGGGAATGGTTTTAGGAACATAATTTCCAGGACTAAAACTGTGAAAGCAGCAGAAGATATTTCTGTCAGAATAAATCCATAATGTGATTTTCAGTGACATATTGCCCTACAGGTCCCCTGCAGGCTTAGTTGAAGGACAGAACCATCTCTCAGCATCATTGCCACATCTCATCAGAAGTACAGGGAAGCTAAAATGGCAATCCCCTCCCCTCTCCTGCACCATGACCCAGCAGTGAATAAAGGGGAAAGGAGAAAGTCCTCAGGATGCAAGCAGAGAGCAGTTCATAACTGGCAATGTTTTTGCTATTCTCTTTGTCCTTTATTTATGTAATTCAGCCATTTTATATAGTTTAGAATTGAAGCATGTCATTAGCAACCCATGTCAATAAGTGATACTTTCATTCTCATTATGAACAGTTATGCTTGTCCACTGAAAATCCATAAAGCTTAGTACATTTGTGATTTTAAATATAACTCGCATTTCTACAAAATGAAACAATATCATTGCTTGTGCTGCTTTCTAATTTAAATAATGTGGAAAGCAGTTATGAAGAACTCTATGATTTTTTTTTAAAAGGGTACTTTCACTCACTATTCAATCAGTAAGAAACACTGAGCAGGAAACCTGGCTTTTTGCCACTTTTGAAGCTGTGAAGAGCCATCAGGTACTGTCACATAATGTTCTGTTGATAAACTATAAGAACTAATAATAGTTGGACTCAGCAAATCAGAGTACAATGCTGTTTATAACTTTACCCACCCTGTCTTGAAAACAGCTTCCTTGTATTCCCTCTTGTGAACTGGATAAAATAGGTAAAATAAAAGCTCAATGTGTAATATGATCTAGTATATAATAGAATTGTGATATGATAATTAAACAACAGAAAACTCCAGTTTTTAGAAATGAGGAATTTAAAGATACTATATATTCTTTAGGACATCTGTTATATTTTAAAGTACACACATTTGTGTGATGCAGTTTTATGACGTACTGACACAACAGAAGTGGGTGCACCTGCTAATTTTGCAATTGACTAAAATACCATGATCTCCATTGGCTACAGCTTATTTCTGTATCTAATACTTATTGTCCTTGTGATAAGCTTTGAGACCATTAAGGATCTTTAAAGAATTATACCAAATATGAAATTCAATGGCATACATTCTATATGTGTACCATTTAAAATCTTTTTTTTTAATTCCAAAGAGTGCATTTTTATTTTGTCTGTGGTCATCCATCCATCCTTCAACAGACATTTGGGTTGCTTTCAGCTTTTGGCTCCTGTGCATTATATTGCTGCAGTGAACAGCAAGTATCTCTTTGAGTCTCTGGCTTCAGCTCTTAAGACTGTATACCTAGACGTGGAAATGCTGGCGCTTACAGTAATCTGTATAACTTTCTGAGAGCTGTTTACCGTTTGCCGTACTACTTACCACAGCAGCTGCACCATTTTACATTCCTGCCAGCAAAGCACAGGGGTTCAGTGCCTCCAGGTCTTCACTAATATTTTCTTTTACATTTTGAAAAAAATGTTCTGTGTACTAGTTTCATAAGACCTGTACCAAATATGGTTGACCCCTGAGTAACAGGAGTTTGAACTGTGCAAGTCCAGTTACACATGACTTTTTTTCCGTAGTAAATACTGCAGTAGTACACGTTCCATAATTGATTCAGAGGGGCCGCCCATGGGACTTGAGCATCTGCACATTTTGGTGTTGGCCACAGGTCCTGGAACCAGTGCCCCACAGATACCGAGGGATGACCATATATTCATATTGTTACTACACTAAAAGCGATCTTTTGGTGCCCAACCTTGGTAAAAGTTTACATGAGTCAGCATCAGAGAATACGGGCCTTTGTCTTATTGTTTGTGTAGTGCAGAGTATATTCACAGAACAGCCTTTGAGATAGGATATTGACTTTATAAGAGCAAATGTAAAATAAATCAGGATGTTATCATCTGTATGCTTTCTCTTCTCAGCAACACAGTTTTCTTTTTTCTACAGCTCCCTGTACTGGCAGCACTTTCTTTTGCCATAGCAACATGTGCATCAATAATTCTTTAGTCTGTAATGGGATTCAGAACTGTGCATACCCTTGGGATGAAAATCACTGTAAAGGTGAGTCTGCTGGTGAAGGATAGCCCTTAGAGGTGTGGCCATTGCCTTTCACTAAGGAAAAAAAATCTCTTTTTCTACAACTGTACTTGGCATAACTGCTTTGGCAGAATGAAGACATGTAAAATCAATATTCTCCTTAATGAATCACAGACCTCTGGGATGTGGTAAAACTGAATATTATTCTCAACAAAAGCAATTTTTATAGACTATATTTTTTACCTAAAAGTTGTCCATAAGTTAGTCATGGTCGTTTAAATTGTAAAGATACCTTATTGTCATAATAATGTAGATTGTAACCTAGAGTATTCTTATTTTTAAAATTAAATGGAAATACTATTTAGTAAAATTCAACTGATAGATTCAGTCTTACAGTGTAAAACAGACTCCTTATAAGGACTGTATTTTTTATTCCATGAATTTCCTATGCTATATTTCAGTATATACTCCCTGAAAGAGAAATATGCCTTGTGGTAATGCTGATTATCAAATCACTGTTTCAGTACTAAAGTTTATCTCCCTGTTATTCTCCCAAGAGTTCAATAAATAACTATGGAAAGTTAATGTATGATATTGCTATCATAAGTACTTGAGAGGAAGTATTTTGAGGTAACCATTCAAAAACAGTGGACCATGGTTGTAAACATATCTGAGTGGGTCAGTGAAATCATTTTTCTACTCCTTGCTTATGGTCATCAGTAGGAATACTATGGGTTAACTCAAATCTACCATAGAGCAGAAAGCTGCTGCTGCTGCTAAGTCACTTCAGTCGTGTCCGACTCTGTGTGACCCCATAGACGGCAGCCCATCAGGCTCCCCCGTCCCTGGGATTCTCCAGGCAAGAACACTGGAGTGGGTTGCCATTTCCTTCTCCAGTGCATGAAAGAGAAAAGTGAAAGTGAAGTCGCTCAGTCTGTCCGACTGTTAGCGACCCCATGGACTGCAGCCCACCAGGCTACTCCGTCCATTGGATTTTCCAGGCAAGAGTACTGTGGTGGGGTGCCATTGCCTTCCCCAAGAGCAGAAAGCTAAACTTGATAAAACAAGAGTATTTTGTTGTGACATTTTCTGTATTCATGTATTACTTTGATTTGCAAACTGTATGTGCTTACGTGCTATTGTTGTTTAGCTGTGTCTGATTCTTTGCGACCCTGTGGACTGTAGCCCACCAGGCTCCTCTGTCCATGGGATTCTCCAGGCAAGAAGACTGGAGTGGGCTGCCATTTCCTTCTCCAGGGGATCTTCCTGACCCAGGGATCAAACCTGCGTCTCCTGGGTTGGCAGGCAGATTGTGTACCACTGGGCCACCAGGGAAGCCCGTGTACTGATATACCTTCTGAGTAAAGAACCGAGTCCTTTTCCTTTTTTTTTTGTAGTCTGTCTGGCTGCCTTATGATTGGTTAGTTTAACCAGAAGTCATACTAGTTTTATTTTGTTGAAAAACCTAATCTTAAATTCCATTTTCTGGGTTGTGTTTGACCCAGGTGTTCTGCTTTACCTAAAAATATTTTACCAATTTGTGACAGGAATCATGAATGAATTTTCAAAGTCTCATTGTTTTTCTCTTTCTGCAGAAAAGAAAAAAGCAGGACTGTTTGAACAAATCACTAAAACTCACGGAACAATTATTGGCGTTACGTCAGGGATTGTCTTGGTCCTTCTCATTATTTCTATTTTAGTACAAGTGAAACAGCCTCGGAAAAAGGTCATGGCATGCAAAACTGCTTTTAATAAAACTGGGTTTCAGGAAGTATTTGATCCTCCTCATTATGAACTGTTTTCACTGAGAGACAAAGAGATGTCCGCCGACCTGGCCGACCTGTCGGAGGAACTGGACAGCTACCAGAAGACGCGGCGCTCCTCGACGGCCTCGCGGTGCATCCACGACCATCACTGTGGGTCGCAAGCACCCAGCGTCAAACAAAGCAGGACCAACCTCAGTTCCATGGAACTTCCTTTCCGAAACGATTTTGCACAACCACAGCCAATGAAAACATTTAATAGCACCTTCAAAAAGAGTAGCTACACTTTCAAGCAGGCACACGAGTGCCCTGAACAGGCCCTAGAAGACAGGGTAATGGAGGAGATTCCCTGTGAAATTTATGTCAGGGGGCGAGAAGATTCTGCACAAGCATCCATATCCATCGATTTTTAATCTTCTACTGAAGTGACGTTAATTATTAAGTATGTACGTATGCAGCCTACAGAGCATCCATATTGTTTTCAACAGCCAACCCTTTTCTCCCATCAGAACTAGAAAGACCTTCATTTTGCATTAATGTAAGGGTAACGTTTTTATTATCTCAGGCAGTCTATATGTTAACCCAACCAAGAAACTTAGTCCATGCAGTAAAAAACAAAAAGTAAGCATCTAGTGCTCAGTGTCCTACACACAAAGCACCAGTTACATAGTAGCGTCTGGAGAGGGGAGCGGTGTTGCGCCAGGCTCAGCTGCCTGCTGATGTTAGCAGCAGGAAGACAGTTCTTGATTGGTACAGCTCTGTCAAAATTTTGATCCCACAGTAAGTTTAAACATAAGATTTTTCTTCGATTCCTTTTACTTTTTCTTTTCTCTAAATTTGTTTTAGAAGCCAGTAATGTTGCCATTTCAGTTTTTATATAAATGGTTAATGTTTCACATGTATTTCAGTATAGGCATTTGTTCTAGGATTTGTCAAAATATAACTAGTTACTGTGGTAAGTGCCAGTTAAGACACAGAATTATGTTTCATCCATCTGTTTCTTGAGTAATTTCCATACTGCTGCCTTTTAATTACTGGATCCTTAACCTTTACTTTCTGTGATATGGTTTAGCACCTTTAAGTCATATTTTGTTTTGGTTATATTATACTAGAATGTTTCATAATCCTGGGATGTATGCACCATTGCCAGTTACAACTAAAAACTTAATTAAAATTTTTTGAAATTTCCTATCACTAAATTTCCACATTTAGTGATAGCCCACTTTTTCCTGTGAGTAAAAAGTCATTTAATTCATTTTGGGGGCGGCCTGTCATATTTATTTCCATTGTTACTCATTATTAGATCTATGTTTCCTATTTTTATAAAAAGTTTATTTCACTCCCTTTGTATTGGTTTTTCCTAAAGCATATGGTAACCAAGGTTGTATGAAAGTTAAAAGAAAATGCCTAAGAAACTGTATAAGCCTTTAGATCGCTTCTTACTTGGGACAATACATTTTTCTAGTTCTTACCAAGAATAAGAATTTCCACTTTTTTTTAAACTGCACTTTTGACCTTATTTTTCTTATGGTATATAAACAATAATTTATAAACATGATATAAAAAAATCATTGTGTTTTTTTAGACTTTTGATATTATTTGATACTGTACAAACTTTATTAAATCAAGGTTAAAGACCTCCACGACAGATTTCTTTTCAGTATTCACAGTAGCGGCTTTGTATACCAATATGCTGTGATGGAACTGTACACTATAATTTATTGTAAAAATCTTGGTAATGTGTACATAAGCTTTTGTTTCCTCTTGTTGTTGCACTTAGTTTATGATAAATTTTTCACTGGTATCTATTGATCTAAATCACTACACAAATCTGATAATTAAAATATACATTGTTACATGATTCTTTAATCATATTATTTATGGCACTGAGATTTAGGATCTTAGATATATGTGGAAAGGAACCCATTTATTGAATTATGACTAATACAGGCATGACATTTAAAAGATAAATTCTCATGTTTGATATTTTTTGTAGTTAAATTTTCCATGAAATGAGAAATTAAAGTTTCACTGGATTTCGCTGACTTTTAAAAAATATCACATCTTTACATTTTCTCAGATTAATGAAAACTGTGACCTTAAATATGATATATATATTTTAAAAATTCCTTCAATATGCTTATTATGTCACATTTTTTAATAAGTATATACTATCCAGAAGATAGGAAAACTTACACATAGTATTGTCTTAAGTGTTTTTAAAACTCAGTATAATTTCCAATTTTAAAAATACAACTTGGGAAGGTAAAAAGACTTAATGAATGTAGTATTCAGTGAACTAATGAACCAGAGCCAGATTAGATAGCTAAATTCTTTCAGTAGTTATGTTGAATAGGCATTTTAGTAGATAACAGGCCAGACAACATTTAGTAAATCCTTAATATAACAATAAATGTGATCTCATCTTAGTGAAAGGGAAATTATATTTCCTATGTAAAGTTATATTCATTAAGAAAATAAATACATCTTTAACATCTATACATATGCTTAAGTAGCACTTATAAATGTTTTTAAATGTGTGTCCTACTCTCTTAAAAGGGCATGAAGAGGCCTACAAAGTACAAAGCCGTTAAGGAAGACATTTAACATTAAAACAGCACAGAAGTACATGGTTTCAGGCCACTAAGCAAGTAAAGCTTGGACAAAAAAATGGTTTCTAAATTTTCCTGCTTCTAAAACAATTGAAATCTTTTCACAGTAGAAAATTCAAACTTAGCTGCAAAGAGGCTAGTTTTCTCTTAAACTAAAGAAAGGAGAGTCTTGATATTGAATGACATTTCCTTGTAATTCAAAGAAAATGAAAAATACAGAGAGGCCTTAATGGTAAATACTAACCCAGTGAAGGCGCATCTGAGTGTGGCCTAAGAACACTGGTTTCGCATCAGTTTACCTGCAGGGACAGAAGTAAAGAACCAGAGGGTCAGTAACTACGCCAGCCTGAGACTGCCATATGTTAGTCATTGAGCTGTGGGTAGCATTAGATCACATTTATTTCTTAGTCAAACATTTGGCAGTATACAATCTGAAGAGAAGAGAATGGAGCTAATAAGTTTTAGGCATTATTACCAGAATAATGCTAATTGCTGTATATATAATCTTTCACCTTTAACATCAGTGAAATAACTTTGCAGATTGTTTACTAATGTGAAAGCCATAAATTTTAGTAATTTAAGAAAAAATTTAGCCATCTTGTGGAAGTTGTTACATCCTTCACAGAGAATATGGTGCCCAGTGTTAAACACAGAACAAAAAAGGTGAATCTGGAGGAGTGTGTGCAGCTCAGGAGCACATCTGTTAGGCTGTTGATCCCAGATTTACCACAGGATGTCAACCCCCAAGTGCCCTCAGATTGCAGGAACCCTACTAACCCCAGCATCTAAAGAATGTAGGAGTAAAGTGTCACGTACCTTTTGTGAGGGGAAACGTTTGACAAAAAGCAAAGGATTTTTCCACGTTTCCAATCACAAAAGAGATCAGAATCACTCCTTTGACTTGGACTTGTTAACAGCTTGTGTCAGTGTCTGTCACGTTTCATGTAATTGTTAGGCGTTAGAACAACCTCCTAAATGCCTGAACATTTTTATAGTGGTGGTGTTGTCTGGTGAGGATGCTTCCTTGTTTCAGGAGTGTGTCAGCTGATGAACAGGATAGGAACAGCCTAGTTGTGATCATGGGAATAATTCTCAATCCAAGGAGTGTATGCGTTCTTACAAAATGGTGTTCATGATCAGAAGGAATCTTGAGATTTGGGTTTTTTTAAGATTCAAGAAAGATTATCTGCCTCAGTGTTACTGATGAGAATACTGAAGCCCAGAGAAAAGAATGTAGTTCCCCATGTCTCAGAGCTCGATCAGCACCCTTCTCTTGCTCTCTGCTGTCTCCCTGCTTTTGCTTGCTAGATGTTTTAAAAGCTGCTCCAAACAGCAGCCCAGATGTTTCTTGTAAGCTTGTCAGTTATTCTGGTTTAAAATGTAATTTATTCTACATTTTTCTTCAAAGCATTATATTTTACTTTTTTTCTGTAATACTTTGTTATTCTTCAATTTTGTTGCCATGATTTCTTGGCACCTGCAAATTCTGGAAGACAGTTACTCTTAATTCTTAATAAACAATGTTTGTTAACAATTTATAGCCTTGACACTAGACAGAAAGAGCTTTCACTGGTTTGCTTTTGTGATCTTTTCTGAATCTAAAGGAAACAGTGTATAATCTAGAAATTAAAACACATGTGTGTGGGCTATTGAGTTCGGAGAATGATTTGAGTTGTGAGCTAAATAATATGACAGGTTGATCTTGGATATCTTTTTTTAGCTTTCTGCAAAATCAGTTGTCCATGTTTTATATACCTCTACTAATAACAAACTCATAATTCTGAATTTGCTTTTTTTAAAGCAACTTTTCCTTATATTTCTGTGATTGACTTAATGACTACAAAAGCCCAAGAAACTAATGACTGGGGTGCATGTTTAGTATATGCTGTCTTGAGTATATTCTTTTGAGGCAATGATTTTTCTTTAAGAGGTGAACTTCCAGACCGTATAAGACTTCTTATATGGTTTAATATAGTATTAACTTACTACTGGATTTGATACTTCACAGTAAAGAATTTGGTCCTTAAACTGGAAATAAAACTTGTACTTTGATTCCTTACTTGCCTCAATTTCCAAAATCTCTAAAAGTGGCAAAGAATCCTAATTTCCTTCTCAGGAAAAGTTGGCATTTCCTATCCAGTCACGTCCAAACTAATCATAGTTATGATAAAAAATAAAATCATAACGTTTTCAAGTGAATCTTCAAGGGAAGAACTAAAAAAGACAAAATTAGTCTTAGCTTGCCTGCAGGATCCAGGCTGCTGCCTCCAGTCACTGAAGTGATCTGAGGTCTTTCATAGTACAGTGGGCTATTAGAACACGCTGTCTGCTGACGTGCAGGATGCGTCGGTCGTGGCCACAGCTTAGTGAGGATGGGGGTGTAGGTCTCTTGAAAGGTGCACCCTGAGGAGAAAGCAAAGGAAGGCAAAAACTCTTGAGTTGTGCAGTCGCACAGATCAAGGAGCCAAAGAAGAAGAAAAGAAGGATAGTTACCACTGCAAATAGAGCAGTTTTAGTGTTATTTAGAATCAGGAAGCAGCTTTTATCTAAAAGTTGTCTCACCCTCCAAGCTTTGTCATACTCTGTAACATCTGGTGCCTGCAGGTCGCTGAGCTGGTACATTCCTTATTGAAATATTTGGAGTATCTGCTGTTTGCTAGAAGGAATTTCCATCAAAAATCTAGGTACTGAACCATGCTTTTCAAATCTTGTTCAATGCTTCCACTGATGACTTCATCTAGGATTTGTATTAAGCCCTGTTTTAGAGAAGCATCCACAGATTTCGAACCCAAAAATAATTTTGTCAGTCTATTACGTGTAATGCCTCAAAAGACAATTTAGCTCCGAAAATGTGCATAAGTACTTGCTGCAACTAACTCAGATATACAGCCTCTGCCTTTCACATTCATTGTCTGAAAGCAACCTTGCATTCTCAATCAGTTTTTAATATTAAAAAAAAAAACCTTGTGATAGACTTCTAAAGTGGCTCCCATCAATCCTTGCTTCCCAGTATTCACAATCCTGTATCATCCCCTATCCTTGAACGTGAGCTGGACCTAGTGACCTGCTTCTAATGAATAGAAAATGGCAAAAGTGACATGTCTCTTCCGAGATTAGGTGACAGAAAGACTTCGTCTTCTGTCTTGCTTGCCCACTGTTTCTGTCATGCTTTCCTGCTCTGATGGAAGCCAGTTGCCATGTTCTGAGATGCTCTGTGGAGATGTCCCTGTGACAGGAAACCAGGGTTTCCTGGCAACAGCAGAGTCCCCCAGTCTAACCACATGCAATGAGCTGAATCCTGCCAGCAACATGTGATGGGTCAGGAAGGGGATCCCTCACTAGAGCCTTGAGATGACCACAGACAACACTTTGATTATAGCTTGTGTGGGACCTTGATCCACACCCAAATTACTCAGAAACCCAAGATAAATAAGTTGTATTAAGCTGCTAAACTTAGAGGTAATTTGTTATGCAGCCATAGATAATACGAAGCTGGAAAAGACAGTGGCAGTTCCCAGTTTTCACTCCTGGGGTAAAAGTATTGATGCAATCTAACATGATGTTTTATGTTTGTGGAAGAACTGTCAGTGCAGTGGGCACGTCTTAAACCTGGCATCATGGAATGAGAGCTGGTCTTCCTCTTAATGAGTACAAGTCAGCCATTTTAGCCTCCCAACCGCCAATAAAAACACTTAGATCCATTCCCTCTCGAGTATGGCAGAAGATACTGCAATTTGATTCTGCATTTGAAATGTAAATAAAATTACATTAAACCCTAACTCTTCAATAGTGTCCCTTTTAAATCACTCATCGAGTCTCCTTTGAGTAAGGTGAATCTATCTTAAAATGAATAAAGGATAGAATTCTATTCAAAGTCTATATAGTAGTCCCATAATTTAATCAAAATCTTTCCTGTTTCCAATCATATTAACACTCAGTTTCCCAGACTGCAGAGTTAGTATCATTAGCCCACTTGCAAGTGTGATCCTTGGGAAAACTGGCTAAGAGAAGCAGTGGAGCCCCACCTTTGAAAGAGTTTGAGGGGACTGCACTAAGAAGTAACAAATCTTTCGTGCCCAGAGCCACCCTTCACCCAAATTGAGAAATATAACCAAAACATTTCTATACAGAGATTTTTCTGTTGTGATGAAAAATAAACTGATTTCCTGGAAGATAATACTCTTCTTTTTTTTTTCTTTTTGCACTCTGGTCAAAATGATGGAAACACCAGACCAACTTCACAAAGTTTTTTCTTTCTGAAATTGTTTTCACATCTGGCTGACAGCCAGCCACAGCTACCTGCTACAAAGATAAAATTATATCTTTTATTGTATCTGTGTATAAATATTTCCTTTGATTTGGAAGCTGCTATTGCTGATTTTGTTTTGCCCAGTGGGTAGAATTATGTCCTAAATCCTTTTCTAATGTGAATGCGTCAGACATTAGCCTCCAGAAATAGGGTAGTACCTGTTGCTTTGGAAGCTTGACGTTTTACCCTAATCTCTGCAAGAGAGGCACCAAATGAATCTAGTCTTCCCATCTGCCATTCTTAATTACTAGATGGCAGACAGTGACTATGCTGCTTGAAGTTTTACGGCTTTTTCTGCAGGATTGGGGAAAGGGCCTGCCTTTCTGCTAGGAGCCTATGGTTTAAAGTAAGCTACCACACACACGCTGTCCAAAAACTCTCCTCTCCTGCTATAGCTCCCTCCTTTCATGAGGATACAGTGTTTAGTTTTGTCTTCCCATTACCCACAAATGCTCAGAGATTTTCTAAGGAAATACTGCAACACCAAACCAGGGTCTCTGAAGAAACTCCCAAAGTTTGTCCATGAAAATGAGGGACCTTCTCTGATTGGTGCAGATCAGTGCTAGACTGAGAGGTGTAAAGAGCGACTGCCTTTATCAAAAGCCATGTCTTAAAGGATATGCCAGGGAATGCTTCTGTTTAATATTTTACAAATATATATTTTTATATTTTAATATTTACATATATATGTAAGTATATATATAGTTTGTCATGCCAGATATCATGTCAGCCACGTCATGCAACATGTGGGATCCTAGTTCCTTGACCAGTTGAACCCACACCTCCTACACTGGAAGCACAGAGTCCCAACCACTGGACCGCCAGTAACGTCACAGTACTTCTGTTTCAGGCTGACACTTTCACCTCTCCACCTAGAAAAACAGCTCGTTTCTCTTCCTCTTGTCAGATAGGCAAAGAAAGTGATTGCATACTTTTTAATTACAGGCGTACATAAACCTGCAATTGTAGAGTATTGATTTGTTGGACCGTAATCTACACACTGAACTGCATTTGGCAGCATGCCAGATGTGTAAAGTTGGAATTTAATGACATTTCAGTAGCAGCCCCAGAATTTTGTATAATACCACTGTAGAATACTAATGTAACAGTAGCAAGAAAACCAGTAGAGAAACAGGTTCTTTCTCAAGTTACCTTTTTTTCTCTTTCTTGGATATGGAGCAACTGAAAGCAATTAACTATTTCATGGAAACTTCATCTCATAAAGAAACTCCAGTCAAAAGCAAACCATGATCACTGTTGCTATGTTTGTGGAACTTTATCAATCAACAAAAGGTAAGTTCATCTTTGACACTTTAAAACATCACTTATACTGCCTACTTAGAAAGTTTTTTCCTGAAGAAGTTATCAAACAATTTTACCTTCTGAAAATATAGATGTCAGAAGTAGAATGACATCACCATGTGATCACATTTCTGGTTCTCATGATGTTCAAAATGGAGTTCATTTCCTTTTAACTAGAAAGAAGAGTGATAAAATATTAATTTTGAAAAAATGACCTTTCTTATCCTAAAGAATGGGATTTCTCAAACTCAATACTGTTAACGTTTTGGGCCACATGATCCTTCATTATAGGGGAACCACTCTGTGTATTATAGGATGTTTAGCAGTGTAACTGACCTAGGTTCCAGTAACACCACCCGTTTGCGACAAACAAAAGTGTCTCCAGGTATGGCCAAGTGTCCCCTGGAAGTCAGTTCAGTCGCTCAGTCGTGTCCAACTCTTTGCGACCCCATGAATCGCAGCACGCCAGGCCTCCCTGTTCATCACCAACTCCCGGAGTTCACTCAGACTCACATCCATCAAGTCCGTGATGCCATCCAGCCATCTCATCCTCGGTCATCCCCTTCTCCTCCTGCCCCCAATCCCTCCCAGCATCAGAGTCTTTTCCAATGAGTCAACTCTTGGCATGAGGTGGCCAAAGTACTAGAGTTTCAGCTTTAGCATCACTCCTTCCAAGGAAATCCCAGGGTTGATTTCCTTCAGAATGGACTGGTTGGATCTCCTTGCAGTCCAAGGGACTCTCAAGAGTCTTCTCCAAAACCACAGTTCAAAAGCATCGATTCTTCGGCACTCAGCTTTCTTCACAGTCCAACTTTCACATCCATACATGACCACAGGAAAAACCATAGCCTTGACTAGGCGGACCTTAGTCGGCAAAGTAATGTCTCTGCTTTTGAATATACTATCCAGGTTGGTCATAACTTTTCTTCCAAGGAGTAAGCGTCTTTTAATTTCATGGCTGCAGTCACCATCTGCAGTGATTTTGGAGCCCAAAAAAATAAAGTCTGACACTGTTTCCACTGTTTCCCCATCTATTTCCCATGAAGTGATGGGACCGGATGCCATGATCTTCGTTTTCTGAATGTTGAGCTTTAAGCCAACTTTTTCGCTCTCCTCCTTCACTTTCATCAAGAGGCTTTTTAGCTCCTCCTCACTTTCTGCCATAAGGGTGGTGTCATCAGCATATCTGAGGTTATTGATATTTCTCCCGGCAATCTTGATTCCAGCTTGTGTTTCTTCCAGTCCAGCGTTTCTCATGATGTACTCTGCATATAAGTTAAATAAGCAGGGAGACAATATACAGCCTTGACGTACTCCTTTTCCTATTTGGAACCAGTCTGTTGTTCCATGTGCAGTTCTAACTGTTGCTTCCTGACCTGCATACAGATTTCTCAAGAGGCAGGTTAGGTGGTCTGGTATTCCCATCTCTTTCAGAATTTTCCACAGTTTATTGTGATCCACACAGTCAAAGGCTTTGGCATAGTCAATAAAGCAGAAATAGATGTTTTTCTGGAACTCTCTTGCTTTTTCCATGATCCAGCGGATGTTGGCAATTTGATCTCTGGTTCCTCTGCCTGTTCTAAAACCAGCTTGAACATCAGGGAGTTCACGGTTCACATATTGCTGAAGCCTGGCTTGGAGAATTTTGAGCATTACTTTACTAGCGTGTGAGATGAGTGCAATTGTGCGGTAGTTTGAGCATTCTTTGGCATTGCCTTTCTTTGGAATTGGAATGAAAACTGACCTTTTCCAGTCCTGTGGCCACTGCTGAGTTTTCCAAATTTGCTGGCATATTGAGTGCAGCACTTTCACAGCATCATCTTTCAGGATTTGAAACAGCTCAACTGGAATTCCATCACCTCCACTAGCTTTGTTCTTAGTGATGCTTTCTAAGGCCCACTTGACTTCACATTCCAAGATGTCTGGCTCTAGATTAGTGATCACATCCTCATGATTATCTGGGTCGTGAAGATCTTTTTTGTACAGTTCTTCTGTGTATTCTTGCCACCTCTTCTTAATATCTTCTGCTTCTGTTAGGTCCATACCATTTCTGTCCTTTATCGAGCCCATCTTTGCATGAAATGTTCCCTTGGTATCTCTAATTTTCTTGAAGAGATCTCTAGTCTTTCCCATTCTGTTGTTTTCCTCTATTTCTTTGCATTGATCGCTGAAGAAGGCTTTCTTATCTCTTCTTGCTATTCTTTGGAACTCTGCATTCAGATGCTTATATCTTTCCTTTTCTCCTTTGCTTTTCGCCTCTCTTCTTTTCACAGCTATTTGTAAGGCCTCCCCAGACAGCCATTTTGCTTTTTTGCATTTCTTTTCCATGGGGATGGTCTTGATCCCTGTCTCCTGTACAATGTCACGAACCTCATTCCATGGTTCATCAGGCACTCTAGCTATCAGATCTAGGCCTTTGAAACTATTTCTCACTTCCACTGTATAATCATAAGGGATTTGATTTAGGTCATACCTGAGGAGTCAAAATCAACACAAGTAAGAACCACTGCTATAAAAAGACTGAAGTGCTTTTCAAAAATAACTAAGCTGTTGAATTCTATGTTGAAGAAATACTTCAACTACTCAGCCATAAAAAAGAATTAAATTTTGCCATTTACAATGATATGGATGAACCTATCAAACTCATCATTGGTATGGAAGGTATGATGCTTAGTGAAATAGCCAGAGAAAGACAAGTACTCTGTTACCACCTATATGTGGAATCTAAAAAATAAAACTGCTCAATATAACAAAACAGAAACACGCTCCCAGATATAGAGAACAAACTAGTGGTTTCCAGTGGAGAGAGGGATAGGGAAGGGGCCTGACGGGTAAGGGATAAAGAGGTACAAACTACTTACTATGTATAAAGTAAGCCACAAAGATATGTTGTACAGTACAGGAAATATAGCCAATATTTTATAATAACTTTAAGTGGAGTACAAAATTTAAAACTGAATCACTTTGTTGTACACGTGAAAGTAATATAATATTGTAAATCAACTATGTTTCGATTAAGAAAAAGAAATATTTCAGACTTATGAACAGAGGTAAAGAATAGTGAGCACCTACATGCCCAGAACACTGCTTAACGCCCTCCCTGTTTCATTTCCTTCCGTCCTACTTCATCCCCCAGAGGTCCTGAACTGGTGTTTCTGCATACGGTGTAGGTATTATACATATACTATATATATTAGTTAGAAGTTGCATACTCGGGGGACTTCCCTGGTGGTCCTGTGGTTAGGACTCCACCCTGCCAATGCAGGGGCTGCGGGTTTGATCCCTGGTTGGGAACTAAGATCCCACATGCTGCACAACGTGGCACAGCCAAAGAACAATAAATAGAGGAAGCTTAGTTGCTCAGTCATGTCTGACTCTTTGTGATCCCATGGACAGTAGCCCACCAGGCTCCTCTGTTGATGGGATTCTCCAGGCAAGAATACTGAAATGAGTAGCCATTTCCCTGTCCATGGGAATCTTCCCAACCCAGGGATTAAACCTGGGTCTCCTTCATTGCAGGCAAGTTCTTTACCATCTGAGCTCCCAGAGAAAGGTTTCCCTGGTGGCTCAGACGGTAAAGCGTCTGCCTGCAATGCAGGAGACCCGGCTTCGATTCCTGGGTCAGGAAGTTCCCTTGGAGAAGGAAATGGCAATCCACTCCAGCACTCTTGCCTGGAAAATCCCATGGACGGAGGAGCTTGATAGGCTACAGTCCATGGGGTCGCAAAGAGTCGGACACGACTGAGCGACTTCACTCTCTAAATATTTAATAATAAATAAAAGCTTCCTACTCTGGTCACTTCTCCAGTTCTTCATTGTCTTGTGAAGAATCTAATTAAAATTTTTTCTTAAAAAAGAAGAAGTTACATATTCTATTTGTCACTTTTGTGGTTAACATTCACACTTTCTCGTGTGTATATAAGTCTAAAATTATATTTCTACTGTCTTTCTGAAAAGAACAAGAATCTGCCTTATCTGCATCACTCCTTTTCCATATTGTATGTTATTTTATTTCTGTGTTGTTTTTTGTGTCTCAAAACAATGGTCCATAGTGACCATTTTTTATAGTGAATAGACTTCTCTCCATGCCTGCTGATTCATTTGCTCTTCATATCTTCTTGCATCCCAGACCTTACTACTGGAATCACTTCCCTTCTGCTTTCCTTTGGAAGTTACTTACTGACACTCTGCCTAGTAATCATCCGATTTTTACTTTTCTAAAACAAATCTACTTCTTCCTCATAATTTGTATAATTTTTCTGGGTAGAAAATTGATATTGAAAGTAATTTTCTCTCTGTGTTTATTTTGGGAGTATCTGGCTTCCTTTCTAAATTTAAATTCCTTTATCTATCAGTATAACCTGTCTTTTCCCTGTTACGTGAAGTGAAGTGAAAGTCACTCAGTCGTGTCCGACTCTTTGCAACCCCATGGACTATACAGTCCATGGAATTCTCCAGGCCAGAATACTGGAGTGGTGGCCATTCCCTTCTCCAGGGGATCTTCCCAACCCAGGGATCAAACCCAGGTCTCCTACATTGCAGGTGAATTCTTTACCAGCTGAGCCAGAAGGGAAGCCCTTTCCCTCTTAACAGATTTTATAATATTCTCTACTATTTTGCCATTTCACTGTGATGCATTACGTCTACATATGGATTCATTTTTGTAATATTTTTATAATATGTGGGCTTCTTGAATCTGAACATGTATGTTTTTATCATTTATAGAAAATTCTTTGTCTTTAATCTCTGAGTATTTCCAGTCCTTCATATTTTCCATATACTACATATTCTATTTAGCCATATCTATCTTCTGTTTAACTCATGGTAGTTGGTTTTCTTGGGTTCCAATGAGTCCTTAACTTGAATGATTATATTGCTTGTTTCTAGAAATTCTATTTAGTTCTTTTCTAAATAGACCTGCTCCTTTTATGGTATCTTTTTCTTTTCCTTTGTTTTTATTCTCTTTCCTCTTTTTAACAATTTTATACATATTTTATATTCTGTATTCCACAGTTCCACTACCTAAATTTCTTGAGGGTTCTTGTTGCCTCTGTTGACTAATGCAAATAGTAGTTGGTTTGCCTGGGTGATTGTTAATTTTCTTTTTAATGTCAGTGCATCTGTGAAAAGGCATTGTATCTCTAGGAATCTGATGAAGGCTGGCGTGAGGTATATTTCCTCCAAAAAAGATTTGCATTTTGCTTCTCTGAGATACTCCCAGAATACTTTCAACCAGGATAAATTTAGATTAATTTTGCATATTGGGATTTTCAAAAAAATTATAAAATTCTTTTTTATTAAAATATAATTTACATTCAATAAAAAGCATACAATTTGTGTCTAGTTGGATGAGTTTTCATAAATACATGCACCCATATAGCCACCATTCCAATCAATATATAAAACCCTTTTATTAGGAATTTGCTGGTGGACCACTGGTTAAGACGTGAGTTTTCACTGCCAAGGGCTTCAGTTTGATCCCTGGTTGGGGAACTAAGATGCCACAAGCCACTCAGTGTGGCCAAAAATAAATAAAACCTTTGTTCTCATCCCAAAAGGCTCCCTTGAGCCCTGTCTCCTAACTCCTACTAACACTGATTTACTTCCTGTCACCAGAGTGTTGGTTCATATTTCCTAGAGTTTCATATAAATAGAATTATGTGTTAAATACTCTTTTGTGTGTGAATTTTTTCAATTCAAAATAATGTTATTCCCATTCATCTATGTTGTTGTATATATCTTAGTGCATACTTTTTTTTACTTAGTATTCCAGAGTTGACTGTGCCCCAATTCATTTATTCTTTTTTTGATGAATGTATTGATTTCAATTTTTGGCCATTATGAAGAATGCCTCTGTATACATTCATGCACAAATCTTTCTGTGGGTGTATATGTTTATATCTCGGTCAGTGTCAAACGGAGCTTCCAGGATGGCACTAGTGGTTAAAAAAAAAAAAAAAAAAACCTGCCTGCCGATGCGAGAGATGTAAGAGATGGCTTCGATCCCTGGGTCAGGAAGGTCCCCTGAAGGAGGAAATGGCAACCCACTCCAGTAGTCTTGCCTAGAGAATCCCATGGACAGAGCAGCCTGGCGCGTTACTGTCCATAGGTTTGCAAAGAGTCGGACATGACTGAAGAAACAACACAGTATCAAAGGATAGGATTGTTAGATCATATGTCAGTTCNAGGTCGTGTCCGACTCTTTGCAACCCCATGGACTATACAGTCCATGGAATTCTCCAGGCCAGAATACTGGAGTGGTGGCCATTCCCTTCTCCAGGGGATCTTCCCAACCCAGGGATCAAACCCAGGTCTCCTACATTGCAGGTGAATTCTTTACCAGCTGAGCCAGAAGGGAAGCCCTTTCCCTCTTAACAGATTTTATAATATTCTCTACTATTTTGCCATTTCACTGTGATGCATTACGTCTACATATGGATTCATTTTTGTAATATTTTTATAATATGTGGGCTTCTTGAATCTGAACATGTATGTTTTTATCATTTATAGAAAATTCTTTGTCTTTAATCTCTGAGTATTTCCAGTCCTTCATATTTTCCATATACTACATATTCTATTTAGCCATATCTATCTTCTGTTTAACTCATGGTAGTTGGTTTTCTTGGGTTCCAATGAGTCCTTAACTTGAATGATTATATTGCTTGTTTCTAGAAATTCTATTTAGTTCTTTTCTAAATAGACCTGCTCCTTTTATGGTATCTTTTTCTTTTCCTTTGTTTTTATTCTCTTTCCTCTTTTTAACAATTTTATACATATTTTATATTCTGTATTCCACAGTTCCACTACCTAAATTTCTTGAGGGTTCTTGTTGCCTCTGTTGACTAATGCAAATAGTAGTTGGTTTGCCTGGGTGATTGTTAATTTTCTTTTTAATGTCAGTGCATCTGTGAAAAGGCATTGTATCTCTAGGAATCTGATGAAGGCTGGCGTGAGGTATATTTCCTCCAAAAAAGATTTGCATTTTGCTTCTCTGAGATACTCCCAGAATACTTTCAACCAGGATAAATTTAGATTAATTTTGCATATTGGGATTTTCAAAAAAATTATAAAATTCTTTTTTATTAAAATATAATTTACATTCAATAAAAAGCATACAATTTGTGTCTAGTTGGATGAGTTTTCATAAATACATGCACCCATATAGCCACCATTCCAATCAATATATAAAACCCTTTTATTAGGAATTTGCTGGTGGACCACTGGTTAAGACGTGAGTTTTCACTGCCAAGGGCTTCAGTTTGATCCCTGGTTGGGGAATTAAGATGCCACAAGCCACTCAGTGTGGCCAAAAATAAATAAAACCTTTGTTCTCATCCCAAAAGGCTCCCTTGAGCCCTGTCTCCTAACTCCTACTAACACTGATTTACTTCCTGTCACCAGAGTGTTGGTTCATATTTCCTAGAGTTTCATATAAATAGAATTATGTGTTAAATACTCTTTTGTGTGTGAATTTTTTCAATTCAAAATAATGTTATTCCCATTCATCTATGTTGTTGTATATATCTTAGTGCATACTTTTTTTTACTTAGTATTCCAGAGTTGACTGTGCCCCAATTCATTTATTCTTTTTTTGATGAATGTATTGATTTCAATTTTTGGCCATTATGAAGAATGCCTCTGTATACATTCATGCACAAATCTTTCTGTGGGTGTATATGTTTATATCTCGGTCAGTGTCAAACGGAGCTTCCAGGATGGCACTAGTGGTTAAAAAAAAAAAAAAAAAAACCTGCCTGCCGATGCGAGAGATGTAAGAGATGGCTTCGATCCCTGGGTCAGGAAGGTCCCCTGAAGGAGGAAATGGCAACCCACTCCAGTAGTCTTGCCTAGAGAATCCCATGGACAGAGCAGCCTGGCGCGTTACTGTCCATAGGTTTGCAAAGAGTCGGACATGACTGAAGAAACAACACAGTATCAAAGGATAGGATTGTTAGATCATATGTCAGTTCACATTGAACACTTAAAGAAATTGGCAAACTGTTTTCCCAAAATTGCTGCACCATTTTACAACCTCACCAACAATATATGAGTGTTCCATCTGCTGTACATGCACATGAACACTTATAATGATTAGCCTTTTTAATTTTAACCATGCTAATGGGGATGACATCACATTGTTTTAATTTGTATTTCCCTAATGACAATTGATGTTTGTGTCTTTAGTCAGCTTTTATATAACTATTTTGCCAATATTTTAATTAGATAGTTTTATTATATGTAATATATATGTATACATGCAAACATACATATATTCCAAATATAAGTCCTAAGTCAGATGGATGTATTATAAAATTTTCTGGATTTTATTCTTTCTATAAGTATTTTAAACAGAATAGTTCATATTCTGTGTTCATGGATCCCATTATATAAACTTCCAGTTGATTGCTGCTGCTCAATAGAAATGCAGTTGATTTTTGTGTACTAACTTTGTAACAATCTTGTAAAACTCTTCCTACTGGTATTTTATAGATTCCTCTCGATTTTTTATGTATACAAACATAACATCTGTGAGTAAAAGCAATTCTAGATCATGTCATTTTATTTCTTTTTCCTGCCTTGTTATGCTGGCTAGTACCATCAGTAAGACTGAAATAGAAATGGTGAGAGTGGATATCCTTTTAATGGTTTTCATCTTAGGAAGAAAGCATTCAGTCTTTCAGCATTTAATTTTATTTAGATATACATTTTTCATAGATGCCTTTTATCAAGTTTAGGAAATTCCTTTTATACCTAGTTTGCTATGAGATTTCATATGTATAGGTGTTGAATTTTATTAAGTACTTTCTCAGCATCTATTGAGATGATCATGTTTCTCCTCTTTTTATATGATAAATGACATTGCTTGATTTTTCAAATGTTAAACCAAACTTGCATTCCTGGGACACGTTTACTTAGTTGCAATGTATTATGCTTTGCACATACAGCTAGATTTAATTTCCAATACTTGTTAAGAATTTTTTGCATCTCTATTTATGAGGAATGTTTGTTTTAAGCCTCGTGATATGAGTTGGGAAGTAATTTACTTTCTTCTGCATGTTCTAATTTTGTATAGAATTAGTATTATATCATCCTTAAATGTTTAATAGAATTCACCAGTGGAGCCGTCTAAGCATGCCTGATGTTTTATTTGTTTAAAGATTTTTAATGGGAAATTTATTTTTTTAATTGAGATAAGGTTATTTAATTTTCTGTTTCTTCTTGAGTCAGCTCTAGAATTCAAGAAATTTGGGCACTTCATTTAGGTTGTTGATTTTATTGGCATAACATTTTCTTATTATTCTTTAAATATCTGTAGAATCTGCTGTGATGTCTTTTCCTTCCTTCTTGATAATAGTAATTTGCATCTTTTCTCCTTTGTTTTAATCAGTCCAGTTAAAGGTTTACAACTTTATTGATGTTTACCAAGGCCCAGCCTTTGGTTTATTTTCTCTATTATTTCTCCATTTTTTAATTTTATTGATTTCTATTTCTATAGTCTTGTTTTCTTCTTTCTATTTAATTTGGGCTTATTTTGTTATCTTTCTAGTCTCTTAAGGTGGAAGATTAAATCACTGATTTTAGACATTTCTGTTATTAGTAATGTTTCGACTACTGATTTCCAATTTAATTCTTCTGTGGTTAAAAAAACACATTTTGTATGATCTCTGTCATTTTAATTTTTAAAAACTCACTTTATGGACCAGCATAGGTCTCTCTTGGTAAACATTTCATGTGAAATTTAAAAGGATACATGTTCTGTGGTTGTGGGTATATTCTAAATCTTAAAAGCAATCAGAAAAAGAAGCTGATTATATATACACATGTGTGCAATGGTCTAAACAAATAATTAGATGGTTATAATCTTCATTACATCATATCTATCACTTTTCAGTCAATTATTAAGATAGGTGTTTTGAAATCTCAAATTATAACCTTAAACTTACTTATTGCCCCATTCACTTCTATCTGGTTTTGCTTCATGTATTTTGAAGTTCTCTTGTAAGTATACTCATTTAAGACTGTCTTCTTGTTGAGTTATTATAAAGCTATCCACTTTGTGCCTGACAACATAACCACTGTAGTCCTATACATTGTAACCCTGACAATATAGACCATTTACATATAATGTAATTTTTTATGATTAAGTTTTAATTTACCATCTTGCTAGTTTCCTGTGTGGCCCATCTGTCCCATAACCTCTTTATTATTTTTCTCTTCTTCTGATTTCAGTGGAAGTGAGAAATAGATTAAGGGACTAGATCTGATAGAGTGCCTGATGAACTATCGACAGAGGTTCATGACATTCTACAGGAGACAGGGATCAAGACCATCCCCAAAAAAAAGAAATGCAAAAAAGCAAAACAGCTGTCTGAGGAGGACTTACAAATAGCTGTGAAAAGAAGAGAAGCGGAAAGCAAAGGAGAAAAGGAAAGATATGCCCATTTGAATGCAGAATTCCAAAGAATAGCAAGAAGAGATAAGAAAGCCTTCCTCAGCGATCAGTGCAAAGAAATACAGGAAAACAATAGAATGGGGAAGACTAGAGATCGCTTCAAGAAAATTAGAGATAACAAGGGAACATTTCATGCAAAGATGGGCTCGATAAAGGACAGAAATGGTATGGACCTAACAGAAGCAGAAGATATTAAGAAGAGGTGGCAAGAATACACAGAAGAACTGTACAAAACAGATCTTCACGACCCAGATAATCATGATGATGTGATCACTAATCTAGAGCCAGACATCTTGGAATGTGAAGTCAAGTGGGCCTTAGAAAGCATCACTACGAACAAAGCTAGTGGAGGTGATGGAATTCCAGTTGAGCTGTTTCAAATCCTGGAAGATGATGCTGTGAAAGTGCTGCACTCAATATGCCAGCAAATTTGGAAAACTCAGCAGTGGCCACAGGACTGGAAAAGGTCAGTTTTCATT
>SJYX01011883.1:126481-141153 GCA_006410675.1 Oreotragus oreotragus
AAAAAACAAGACAGTTCCAGAAAAACATCTATTTCTGCTTTCTTGACTATGCCAAAGCCTTTGACTGTGTGGATCACAATAAACTGTGAAAATTCTGAAAGAGATGGGGATACCAGACCACCTGACCTGCCTCTTGAGAAACCTGTATGCAGGTCAGGAAGCAACAGTTAGAACTGCACATGGAACAACAGACTGGTTCCAAATAGGAAAAGGAGTACGTCAAGGCTGTATACTGTCACCCTGCTTATTTACCTTATGTGCAGAGTACATCATGAGAAATGCTGGATTGGAAGAAACACAGGCTGGAATAAGATTGCCGGGAGAAATATCAGTAACCTCAGATATGCAGATGACACCACCCTTATGGCAGAAAGTGAAGAAGAACTAAAGAGCCTCTTGATGAAGGTGAAAGAGGAGAGTGAAAAAGTTGGCTTAAAGCTCAACATTCAGAAAACGAAGATCATGGCATCCAGTCCCATCACTTCATGGCAATAGATGGGGAAACAGTGGAAACAGTGTCAGACTTTATTTTGGGGGGCTCCAAAATCACTGTAGATGGTGACTGCAGCCATAAAATTAAAAGACACTTACTCCTTGGAAAGAAAGTTGTGACCAACCTAGACAGCATATTCAAAAGCAGAGACATTACTTTGTCAACAAAGGTCCATCTAGTCAAGGCTATGGTTTTTCCACTGGTCATGTATGGATGTGAGGGTTGGACAATAAAGAAAGCTGAGCGCCAAAGAATTGATACTTTTTAACTGTGGTGTTGGAGAAGACTCTTGAGAGTCCCTTGGACTGCAAGGAGATCCAACCAGTCCACCCTAAAGCAGATCAGTGCTGGGTGTTCATCGGAAGGACTGATGCTGAAGCTGAAACTCGAATATTTTGGTCACCTGATGCAAAGAGCTGAATCATTTTAAAAGACCTTGATGCTGGGAAAGATTGAAGGCAGGAGGAGAAGGGGACAACAGAGGATGAGATGGTTAGATGGCATCCCGGACTCAATGGACATGAGTTTGGGTGGACTCCAGGAGTTGGTGATGGACAGGGAGGCCTGGCGTGCTGCGGTTCATGGGGTCACAAAGAGTCGGACATGACTGAGCAACTGAACTGAACTTAGGTTTTAGGTTTTTCCCCACCATTATTCCTTTTTTATCTTGACCCTGCCTGCCAATGCAAGAGATGTAAAAGATGTAGGTTGGATCCCTGGGTGGGGTAAGATCCCCTGGAGGAGGACATGGCAACCCACTCCAGTATTCTTGCCTGGAGAATCCCAGAGACAGAAGAGCCTGGTGGGCTGTAGCCATAGGGTCGCAAAGAGTCGGACACAAGCAAAGTGATAACACACACACAATGGCTCATTAGCTATTACAGCTTTGCTTTTTTATAATGGTTTGCGCTAAGGTTTTCAGTATACATTGTTAATGTATACAGTCTATCTTCAAATAATTTTATTTCACTTCAGATGTAATGTCAGAACCTGACACCAAAAGCATTTATTTCCCCCTTTCATCTTGTCTACTCTTATTATTATACATTTTATCTCTATAAGACCCACAATACATTATTATTACTTCAGCTTAATCACGTTTTTAATTTTTTTTTCAGGAAGGGAAATCTCTTGTATTTACCCACATATTTGCTATCTCCTACACCATTTCTTCCTTTTTAAAGATCCAAATATCTGTCTAATATCATTTGTCATCTGCCTGAAGAATTTCCTATGTCATTCATACTATGTCTCATAGCATTTGTTTGTCTAAAAATCAGTATTTTGGAAAATAAGTTTGCTGGCTATGTAATAATTCTAAGTTGGCTGATTTTCCTTGTCTTAGCATTTTAAAGATGGATTATTGTTGTCTTCTGGCTTGTATGGTTTCTGACAGGAAGTCTGTGGTCATTCAATATTTCTATATATAATGAGCCTCTTTTTTCTGACTACTTTTAAGATTTTTCTACTTTTCACTTTATCAGTGCATTCTGGTGGTGTCCACAACCTCTGCTGACCCTGTGGATCTCTAGAGAGGGCCAGCAAAGCTTCAGTTGGAAGTCTTGGTTACTTTTGTGTTTAAATATGGCTAACTGACTTGGTCTGTAGTAAAATTTGTCACAGTATCATTTGCATTTTCAAATGCCAATAAGTCAAGCCAAAAGGCTGGGCACTTGCACATTATTTTTTATCTATGTGAATATTCAAAAAACCCACTGCCCTATATTAAAGAAACACAGAATCTGACAGTTATTAAAGTAGGAAACACACATTTTATTAGGAACTATTGCAATAGAGGAAAAGAGACTTCAGTGTAGAACTGGGCTCAACGCCAAATACAGCAGGGAATAGTGGTTATTTGTAACTGAAGCAGGTTGAGGCTCAGTGGATGAAAAATTACTAAAACATCAAGGAGAAGGCCTAGGTAAACAGACTTAAACAAGATTCTTTGTGAGGGCAGGGTAAGGTGATGAGACATCATCTGGGAAATGGTGCAGATGCTAGGAATTTGATCAGAGACTGAGAGTGGTCAGACATCAAGGATGGAAGGGTTTCCTCTAAACTAGGAAGATTCTTGTGACAAGTAGGTGATGCAGACCTGGACAAGGGCAGATGCCAAGCTGGGGCCTAGAGGTCTTAGAGGAGACAATAAATGTAAGTCAAGGAGGGAACCTCTGTCATTAACAACAGCAAATACACATCTTCTCAAGCATACACGGAACTTTTTCCAGGATAGACCACTTACTAGGCCACAAAACAATTCTTAACCAACTGAAGAGGCTCGAAATCATGCAAACAACCTTTTCTAACCACAGTACAATGAAACTAAAAATCAATAGCTGGAAAATCTACAGAAATGTACAGATTAAACAACACACTGTTAAACAACCAAAGGGTCAAAGAAGAAATCACAAGAGAAATTCTAAAATGTCTTGAGACAAACGAAAATGAGAGCAGAACCTACCAAAACGTATGGGACGCAACAGAAGCCGTGCTAAGAGGGACGTTTATGGCCAGAAAATCTTACATTGAAAAGGCTCTCAGATCAACTGCCTAACTTTACACCTCAAGAAGCTAGAAAAAGAAGAACAAACTAAACCCAAAGGTAGCAGAGAGAAATTAATAATAGAGATTAGCGCAAAGGTAAATGAAATAGAGGGTAGGAAAAACATCTTTTATTTCTTCTTACAAATTTTGTGAAACCTTAAATTGGTCACCCCTCTCTCAGCCTTTCTGTCCTAGAGAGTTCACACCACAAGTATATTCTTTGCAGTTCTGTTTGCTCAACTTGATGATGAACTACTAGACAAACCCCAGAATCTATTAAACTGCCCTTGAGCCCCTTACTCCTTGTGTTTTCTGTGATGTTCACGGGATACACTGTTCTTTTCTACTAGTACTGTACTGAGAACTCAAATAAAAGGGAACAGGTAAGAAATAACAAATCCCAGATTTATGAGCACTGAAAGGAATTAAGCCAGAAGGCTTTCTGTTGTGCTCTGGGCAGTTTTCGGAAGGAGGAAAAGGACAACCTGATCAGAAGGTGGGCAGACTTCCCAAACAATAGGAAGACTTGGATCACAGGGGGATGCCTGAAGCTGGCAATGAACTACGAGCCTGCCGTGCGTCTGAGTAACTGTGAGCAGCCTCTTCTTGTACGTCCTCCAGGCAGGAAGGACTGCACAAGCCTCCTTGGAAGGTCTCACTCACCCAGGCATGTTTTTAAAAAAAACTCTGTGATGATAAAAGGAGTAGAATGTGGGTGCCACATTATTAATTCTGATTGCTCAGAATATGCTTGTATACTTTCATACACATGCAGAATCTAGGATCTCACACCATCACACCTTTTCATAGTGCTGAGCTGGAGATGAAAGGGAATAGAACAAGGAAGCCAGAAGAGATGAAAGGATTCATTTCTTCAAATAACTCCAAAGACTGGAGAGACTCTAATCCTGCTTGATGGAGTGAATGCTGCAGATCACATCAGCAATCAGTAAGACAGAATGTATCTCCAGTGAGCTTTGAATAGGAAAACAATGAGCCCTAGCCTCTCAAAGTTGGGGTTTCTTTGATCTTGGTCATTATGTTGGGAGTGCTACCCCACTGGGGAGTCTGTTCCTTCTCAACCGACAGAATGGACAAAGTTTTACAATTGATCACACAACCACCTTCACACCTTTACGAAGAAAGCAATTGTATTAGTCAGGACTCTGACTTGGATACAACACATCAGTTAAGTAAAAAATGGAAATGTATATGACTCACATAGATGGGAAGAATGTAGGAAAACAGAAGTTCTGCAGGAACCCGGGCTTCAGAGGCGGCAACCTGGGACCTGACACTTTCATCTCTACACACATCTGCTTCCCAGGGTTCGTCTCATTCTCGCTTCCTGTAAGCAGGCTTCCTGCATATGGCAAGTACATGCTCACATTCTCTCAGCACCTTTGTGTCAAAGGTAACAATGTCCCAGGAAGAAATCTCATGGGCTGATTATTGTACCACTTCCTGAGGTCTTGGTCACTTGCCTCCCTCGTGGTATGCATGGACACCCTCACCTGGAGTAGGAGACTTTCCTAAAGGAAAAGGACGTGTGGGTGCTTTTACTGGGAGAGGAGAGCAGACCTGCTGAGTGGCTGTGGTACAGCTTGATGCTCTGTCTGCTCTTAGGTGCTTTTTCTCTTTTATCTTCCCCACACTTCCCACACAACTGGCATTAAATAATGTCCTGGATGCTTCATTTACTACTTAGGGCTTGCGATTGTTAAAAAAAAATTATTCCGAAGACAAATGGTCAGTAACTCAGAAGCCCAGAATTGAGATGAGAGTTTGCCTAAGGAAATTCAGGGAAAGGGTTGAGAGAGAGGCATGGAAAAAGCATAAGATCAGGGCAAACTTTAATATTTATTAAGCACTTGCTAAGATTTATTAAGTACTTACTCTATTATAAACTTTATTCTGCCTTGTCTTCACGTCTCTATTTCACAGGCGATATAACTGAAGCTTAAAAAGGTTAATCAACATTCAAAGGTCACACAGCTCCTACCTGACTGTATAAGGAGTTCCAGAGCCCATTCTCTCAATCAGTTTTCCACATTGCCTCTCAGGTGAACTAGATGTCAAAAAGACTGGAGGTTAAGTAACAAATGGGTGGGTTATTGGACTGAGTGCTTTTTACTTTAATATATTTTCTAGATTTCTTTTCATGACTGTGTATTACTTCTATAATTAAAAGCACCTTGTGCAGAAAACAGTGGCACTTGGGCTATGGCTGTGAATCTGCTCTGAACTCACTTCCAAACCCTGACACACTTTCTTTCCCCAGCTCTGGTCCTCAGTCCTAGATCATATCTGTGGCTGCTGACAGCTCAGCTTTCCTAGGATCTTTGTCTGACCTCCACTCCCAGGCTTCCCTGGTGGCTCAGATGGTAAAGAATCTGTCTGCAATGCAGGAGACTCAGGTTTGATCCCTGGGTCGGAAAGAGTCCCTGGTGAAGGAAAGGGCAACCTACCCCAGTATTCTTGCCTGGAGAATCCCACGGACTGAAAAGCCTGTTGGGCTACAGTCCGTGGGGTTGCAGAGTCAAGTACAGCTGAGAAACTAACACTTTCCAGGCAAGCAAGGGGACCAGTTTCTGGAACTAAGTTAGGTAAGAAGACTGGATCCATGGATGCAGAATCCAAAACAGAAAGGAACCAGAACAGATGGCCCAGGAAGCCAAAACGTTCCAGGCACAGAGTCCAAGGCATGGGACAAGGACAGCCACCTGGGGTGAAGGAAGGGCTGACGGAGACCAGGTGAGACAGCCCGGCTGGCGCAGGAGAGGCTCCCCCTCAGCCAAGCTGAGGCAGGGAGTGAGCATCACGGACACTGCCCTGCCTCCGTCTGCACCCTTTCCTCTGGGGAGCTACCCCTTGCCCTCGGCACACAGTGTCAACGGGGCCCGTCCCTCCTGAGCAGAGTGTTAGAAGGACTGAGGACAGATACAGCACATGCTGGCTCATGGGGACACGTCACTGTTTCTGATGCCACAGTCCCAGAGCTGTGCTAGTTCGCATCTGACCCAAAGATTGCGTCTTGCACTTTTCCCTCAGTTAGGTGTTTGCTTAAGTTCGCCAAAGTCAACCTCTCTTGCTTGTAACCAAAGAACCCTAATAGATGCAACTCTGTTTGAATAATATAATTTTGCTCCGACAAATTACTAATCACTTAGTGAGTCCCACTGAGTGCCAAGATCTGTGCTGAGCACTGCTGCACGTGCAGTCGCTTCAGTCTTGTCTGACTCTTTGAGACTCTATGGACTGTAGCCCGTCAGGCTCCCCTGTCCGTGGGATTCTCCAGGCAAGAATGCGAGTGGGTTACCATGCCCTCCTCCAGGGGCTCTTCCCTACCAGGGACTGAACCCACATCTCTTAAGTCTTCTGCACTGGCAGGCAGGTTCTTTACCACTAGCGCCACCTGGGAAGCCCGAACACCCTTCTACCGAGGCCCAACCCAGCGCCCAGGATCCCACAGCACCTCATGTGTTCTCATGATGTTCCCTTGAATGTGAAACAGCCACATTCAGGGGTGTCAGTTAGTGACAGCTTACAGTGAACGGTGCTGCCAGATTCACGGTCGCTGAAGAAGATTTAACTCTAGAACCAAAGACAGTTTCAGTCATTCAGAGCTTTGTGTAGATTTTTATTTAAAGTCAAAGTGAGAGAAAAAGTTTCTGACATAGATAACAGAAGGGGACAAGAGAGTACCTGCCTCACTAGTTTAAGCGGGGCCTTATATATTTTTCAACTGGCTGCTGAGAATAGATATAAAGAATATCTCAAGGTTGTAAGAGTTCCGGCAGACCCTTTCCCAAGGCATATGTCCTGAGATAACTTTGGCACAAGATTAGCTAGGGAGAACAGTTCTGGGCAACGTCCCACAGCTAGATATACTGTTGCTATGTAATCATGGATCTAAGGCTTGAGAAACAGGTTCCCAGTCAAGATTTGTTACAATTACAATCATTAACATAGAGCTCAAGAAAAGCATTTCCATGAGTAAGACATTGTGCTGTGTGATTATTAGTTCTGAGACCTAAAGAAAGGCCAGTTTTTGGACAAAATATATTATTGCACAAGGCTTAAAGGAAAGCATGAGCGAACATGTTCATCTCCTCCTTAAAGGTGCCTAAGCTTTCACTCAGGATGTCCCAAGACAGCTGGAGATACAACTGTGGGCCTGGCAGAAGAGATGCTTCCTGGGGTGGTGCTTCAAGGTCTTAGAGTTCAGCTGAGTCTTGAAGAAAGCTTCATCCCAGCACCTAGCAAACTAGAAGCGAGTGGGAAAAGTTTGCCAATTGACTGGTGATTGCTCCCAGGGCTGGGCCACAAAAACAGAAATTTCTCCTCACCTGAGCCAGCCAGTCTCCAAGCAGCCCTGGGCCAAAGAAAGGGGTGAGATGCCCAGACTGAGAGGGTGGAACCCGAGCTTGAGAGGCCACCCCAGCACTGGAACTCAATTTAGACGTCCACCTCCACCCCTCCCTCTGGCCTGATTTTAACCTCCATTAGCCAGTTTGTCTCCTGTTTCCACCTCTCCTCCCTCAGACTTTTCTCCTTATGCAGATGCTGATCCTGCCTCCTCTGCCTCTCCCTGGCAGAGAGATCCAGCCCTAGGCCCTCCCTGAGTCCTTCCCTTAAGGGTGGTGCCAGCTCACCTGAGCCCACCAGGTGGGCCTTGGGCCACAGAGAGGGGAGTTCTGAGGAAGTCCTTAGTCTTCCACAGGGAACATTAAATGTAATCTTCCCTTTAAACGTGTCTTACTGAGAAAACTGGTTCAGACTGAAAGCAATGTGACCAAATGGAAAAAGCTTTAAAAAAAAAAAAAAAAAAGGTTACAAAAATATCAGAACTGATAGTTGCACAATGACACTCAAGAGGGGTGGAAAATTCAATTTTAGATGTAACTCAAAGTAATACTCACACGTTTCCCCCCATGCCAGCACAGCATTGGAAAGTGAAAATGTCACGTGGTTGGTGGCCATAAACAGACTCTGGGTGCCCTGAACCAACAGCCAGCCCAGCATATCCACCAGCAGGTCAGCCCCTTCTGGTGCCCAGTGGTCGTCTCCCATCAAATGATCCCATTTTTTTAAGCCAATATCATTTCAGTCTGAGGCTGAAACAGCCCATGGAGGAAGGGACACTATTGAGATTTTAATCTCAATCATTCGGGGTGGGGTAAGGAGTTGGCCCACTTCTCCAAGGCACTGCCCTCTTGGACCAGAGGGAGGCTCACCTTTATCTCTACCATAGGCCTTTATGAATTATCTTAATAATCATTCATTACATAAGCAAAACATGTGAGTTTTAGCAAATGAAAATGTTGACAAGCAAAAATGAAAACTACACATGTCCAGCCACTCTGAGATTACCACTCTAGCTCCTTAGTGTGTAGCCTTCCAGATTCTTTTCCATGTACAGAAAAAGTACAACAAACCTAGACAGCATATTAAAAAGCAGAGACATTACTTTGCTGACAAAGATGGAAAATTCAATTTTAGATGTAACTCAAAGTAATACTCACACGTTTCCCCCCATGCCAGCACAGCATTGGAAAGTGAAAATGTCACGTGGTTGGTGGCCATAAACAGACTCTGGGTGCCCTGAACCAACAGCCAGCCCAGCATATCCACCAGCAGGTCAGCCCCTTCTGGTGCCCAGTGGTCGTCTCCCATCAAATGATCCCATTTTTTTAAGCCAATATCATTTCAGTCTGAGGCTGAAACAGCCCATGGAGGAAGGGACACTATTGAGATTTTAATCTCAATCATTCGGGGTGGGGTAAGGAGTTGGCCCACTTCTCCAAGGCACTGCCCTCTTGGACCAGAGGGAGGCTCACCTTTATCTCTACCATAGGCCTTTATGAATTATCTTAATAATCATTCATTACATAAGCAAAACATGTGAGTTTTAGCAAATGAAAATGTTGACAAGCAAAAATGAAAACTACACATGTCCAGCCACTCTGAGATTACCACTCTAGCTCCTTAGTGTGTAGCCTTCCAGATTCTTTTCCATGTACAGAAAAAGTACAACAAACCTAGACAGCATATTAAAAAGCAGAGACATTACTTTGCTGACAAAGTTCTGTCTAGTCAAAGCTATGGTTTTTCCAGCAGTCATGTGTGGATGTGAGAGTTGAACCATAAAGAAGCCTGAGCACCGAAGGATTGATGCTTTTGAACTGTGATGTTGGAGAAGACTCTTGAGAGTCCCTTGGACTGCAAGGAGATCCAACCAGTCAATCCTAAAGGAAATCAATCCTGAATATTCATTGGAAGAACTGATGCTAAAGCTGAAGCTCCAATCCTTTGGCCACCTGATGCGAAGAGGTGACTAATTAGAAGAGACCCTGACGCTGGGAAAGATTGAAGGTGGGAGGAGAAGGGGACAACAGGACAAGATCATTAGATGGCATCACCCACTCAATGGACATGAGTTTGAGTAGGCTCTGGGAGATGGTGAAGGACAGGGAAGCCTGGCGTGCTCCAGTCCCTGGGGTCGCAAAGAGTCTGACAGGAAGCAACTGAACAACAACAGCAGATTTGTACATGAATTGTTTTTACCAAAATGAAGTCATATTTCACATTGATTTTTCTCTCCACTTTTATTTTGAAAACGTTTCAAACCTATGGTAACTTGAAGAGCTAGTATAACAAGCATCTGTAAGAATTTCATCTAGAGTCACAAGCTGGCACCATTTTGCTACATTTGTTTTGTCTCTGCCTCCCATATCGATATCCAGATGTAGATATGTATGCCTCTATATACAGATATCTAGTTAGTGAGCTCTATATAGACAAATATAGCAATGCAGATACAGAAATACATGTTAACCATGTGGAGTGAGTTGCACATAGCACAACCCTTCCCCCCTAAATACCTTAGCATTTCTCCTAAGAACAGGGATAGTCACCTACACCGCTGCCATGCAATTACCACACTCAAATTTAACACTAATATAGTACTATTAACTAATATATAGCCCATAGTTCCCTAATCACCCAATACTGACCTTTATAGTTAGTCACAGGTTGAGTTCTTCAGAAACCATACATATCAAGATGGAGTTTGGGGCACAAGATGCTTATCAGGCATCTTACACTTGTGAAAGGGAGCGGGCGGAAAAGCAGGATCATGCAGAGGAAGAAGCTCAACTTCACAGTCCTGGCAAAGCCTCATTCTACTCTACGGGGAAACTGGAAGGAGAACTGCCTGTCAGGGTGTCCCGTAGGGAGCCAGTCACTCCACAGGGCTGCCCTGGGAAGGGCCTGGCCTGAGGGGAGGAAGCTCTCTCGACAGAGCAGCTCCAAGCTGCCAGCAGCTGGCCACTCTCTGTGGTTGGGTGGCACACCTCTTGATCTCCTAGAGATGGACCTGTGATTCCCTTTAAAGTCTGGATCCAATCAAAGGTCACTTGTTGCACTAAGCTGTCACATCTCTGTGTCCTTCACTGTTACACTTCCTCCACTTTTTTGTCCTTTAGGATATTAACACTTTGAATGGTCCAGTCAGTTGTGTTGTAGAATGTCCTTCAATCTGATTTGCCTGCTACAGAGTTTCCCAACCTCCTTTGTTCAGCCAGCAGTCTCCTTTTCATTTTAATAAATTCCATGTTTTGTAACAGCCAAACAAACTGATCAGCTGCTTCATCCAACCAGTATCCAATCCTGGACCACAAACTGCATCTGGTAGTAACGGTCCTTAGGTCTCTTTCCATCTAGCGCAGTAGTCTTTTCATGTGAGTAAACCTGGTGGAGAGACCAGACCACATGGCCTGCAGACCCTGTCCTCTGAGCTGTCTGACTGCTTCCATGGGGGTGCTCTACCTCCTGACTTCCAGCAGTCAACCCGTTGGGCTATAATTCATCATAGGTGG
Source organism: Oreotragus oreotragus (assembly GCA_006410675.1). Lineage (NCBI taxonomy): Eukaryota > Metazoa > Chordata > Mammalia > Artiodactyla > Bovidae > Oreotragus > Oreotragus oreotragus. The sequence goes on from SJYX01011883.1 coordinate 137,402, forward strand.
TGATGTGGACTTTGTGGAATACATATTATTAATACCTGATCAACGTGCACTCTGAATCTTGAAGCAGGGGTCTCTCACCAAGCTGCCAGTGCTCACCGTCCCCTCTCCTGTTTTTACAGCTCCCTGTCCTTCAGTATTTACGGACGCTGATGTACCCAGTCACACCCAAGCTCCCAATAGCGAGCGGCAGAGCAGGCGTCAGGAAGGAGGGCAGCCGTGTTCCCACCCTGAGTCTGTCCTCACCGTTCTGCGTGACTCAGGGAACACCCATGACCTCTCCTCTCATGGCACACACAAATACAATACTTCTTGCCCAGATTAAGCCAACTTTCAGAGAAGGTCACGCATCAGCCTGCTTCTGCCACCCCTACCCAGCTCGCCCTCCCTTCAGTGACTGGCAGGCCTGAGCTCATAAGGCAGGAACAGAAAAAAGGCTTCAGACACCCCAAGGCTGAGCTCCAGGAGCCTGAGCTGGAACCTGCCACCAGCAGACTGACTTGCGGTCAGGCCAGGCCACCTTAGATTAGAAGGGGCCCCTCAGAGTTCAGAGGCAGCAACCCGCACACGCCAAGGATCCCACACAGACCGGGCGTAAAATGACTGACAGGAAGCCATAGTGTCAAGCTCTGGGGCCCAGGGGAAGTCCATTCCTCTCTCTCCCCAGAGTTTTAGAGGGTGAGGAAACTTGAAATGGGGAGCTACCAGAGTCTCATAACTGGGATTCTGGTGGTTAAATAGTACGAATATTTTTCCTGGTGGAACAGCCCTTTACAGGTTTGCTGACCAGCGGCCCCGTGGCCTGCTCAGATCTGTTTGTTTAGCCAGTAGAGGGCTGTTCTTCCATGGGAACATTAGTGGCATGTACCTCCTCTCCAGTGTCCCACAAACACCACCTCTCTCTATTGTCTCAGTTCAGTCCTGTGCTCAATTTCACTCCCTGCCCAGTCCCTGGAGGAACTGAGATTGCAATCCCAGAGGCAGGCGCTGCTCCTTTTAACATGTCCTTCAGGCAGCAGGTGATGGCCCCAGTCTGAGAATGGAGACTCCAGTCCCCAGAAGGGGATTGCTGCTCAGGATTGTAGCCTGAGTGCCCTCAGCTGTCTGCACCACCTATGGTCTCTTTCCTGGAGATTCATCCTTGAGGTTAAGTGCTGATTCCCTCAAGAATGGAGGAGACCTATTTCCTCACTAGCAGTGTGGTATAAATTGGTTCATCAAATATCAGGAGAGAAAAAGGAAGGACGCTGGCGTCTATTAGGAGTTTGCTCTATGCTAGGTACTGGGTGTACCATCCCAGTTAGCTTCCCTGACACTGTAAGATAGATGTTATCCGCCTTGTACAAACTGGAAAACCAAGACAAATTCGCTTCCCCTGAATTGCACAGACAGTAAAAACACAGCCAGTTTTGAACTCTGATCTACATGAGAGGCTGTGTTCCTTCCTCTCCCCGTACCATGCCACCCTGAGCACCTACTGTGTGCTGGACACAGAGCTAGACACAGCCTCTGTCCTCAACCGGTTCCCAGCCGGCAAGAGGAGTGTTAGCTTGTGCACGTGGCCTGCACTCTGCCCTTTCTCCTTCACCCAAAACTCAAGCCAAGGCTTTTCAAAGACTGGCAGCTACCACTGGCAGGACATGAGGTGACTTTAGGTGAAACATAACATGAACTATTTTGTTTCAGAAGCTACATATTCAACATAAAAATATAGGTACTTCATAAATACATGTTTTCCAGACATTGCTGCAGATGAGGCCCTAGGGGTTGGCCCTGTGAGGACCATGTAAAGGCCAGAGACAGGAGAGGAAACTGCTGCTTGTAAATCAGTGGGACGCAGTGCTCCTTCTGGACAGCGGGTCCTCACCATCTCCTCCAGGCACCTGCCCCTCCCAGGGTAGCTGAAAGCAAGACTTCCTCCTCAAGTCCAGGACCCCTGTGGCTCCCTGCCAGCCACACCTGGCGACCTCTCTCCCAGACTTGCTCCCAGCCTGTTTCAGGTTGGGGGGTTGGTTTAGGAGGGCAGCCAGGTCTCTCAGGCACTGCTTCAGACCCAGCGCAGCCAAGTGGGGAGTGACGGTGCAGGAAGGACGCGCCGCTGCCCTTTGCCCCGCTTAGGAGTCACTGAGACTTTGCCACTCCCAGTCCTGGGACCCTAGTCATCAAACATGTGTGCACATGCATGCACACACATGCACACAAATGCACATATGCACCCAGCCCTGCCATCATCACTCTTCAGCAACCACAATACAACTAGGACAGCATTCTGGGAATTAGAGACTCCTTGGAAAGGAAAATAGCTACAAATGATTGAGAGCAGTTCTCCTGATAAGAAATCATCAGGCGGCAGAGATGTCAGTTAGTTAAAAGAATAAAGTGGGGTCTTCTCTGGGCCGGGGCATCACCACCAAGCCAAACCAGTGCCCCACAAACTGTGTGATTCCCAGAGCCCTTTGCAGACATTTCCTTTCCAGAAGGAAGGGAGAGCTGTGCTCCCATCGCCCGGGTTAAGGAGAGGAGAGAATAAAAGAGACAGTCAGAAGGGCAGAAAGACAAAGCAAAGAGAGAGGCTCCTTAAAAACTCAGCTCAGAGGAGAGGCCATGTAATCAGACTAAGAAAAGCTGACATTTCTCACACATTTGTCCTGTTCTAAGCCCTGTAGCCATATTATCTCATGTAACCTTCACAACTACCCTGTGGGTTGGTTCTGGTATTTCCCATTCTCTGTTTTACAAACAAAGAAACTGAGGCTCAGGTGGGATAAATTATTTGCCACAGGTGCTACTGGTGAGAGGTAGATGGAAGGGCTACTTTCTGTGGAGACTTTGGAAACACTAAAAAGGGCCTAACCATGTTGTTTTGTTTGAAATTGCAGCATTAAAAAAAAAAACATTCTTTAGACCAAACTCACAAAAATATCTTACTAAATTACAAACAAGTAACCCTATTTTCAGTGCTGAAGACCTCCAGGCTGAGTGTAGGATGGAGTTAGGGCGCAGCAGAGACCCCATGTGATCTTGGGACTTCACGTGGCCTAAGGAGAGCAGTCTGTACCCTAGGGTACACCAGGGAGGGCTGCAGGGCTCCCAAAGGGAAGGAAACCAAACGCCCCACATGCCAGGATGCCACAGCTGTGGCCCCACCAATGTCCCAGTGGGGTGGCAGGAGTCTCCCCGCTAGGCCCATCACAGCTTCCACTGGCCACCTGCACTTCTGCAAGCAGTATGCCTACTGGAGCAGGGAGGGTGCAGAGAGAGACCCTGTCTGTGAGCTCCATTCCTCCCAACTGCAGGAAGGCAGGGATGGCTCTTTGTTTGCGGAGCCAAGGGTGGGGAGGGGCCCTGCACGGTGCGGGATGGAGGGGGCGTGGTGCGCTGTGGGTGAAAGCAAGGAGGATGTCCGCTTTTGGAGACAAATTTTGAAAAGAGCTCAGAATAAAGCAGAACCATGCATTGTCACCCTAGGGAGACGGACCCTCAGTCCACAAGTCCAACCCTGTTCAGTTCAGTTCAGTTCAGTCGCTCAGTCGTGTCCGACTCTTTGCGACCCCATGAATCGCAGCACACCAGGCCTCCCTGTCCATCACCATCCCCGCAGTTCACTCAGACTCACGTCCATCGAGTCCGTGATGCCATCCAGCCATCTCATCCTCGGTCGTCCCCTTCTCCTCCTGCCCCCAATCCCTCCCAGCATCAAAGTCTTTTCCAATGAGTCAACTCTTCGCATGAGGTGGCCAAAATACTGGAGTTTC
>SJYX01011883.1:141517-169344 GCA_006410675.1 Oreotragus oreotragus
CTCTCACATCCATACATGACCACAGGAAAAACCATAGCCTTGACTAGACGGACCTTAGTCGGCAAAGTAATGTCTCTGCTTTTGAATATGCTATCTAGGTTGGTCATAACTTTTCTTCCAAGGAGTAAGCGTTTTCTAATTTCATGGCTGCAGTCACCATCTGCAGTGATTTTGGAGCCCCCCAAAATAAAGTCTGACACTGTTTCCACTGTTTCCCCATCTATTTCCCATGAAGTGATGGGACCGGATGCCATGATCTTCGTTTTCTGAATATTGAGCTTTAAGCCAACTTTTTCACTCTCCTCCTTCACTTTCATCAAGAGGCTTTTTAGCTCCTCTTCACTTTCTGCCATAAGGGTGGTGTCATCTGCATATCTGAGGTTATTGATAGTTCTCCCGGCCATCTTGATTACAGCTTGTGTTTCTTCCAGTCCAGCGTTTCTCATGATGTACTCTGCATATAAGTTAAATAAGCAGGATGACAATATACAGCCTTGACGTACTCCTTTTCCTATTTGGAACCAGTCTGTTGTTCCATGTCCAGTTCTAACTGTTGCTCCCTGACCTGCATACAGATTTCTCAAGAGGCAGTTTAGGTGGTCTGGTATTCCCATCTCTTTCAGAATTTTCTGCAGGTTATTGTGATCCACACAGTCAAAGGCCTTTGGCATAGTCAATAAAGCAGAAATAGATGTTTTTCTGAAACTCTCTTGCTTTGTCCATGATCCAGCGGATGTTGGCAATTTGATCTCTGGTTCCTCTGCCTTTTCTAAAACCAGCTTGAACAACAGGGAGTTAGGTACAGTCTTTTCACTTGAGTCTCTAAAACTGGCTCAAGGGTCAGTTGCTCACTCGTGTCTGACTCTCTGGGATCCCATGGACTGTAGCCCACCAGGCTCCTCTGTCTATGGGAATTTTCCAGGCAAGAATCCTGGAGTGGGTTGCCATTTCTCCTCCAGGGGATCTTCCAAACCCCGGGATTGGACCTGGTTCTCCTCCATTAGCAGGCAGATTCTTTATTGTCTGAGCCACCAGGGAAGCCCCCTCCCCCCAAAACTGGCCCCGAAGGAGCCTCCATTTATGTTCCATGCACTGCACCCTGGTTCTTTATCTGGTGAGGAACCTCACCTTGAATGCAGGACAAGAGCCAAGCACTGCTCCGGGTGGGTCACATGGTTAGCCTGGGGCCTGACTTCAAGCCTGCCTTCCATTCGATAAGGTAAATCCTTGGGGTGGGGAGGGAATGTTTATGATAGCAAGGTAGTAAGGGCTGGCTCAGGGGCAAAAAAATAATAATAAGTCCTGGAGGAATAGTTAATGCAGGCAGCAGAAACCTCCATGGGCTCTGTGTTCTGGCAGCAGGAACCTGGCTACTGAGAGCAGGGCTGTGATGAACACGGGTACGCGTGTCTCTTTCATTTCTGCTCTCCTTGCTATGTACGCCCAGCAGTGGGATTGCTGGGTCGCACACCCATGGCCAATTCATGTCAATGTACGGCAAAAACCACCACAATGCTGTAAAGTAATTAGCTTCCACTGAAAATAAATAAATTAATTTTTTTTTTAAAAAAAAGGGAAGACAACAGCTTTCTTTGGGATTAGAATCCTGCCTCTCCCAGAGTGTTTTTCCAGCGGTCATGTCTGGATGTGAGAGTTGGACTATAAAGAAAGCTGAGCGCGAAAGAATGGATGCTTTTGAGCTGTGGTGTTGGAGACGACTCTTGAGAGTCCCTTGGACTGCAAGGAGATCCAACCGGTCCATCCTAAAGGAAATCAGTCCTGAATATTCATTGACAGGACTGATGTTGAAGCCGAAACTCCAATATTTTGGTCACCAGATGTGAAGAACTGACTCGTTGGAAAAGACCCTGATGCTGAGAAAGACAGNAGAGTCCCTTGGACTGCAAGGAGATCCAACCGGTCCATCCTAAAGGAAATCAGTCCTGAATATTCATTGACAGGACTGATGTTGAAGCCGAAACTCCAATATTTTGGTCACCAGATGTGAAGAACTGACTCGTTGGAAAAGACCCTGATGCTGAGAAAGACAGAAGACAGGAGAAGGGGAGGACAGGGGATGAGATGGTTGGATGGATGAGTCTGAGCAAGCTCCGAGAGTTGGTGATGGACAGGGAGGCCTGGCATCCTGCAGTCTATGGGATCGCAAAGAGTCGGACACAACCCAGCAACTGAACTGAACTGACTCTCCCAATGTGTATGAGAGTGGGAGTGAGTCGTCTTGCTTCACCCCTGCCCTGTGAAGACTCAGAGAGGCCCCTTAGAGAGGGTGAGACCTCAGGCTGAAGATCTGGGGACCCGAGGACCTGATCCCTGCCTGAGGGACCAGACAGGGTGCTCTGCCGGTAAAAGCTGGATTGGCCCAGGGGCTTGGAGATGCTGACCTCGGTGACTCACGGTGACGGGCAGAGCCAAGATCTCGCAGCCATTGGGGTTTCTGCTCCTGGGGGTGGGAGAGACTCCAGCTGAGAGGGAACCACCCCTCAGGCTCTGGAGTTGCCCCTGGGGAGGAAATCTGCTGGGACAGTTCAGTTCAGTCGCTCAGTCGTGTCCGACTCTTTGCGACCCCATGAATCGCAACACGCCAGGCCTCCCTGTTCATCACCATCTCCCGGAGTTCACTCAGACTCACGTCCATCGAGTCCGTGATGCCATCCAGCCATCTCATCCTTGGTCGTCCCCTTCTCTTCCTGCCCCCAATCCCTCCCAGCATCAGATGCTTTTTCAATGAGTCAACTCTTCGCATGAGGTGGCCAAAGTACTGGAGTTTCAGCTTTAGCATCATTCCTTCCAAAGAAATCCCAGGGTTGATCTCCTTCAGAATGGACTGGTTGGATCTCCTTGCAGTCCAAGGGACTCTCAAGAGTCTTCTCCAACACCACAGTTCAAAAGCATCGATTCTTCGGCGCTCAGCTTTCTTCACAGTCCAACTCTCACATCCATACATGACCACAGGAAAAACCATAGCCTTGACTAGACGGACCTTAGTCGGCAAAGTAATGTCTCTGCTTTTGAATATACTATCCAGGTTGGTCATAACTTTTCTTCCAAGGAGTAAGCGTCTTTTAATTTCATGGCTGCAGTCACCATCTGCAGTGATCTGCTGGGACAGGTCCCAAGAATTTGTCCCAAGGCGCTTCTGAGGGCGGGTCAGCTTCCAGAAGCCCGGAGCCATCTCTGGGCAGTATGGGGTCGTAGGCGTGTAGTCTGCCCTTTGACCTTGCCTGTCCCTTCATATTCCTTGCTGGGAGAGACCCAAGAGCAGCTAGAAGGGTAGGGAATCAACCGTAAGGACACCAGAGGCTCCTTCCTCATTCTCTCCAGGGACCGGGACCACTAAGAGCACACCTTAATGGACGGCTAACTGACTTACCCCGGAATTAAGCCAGGAGTTTTAGAATCTAAAGCCATTGTGGTCTGACCCTTTACAACAGTCTGCGACCACAGACATCCCAGGGTGTGCTGGAGTCGTGACCTCCACGCCACGCTTTGAACCATCTCTCCGACAAGTAAGTTTTGTAGAGACGTCCCCCCACCAATCCCAAGACCAGATGTCACCTTTGGATGATGTCTGGGTCATGCATGCGTGCGTGCTAAGTCAGTTCAGTCCTGTCCGACTCTGCGACTCCATGGACGGTAGCCCGCCAGGCTCCTCTATCCAGGGGATTCTCCAGGCAAGAAATACTGGAGTGGGTTGCCATGCCCTCCTCCAGGGGATCTTCCCCACCCACAGATGGAACCCACATCTCCTGCACTGCAGGCGGATTCGTGCCCACTGAGCCCCTGGAGAAGCTCCCCCCAGGCCATGCTTCTCTTCTTTCTTTAAGTTGCTCAGTTGTGTCCGACTCTTTGCGACCCCATAGACTGTAGCCTACCAGGCCCCTCAGTCCATGAGACTTTCCAGGCAAGAGTACTGGAGTGGGTTGCCATGCTTACTCAGGCTCAACCCCTTTTTTTGCAGGTTTCACGTTACTATCATCCCTGGGTTTCCATAAAGAATGGGAAATCTGTCAGCAGCCGCTGCATTATGTATTAATTACAGGAGAAGCCGCCAAATGCCCGGGGCACACAAAACAATTAAAACTAATGTTTTATTTATAGATGGGGAATCATGAAAACAAAGACGGAGTTAGTCTTTTTTTTTTTTTTTTAAACCTAAACAAAAGAAAATGACGACAGGAGGGGACTTGGTCAAAGAGACAAGAGTGTGAACTTCCTTGGTGGTCCAGTGGCTAAGACTCCACGCTCCCAATGCGGGAGGCCTGGGTTCAGTTCCTGGTCAGGGACCTACATCCGTCCCGCGTGACAGTGACTAAAGTGGATGCTTCCTTGTGTCGCAAGGAAGACCTGGCACAGCCAAATAAAGAAAAGAGACATGCGTGCTAAGTCGCTTCAGTCGTGCCTGACTCTTTGCGACCCCCGTGGGCTGCAGCCCGCCAGGCTCCTCTGTCCATGGATTCTCCAGGCAAGAATACTGGAGTGGGTTGCCATTTCCTCCCCAAAGGGGATCTTCCCAACCCAGGGATCGAACCTGAGTCTCCTGCATCTCCTGCACTGGCAGGCAGGTTCTTTACCCCTGAGCCACCAGGGAAGCCCCCAAAGAGGCACAGGGGTGACTTATCTTTTGATGGGTGGAGATGTTCCCCAGATGTGTGGGCAGGGGCATCCCGGGCTCACTTCCTCTCTGCTGTTTTGCACCCCGCCCACGAGCCTGGGGGGCGGGAGGGTGGGTGACCTGGCTGAGCATCCTCGCCCAGGGTGGTGGTGAGGAATGCATTCCTCGGGGCTCCGTGTGCGGCATGTGGGGGCGATGGGCAGGGAGGCGGGAATGGTTTCCTGCCCACTGCACGGAGCATGCTGTGTGCCAGACCTCACCCGTCACTGCCCCTCCCCCCACTGGGGACCACCAGGTGATCAGTGATCCTGGNGCAGGGTGACAATATACAGCCTTGATGTACTCCTTTTCCTATTTGGAACCAGTCTGTTGTTCCATGTCCAGTTCTAACTGTTGCTTCCTGACCTGCATACAGGTTTCTCAAGAGGCACGTCAGGTGGTCTGGTATTCCCATCTCTTTCAGAATTTTCCACAGTTGATTGTGATCCACACAGTCAAAGGCTTTGGCATAGTCCATAAAGCAGAAAGAGATGTTTTTCTGGAACTCTCTTGCTTTTTCCATGATCCAGCGGATGTTGGCAATTTGATCTCTGGTTCCTCTGCCTTTTCTAAAACCAGCTTGAACATCAGGGAGTTCACAGTTCATGTATTGCTGAAGCCTGGCCTGAAGAATTTTGAGCATTACTTTACTAGCATGTGAGATGAGTACAATTGTGTGGTAGTTTGAGCATTCTTTGGCATTGCCTTTCTTTGGGATTGGAATGAATACTGACCTTTTCCAGTCCTGTGGCCACTGCTGAGTTTTCCAAATTTGCTGGCATATTGAGTGCAGCACTTTCACAGCATCATCTTTCAGGATTTGAAACAGCTCAACTGGAATTCTATCACCTCCACTAGCTTTGTTCATAGTGATGCTTTCTAAGGCCCACTTGACTTCACATTCCAAGATGTCTGGCTCTAGATGAGTGATCACATCATCATTATTATCTGGGTCGTGAAGATCTTTTTTGTACAGTACAACCCTGAATGCTAATAACATGTCTAGAGACAGACTGTCTGTGTCAAAGCAGGGTGGCCAGCTCTGAAAGCATAGGAAAAGGGAGTCACCAACAGGCAGACCAGCCTCTCCTGAGCAGTGTCCAAGGGAAATGGCGGCTCCATTTCAGCTGATCAAAAATAGAAATGGTAACGAAGTCCAAAAGAAAAAGACAACATATGATATCACTTATATATGGAATCTAAGAAATGACAGAAATAAACTTATGAAACAGAAACAGGCCGACCGATATAGAGAACAGATCTGTGGTTGCTACCGGAGTGGGTAGCCTTTCCCTTATCCAGGGGTTCTTCCTAACCCAAGGATTGAACCCAGGTTTTCCGCATTGCAGGTGGATTCTGTACCAACTGAGCCATCGGGAATCCCTCAAAAAAAAGGGGGAGTAGGGTGGGGAATTTGGGATTAGCAGAAGCAAACTATGTAGGATAGATAAACAATAAGGCACAATATAGCACAGGGAACCATATTCAATATCCTGTGATAAATCTTAATGGAAAAGAATATGAAAAGAATGCATGTATAACTGAATGACTTTGCTGTATAGCAAAAATTAACACAATATTGTAAATCAACTATACTTCAATAAATTTTTTGGAAATAAAAAAAATGAAAGAAAGAAATGCTTGACTTGAGAGGTTCTGGAGGAAGGTGGAGCCACATTGGGAATGGTGGCTGACTCAGACCACCATTGACCTCCCAATGCACAAGTCATCGCTGTGTGCCTACTATGACCCCTTCTGATAACCAGGCCTGCCACATAACTGGCCAACAGAAGGAAAGGCTCTGGTTCAGGCCACACAAACCTCTGCCAGGCAGTTATAATTCTCACCAGTGACTAATCAGTGGATGTATGATTCTGCCTCCCACTTCCGTGGCTTTGGAGGTGTGAGTCAGCTTCCCTGAGTCCTGTGGGCTTGAAGACACTGACCAGATACACATTCTGAGCTCTGAGGACTAGGCGTTGGACTAGGTGCTGTGGTAAGTCCACCAAAGGAAGAACTACCCTATAGATTCAGCCTCTCCCCCAGTGTCTGCACGCACTTTCTCTACCCAAAGTGGGTGCTTGGTATAGGATGGATGAGAGATGGACACACAAGTGAACAGAAAACTTACTGCAAGATTAAGTTCCTGGCCTCAAGAGCTGAGACTTGCTCACCATGTGGGACAGCTCCTTGGCCGTATCTTTGTTCTTTCCTCTCCCCAGTGTGCCCAGCCCATTTGATCTGGAATCCAGCAGCAGGGATGGGGCCAGTGAACTTCACACAGTCAGGAGAGGAGAATGTCCTCCTCACTGGAGGTCCTGCCCTCACCCCTGTCCAGCTCTAGAAAGGAGGAGTGGGTGGGATAGGAAACCCGTTCCTCAGGACATGGTTGCATGCTTGAAACCATGCAACTCAGATTGGGACTTGAACCCACAGACTTTTAACTGGGATCACATACCTGGTCTCAGGACTTAGTAAAGCTCATGTTCTTGCTGTCTTGTTGCAGAAAGAATTTGGTGAGAGACAAAGTGATAGGTAAGAAATGGATTCATTTAGAGAGAAGCACTCTCCTCAGACAGAGTTTTTGGAGAAGGAAATGGCAACCCACTCCAGTATTCTTGCCTGGAGAATCCCAGGGATGGGGGAGCCTGGTGGGCTGCCGTCTATGGGGTCACACAGAGTCGGACACGACTGAAGTGATTTAGCAGCAGCAGCAGCAGCAGCAGAGTTTAGACCATCTCAGAAGGCGAGAGGCCCTGAGACATGGAGTAGTTAGTTTTTATGGACTGAGTACAGGCTCCTCTGTCCATGGAATTTTCCAGGCAAGAATACTGGAGTGAGGACCATTCCCTTCTCCAGGGGATCTTCCTGACCCAGGGACTGAACCCAGGTGTCTGTGCATTGCAGGCAGATTCTTTACCATCTGAGTCACCAGGGAAGCCTTAATTGAATAGGCTAATGGGTGGGACGATTATTCCAACTATTCTGGGGAAGGAAGGATTTCCAGGAATTGGGGCACGACCTACTTTTTGGCCTTTTGAACTGTCATAACTCTGGTGGGTGTGTTCTTTAGTTGCTAATACATTACAGTGAGCAAATAATGAGGATCAAGGTCCACTGGAAGTCACATCTTCTGCTTTCTTGGACCTAGTTGGTTCTAACCAGTTTTGTCCTGTGCTCTGGCTATGTCATTCTTTTAAAGTTGTGCCCTGCCCCCTTCCCTCCTGTTTCATACTGAGAGCCACATTTCATAGGCAGCCATCTTCTGGGACCGTCTGTGGCTAATAACACAAGAGATAGGAGTGTTTTAGAATTTGTTTGTTTTGGTATACAGCATAAAGAAGTCTCCACCAAGCTCTGGACATTGTCCAGGCAGTCAGCATGGACATATGGCAAATGGTTCTGAAACAGGAGGAAAGAGGGCAGGGCACAGCCTTTGAAAAGATGAACATAGCTCAAGGACAAAACATAAACTGATTAGACTCAAATGGGTCCGAGATGGCAGACAAGTCAACTTCCACTAGACCTTGATCCTGAGTATACGCTCATTGTAACACATCAGCAAGCTAAAAGACACACTGAGAGGCACCGTGACAATTCCAAAGCTGACCATCAAAGACCAAAAACGGGGCGGGAATGGGGCCCAATTCCTGGAAATCTCCACCCTGTTAACTACAAATTGGCACTTACCAAGAGCACTGCCAGTGACTGAACAACAAGGCATTTACCACCTGCCTCAAGGGAGATTGAACCCCATGCTGCTCTAGCTGTTGACCTTCAACAACCCCTGAGGGAGTTCAGGGTAGAGTGAGACACTCTGTGCTCCAGGGAATGTGGTGGGACAGGTCTTTAGATAGTTGGATGTTTTTAGGAGCCGATTTTATGATCTCAACCCTTGCATCTCCTCATATCTAAGTTCAGTTCAGTTCAGTTCAGTTCAGTTCAGTTCAGTTCAGTCGCTCAGTCGTGTCCGACTCTTTGCGACTCCATGAATCGCAGCACGCCAGGCCTCCCTATCCATCACCATCTCCCGGAGTTCACTCAGACTCACGTCCATCGAGTCAGTGATGCCATCCAGCCATCTCATCCTCGGTCGTCCCCTTCTCCTCCTGCCCCCAATCCCTCCCAGCATCAGAGTCTTTTCCAATGAGTCAACTCTTCGCATGAGGTGGCCAAAGTACTGGNTGTTCCTTTTACAGGACAGTGAAATAGCCTACAGGTCACGACTTGATTAAATTAACTTGAAGGGCTCGTTGTTGTTCAGTTGCTAAGTTGTCTGTGCCTCTTTGTGACCCTGTGGACGGCACCACACCAGGCTCCTCTGCCTTCTGCTGTCTCCTGGAGTTTGTGATGCTATCTAACCGACTCGTCCTCTGCTGCCCCCTTCGCCTTTTGCCCTCAGTCTTTCTCAGCATCAGGGTCTTTTCCAGCGAGTCGGCTCTTGGCATCAGGTGGCCGAAGGATGAGACAGAGATTTCTGAACCATCTGGAGTGGGAGTAATGAAAGCTTACCTTGCAAAGTAAAGGCTGTTACCTCTTGGAGAAACCTGCAAAGCCACCCACAGTGGTTTATCTGATATGTAGTCATTTGTTTGTTTGCTCTGAAACAAGGAGGTCTCCTGGGAGAGGGAGTCAATTGCCAGACAGTCTTTCTGTCTTTCTTTCTGGATGAAAGCCCTAAACACGAGTTTGGTAGAAAAAAAGAGTGGTGGGACGTCCTGGCGGTTCAGTGGTGGAGATTCTGTGCTTCCAAGACAAAGGGAGTGAGTTCCATCCCTGCTCAGGGAACGAATAGTCCACATGTCTCTTGGCATGGACCAAAAAATAGTTTTTAAAACTTAAAAAAGAAGAAAAAAAAAGAGCAGTGGAGAGCTCAGGAGGAAGATCTCTTAAGAGGAAGGAAGCAGAGAGGTGCATTTTGTGCTATAGCTTGTCTCAAGAGAGAAATGTAAGCAATTAGCCTTGAGTGAGTGGAGTCGCTCGGTCATGTCAGAAGCTTTGCGACCCCGTGAACTGTAGCCCCCCAGGCTCCTCCATCCTTGGGATTCTCCAGGCAAGAATACTGGAGTGGGTTGCCATTTCCTTCTCCAGGGGAACTGCCTGACCCAGGGATCGAACCCAGGTCTCCCGCATTGCAGGCAGACGCTTTAACCTCTGAGCCACCAGGGAAGCCCAGTGCCAACCATAATATCAGAACCATTGCCTCTTAGTTCAATACAAGGAATATAAATAAGACGCATGTGCCCTGAAACAGATTCTGTGAAAGACTGATGTCATTCTCAGCTTGCTTTGGAAAAGCAACTGCTTGCTTTTTCCAAAACAATTTGGAGGCAGAATGAATAGGAGGTCCATTATTTTATTCTTTTTTTTTTTTTTTCTTCACCTTGCACCTTTGTTTTCTTTCTTAAATATATGAATAAGTCTGTCATGAACCACTTGAATCTGTGTCCTGAAAAATGGCAAAGAACCACATTTCCTGACTGAGAGGCTTGCACATCGATCAATTCGTCCTCAGGACAGTTGCGTCTCGGGTTCTTTGTGGCTGCAACAATTGTGTTTTTGGATGTGCTGTTTGTTATTCCAGGGTTTGGCTGTGTCGTCTGTCTTTACAGAGGAGCTGGGTTAAACAGGAAACGCATTTGCAGTTCAACCATTTTATTCTGTGCTTGTCTATCAGTTACAGAAAACCAGCATTTGGGACAAAGTATCCTTTGCAGTGAATGCCACACGTAACCTACTTATTATGAACCAACCAAAGATGTGATTTTTCTCCCAGCGATAGAAGCTAAGAAATGCGTGTAAACCCCATTCAGCCTGAGACTTCATGTTTCTCCTGAGACTTCATGTTTCTCTTATGAACAAATCATCAGAATGAGTTAAGATGTCCAAGGCTTGCTTGCTTTTCTTCTTATCTGAGGGTCAACATATTTCCTGTCTACCTCAGATTTTTTTCCTTTCTGTTGTCCCTTGCACACTGAATTAGAGGGACTGATAGAAATGATTGTCATCTACGATGATGTCACTAAGAATGGTGAGGCTGTTTTCTTGAAAGATTTCTCTGTGTCATGGTTATTTGCCAACGGCACTCTGTGTGTTCACTAACCACGTGAGGATACCCGAGAGATTATTCCTGTGATTTGGTGTTTGCAGGGACATTCCTATTTGCCTACTGAGATATTGCCCCATATTCATTTATAATGAGCTTGTAAACGTAACAACGGATGCTATCAGAACCCAGAAGTGTGAAAGCTTTCAGGGATAAAAGAAGAGCGAGAAAAAAAAATGTGTCCCTCTATTTGTATTTAAAGGGTAAACAGTATCTGTCAGGTATCCCTTAAAAGGTTGAATGAAACTGTCTTTTTTTTTTTCCTCTCTCTCTTTTTTTCCCCTTTCTTTTCTTTTTTTTAAAGTCACTCAGTTGTGTCCTACTCTTTGCCACCCCATGGACTGTACCTCTGCCCATGGAATTTTCCAGGCAAGAGTACTGGAGTGGGTTGCCTTTTCCTTCTCCAGAAACTGTCTTTAAAAGATTATGGGTACACAGTGTTCCTCGAAACACTATTTACAGTAGCTAGGAAGAAGAGGTGAAGTTGCTCAGTCCTGTCTGACTGTTCGTGACTCCAAGGACTGTAGCCTACCAGGCTCCTCCGTCCGTAGGATTTTCCAGGCAAGAGTACTGGGGTGGGTTGCTATTTCCTTCTCCAGGGGATCTTCCCCACCCAGGGATCAAACCTGGCTCTCCAGCATTGTAGGCAGACGCTTTACCGTCTGCACCACCAGGGAAGTCATGGTGGCTAGGACATGGAAGCAACCTAGATGCCCATTGACAGGATGATGGGTAAACAAATTGCGGTACCCATACACAATGGAATATTACTCAGCCGTGAAAAGGAACACATCCGAGTCAACTGAGATGAGGTAGATGAACCTAGAGCCTGCTATACAGAGTGAAGTGAGTCAGAAAGAGAAAAAGCAAATATCAGCACACATACACGGAACCTAGAAAGATGGTACTGATGAACCTATTTGCAGAGAGTAATGGAGACACAGATGTGCAGAACAGACTGGTCTCTGGAACAGAGTAGGTTGGATAGACGGAGAGAGTTGCGCTGAAACTCCTACACTGCCCTGTGCGAAATAGATGCCCAGTGGAAATTGGCTGTATGGTGCTGAGAACTCAAGCCTGGTGCTCCGGGATGACCTCGAGGGGTGGGATGGGGTGAGATGCGGTGGGAGATGGGAGGAAGGTTCAAGAGGGAGGGGACACGTGTATACCTGTGACTGATTCACGTTGATATGTGGCAGAAACCAACACGACATCGTAAAACCAGTTATCTTCCAATGAAAAACAAATCGGAGAAGGAAATGGCAAGCCCACTCTAGTATTCTTGCCTGGAAAAGTCCATGGACAGAGGAGCCTGGCGGGCTGCAGTCCATGGATTACATGCCCGAGCGTGAATGCAGGAGGGTGGAGCGAGATGGGTTGGAAGCAATAAACTGATAGAATTTTTTGTTAGTAAAAAATAAATTAAAAAAATTTTTTAAAGATGGTGGGGTGATCCAATGGTTAAGACTTCACTTTCCAGTGCAGGGGGATGAAGGTTAGATCCCTGGTCAGGGAGCTAAGTTCCTACAGGCCTCTCTGCAAAAAAAAAAAAAAAAAAATCAATAAAGATGTTAAAATGGTCTACATAAAAAAAAAAAATCTTAAAAATAAAATAATAATTAAAAAAAAGTTTGCGAGTAAAAACTCCAAGCCGTGTTCTCCAGACCCCATCACCAGCTCTGCTGTCCTGTCGGGCTCCTGTTTTCTGTTTAAACTCCCCGCCTTGTTTGGATGTGAGCCCTGAAAAACTCGGTCACTGACTCAGCAAGCTCTCACCCAGCACCCGGGGATCCAGGTAATAAAAGAGGGAGTGATGATGAAACACAGGTGCAGCGTCACCTCTGAGGCTGTCCAAGACGGAAAACAAAAAAACTTGGTGAAAGACTGCAAGAGCTGACGTCCACGGTCATGAAATCCTCCTCGAGAATGGGAAGTACACAGCGCTGGGCTCAGCTGGAGCAGCAGCTGGATTTGCTGTTTTCCTTTTTTTTTTTTTTTTCTGAACATTTTTCTTTACGTATTTGGCTTCGTTGGGTCTCAGTTGCAGCAAGCAGGATCTTTAGTTGTGGCACGTGGAATATAGTTCCCTTCACCAGGGATGGAACCCGGGTCCCCTGCGTTGGGAGCGAGGAGTGTTAGCTGCTGGACCACCACAGAAGTCCCATTGACTTTCAACTCTGGTCAGAAGCCCCCAGGTCACACCAGATGGGTCCCAGAGTCAGTGTTCCTCTTTGTGTTTCCAGGAGAGGGGTTGTCTTCCCTACAGATGGATGGAGAGTTTGGCCAGGGGCTGGGGCCTCTCCTTTACAGTTTACGCATTGAGTAGGTGATGCCATCCAGCCATCTCGTCCTCTGTCGTC
Organism: Oreotragus oreotragus; assembly: GCA_006410675.1. NCBI lineage: Eukaryota > Metazoa > Chordata > Mammalia > Artiodactyla > Bovidae > Oreotragus > Oreotragus oreotragus. Next base: position 154,656 of record SJYX01011883.1, read on the forward strand.
CCCTTCTCCTCCTGCCTTCAATCTTTCCCAGCATCAGAGTCTTTTCCAATGAGTCAGTTCTTTGCATCAGGTGGCCAAAGGATTGGAGCTTCAGCTTCATCGGGCACTATTTACAATACCCAAAAGGTGGAAGCAACCTCAGTGCCCACCAACAGACAATTGGATTAAGAATATGTGGTCCATATACACAACAGAATATTACTCAGCCACAAATAGACAATGAAACGTTGCCATTTGCAAAAGCATGGATGGGCCTAGGGGGTCTTACTCTTTAGTGATCAGTCAGACAGAGAAAGACATATACTGTATATCACCTGTACGTGGAATCTTGAAAATAATACAAATGAGTACGTATACAAAACAGAAATAGACACACAACAAACTTTTACTCAAGGGCAGAGAGACGTGTTGTGTGAGTCTCTCAGTCGTGTCTGACTCTTTGTGACCCCGTGGACTGTAGCCCACCAGGCTCCCCTGTTCATGGAATTCTCCAAGGAAGAACACTGCAGTGGGTGGCTATTTCCTTCTCCAGAAGATCTTCCCAACCCAGGGATCGAACCTGGGTCTCCCGCATTGCCGGCAGATTCTTTACCAGCTGAGCCGCCAAGGAAGCTAGTGGTAAAGGACTCGCCTGCCAATGCGGGAGATATGAGAGACGTGGGTTGGGAAAACCCCCTGGAGCAGGGCACGGCAGCCTACGCCAGGATTCTTGACTGGAGAATCCCTGTGGACAGGGGAGACTGGCAGCCTACTGTCCATAGGGTAGAAAAGAGTTGGACACGACTGAAGCGAGTTAGCAAATAAAGGGGAGAGAGACATAGGCAGGGACAAATTAGGGGTATAGAATTCGTGGAGACACACTGCTATATATGAAATAGATAAGCAACAAGGATTTACTGTATAGCACAGGGAATTATGACCATCATAATAACCTATTATAGATTATTGTATGGGCCATTGTCATAACCTATAGCAGAAAGTAATCTGCAAGAACCCTGGATCACTATGCAGTACTCCGGGAAATTAACACAATGTTGTACATCAACTTTTCTTCATAAAACAATGAAATGCGTCAGGCAGAGCTTTTGGGGGAGAGCAGGGGTCATCAGTCTGAGCACTGATGATTTTTGGGGCCACGTGTCCCTTTCATATGGGGCGTCCTGTGCCCTGTAGGATATTTAGGACCTCCCACTTAGAGACAGCATTGCATACATCTGCCCTGGTCCAATAATTATCTCCAGACACTGCTGAAGGCTTCTCAGGGAGGCACAGCACCCCCTCTTTAGACCTTCTGAACTGGAGACAAGAAGTGGCACCGGGTATATGGTAAAAGCGGGAAGACGGCCCTGGGGCGTTGTTCGTGGGTCTTCCCCACGTTTCCTGGCATCTGGTTGTTTCTGCTGGAGGCTGCCCCGGCTTGCCCGAACTGAGTCACTGGGCCAGGGTTTCTTGGGTCCCTGCCTGCCACCTCCGTCACAGAGGAGGAAAGCCTGGGCTTGCATCAGTTCTTAGATTGGCAAGGATGCCTGGCCAGCACCTGCCTTTTTCACCTTCTTCTCTCCAAGCCCTGGCCTCCCACTCCCAGCCCTTTGTCTGCAACCAGGAAAAGGCAAAGACTAGGAAGCCCAGTGTTTCGACGGCTTGTTTGGCAGCAACGCTAATTCTGAATCCGGGAATGTGAAACTGATGTAGCGTTGAATAATCTTTCTTTATCTGAGAGAATGCCAAGATGTCTTGTGTTTATGACTGCAGAACTATTGATACGTGTAATGGCAGGGTGTGGTCCAAAACTTCACTAAAGGTATACGCTGAGACTTCCTTGGCAGACCGGTGGTTAAGACTGCCCACTTCCTCTCTAGGGGGCAAGTGTTCCCCCAGTTCCCTGGTTGGGGATCAAAGATCCCACAAGCTGTGTGGTGTGCCCAAAAAAATAAAAAGTGGATTACGGGATATATTTGAAGATATATTGTATCTGTATATGTGAAGTTAACAGTCAATGTATACATATATGGATATTTTTAATCTATATATGTGATGGTAATGGAGAATATATACATATATAGATTTAATATATCTCTATATATGAAGGTGGGTGAGTGATAGTCGCTCAGTCAAGCCTGACTCTTGGCAACCCCATGGACTGTAGCCTGCCAGGCTCCTCTGTCCATGAAATTCTCGAGGCAAGATTGCTGGAGTGGGTTGCCATTTCCTTCTCCAGGTTATATGAAGGTAATGGTGAATAAATAGATGTCTGTATTTACATATATATTCCCTCTTTATTAAATGACAACTGAATAGATAATTTCAGTTTGACTCACGTATCGTTGACCTCTAACATTGTATATGGTTCTGATGTACAGCGTAACGCTTTGATTTACCATATCTATTCTGAAATGATCACCATAATGTTCAGTGAAGATCTCACCCAGTTACAGCCTTTGCTTGTTGTTAAATGGTGTTAATGGTGTGAAGATGAATGCTTCGTTCTAGAAAACTACTCTCTGTGTTATGACTGCCATAAACTGTCCTGAAGACAGTTCAGCTCAGAAGGGGTGGGGGGGTGGGGTTCTTTGAAACATTTTAATAAATTACTTTTTACTTTTTTAAAATAAAAGCCGTGACCTTGTCAAATTGAAACAGTTCTGAATTCTGAAACCCACCTGGGCATTTCAGGACTGTGGGCCAGGAATTGCGATTGCCAGGTGATTCCATAAGAAACAGTGCCATTTTTGGTTCATTAAGAAGAAAGGACGGTTGTCCTTTGGCGAGCTTGTCTGCCTCTGGGTCAGGATTTCCCAGCCTGAGTGCCATTGACATGAGGGGCTGGGGAATTCTTTGTCGCCCAATGGGCCTTGCGCATTGTTGGATGTTTCTTCTCATCCTTGGACACCATCCAGGAGGTGCTAAAAGGCATAAGCCCACTTGTGACAACCACAATGACTCCGGGTATCACCACTGTCTCCGTGGGTGGGGCGTTGGGAAAGGGCTGCAGAGTCACCCCTTGTTGACAACTGCTAGTCAAGAAAAAGCGTTTAAGAATTAGTAAGACAGAGGGTTGGCCCAAGAGTAGGATTCTCCAACCTTGGCACAGATGACACCTGGGGCTGTATCAGTCTTTGCGCGCCCAGTGCATTGTGGGATATTCATTTGCATCCCTGGTGTCTACCCACTGGATGCCAGGGGCAACGCCCACAGCTGTGACAACCGGAAACACGTCCACACCACACCCCATGTCCCCTGGAAAACAAAGTTACCGGGGCTTGACAGTCCTTGTTCTAGGTGGGACGTTGTGCTGTGTGTGTTCAACCCTATACCTGCTGTTGTTTTCAGTCACCCAGTCGGGTCTGGTTCTTTGTGACCCCGTGGACGGTAGCCCGCCAGGCTCCTCTGTCCATGGGATTCTCCAGGCAAGAAGACTGGAGCGGGTTGCCATGTCCTCCTCCAGGGGATCCTCCCGACCCAAGGACTGAATCCTCCTGCACTGGCAAGTGGATTCTTTACCACTGAGCCACCAGGGGAAGCTCAGGACCCTGTTTTAGGGCTGGGAACAACGATAACAGAAAAACCCAAAAGTGTATTCTATAGAGTGTGGCGGCCAAAAGGTTTTCCTCTCCACTGTCTTGACTCATGTCCCATGGTTGACTCATCCAAAGGAGTGTCGAAAACCACTTGTCTTCCTGGGCGTTCTGGGTCACATCATGTAATGTACATATCCCGAGGCAGACTCAGTGTGCTCGGCAACACGCACGGGATTCCAGCAACTTCTGACTGCCAGTGAGCGCAGGTCATGAGTTCAGTGATCAAGGAGGTGGAAGTCATGCGTGTCGAGCGCTGCTAGGGCTGCACACGCAGACAGTTTTTGGTGGCAAGTGACCAAAACTCCGTGGTCTCCCTCGCTCAAACCCAGAAAGGGATTTTTTTTTTTTCATTTCCAGAGGGTGGGTTACAGAGGGAGGGTTACATAGTCAAAGCAGGAGTCCAGGAGCGGGGGGCGGGCAGGCATGCTTGCTTGAAATACAAGTGGAGAATTCTTTGTAAGTCCAATTGACTTGACTCATCGCTACTGCCTGCAGTGCAGGAGACGAAGGTTCGATCCCTGGGTCGGGAAGATCCCTCGGAGGAGAGGATGGCAACCCACTCTGGTGCTCTTGCCTGGAGAATGCCATGGATAGAGGAGCCTGGCAGGTTACAGCCCTTGGGGTCACAAGGAGTTGGACAGAACTCAGCGACTAGAACAACAGCAATGGTTGCTATCTCTGTGAATTCCTGGTTTTGCATCCTGGCTGAATGGAATTGTGTTATTACCACTTCATGTACACTTGGCAGTGGGTGTTTTGGTAGTTATCCATCCAGTGACCACTTTAAATTTAATGGCTTAGAACAATATCCACGAACTATCTCCAAGTCTGCAGGTCAGGTATTGGTACCCGACTTGGCTGGCTTCTCTGCTCACAGTCCTTTACAAGTTTGCAAAATGGTGGCTTGGGATTCCCTTCTGAGCCCTCTCGGCATGTTGGCAGAATCTAGTTCCCTGTGGCTGTGGGGCTCCTCACTCCTAGGCATCAACCACCCCTGCAGGCATTTCACACCATGACTCTCCCACGAATGCCAACAGGCCAGCACCTCTTCTGAGGCTTGGACTCTGTTTCCAAGGGCTCTGCTGATGAGGCCAGGCCCACTGCCACCAAATCTCCTCTTTGAGTCATACAAAGACAATTGACTAGGGGACCTCAGTCACATCCCTTCACTTTTTCCACGCCCTACTGGTGAGAAGCACATCTTAGGTGCCCCCGCTCACGTGCATATACTCAAGAGGAGAGAATCATACAAAGGTGTGGGTACCAGGAGGTGGAAGCCTGAGAGGTCATCTTAGAACCCTGCCTACAAAGGATTTCCTTTTTCTGGGAGGACATGGGAAACCTCAGTAGGATTTACAAGATGCATGCTGAGAACCCAAGAGCCTAGTTACACACGGTCTTTTGGAGAAAGGGATGTATAACCAAAAATGAATAATGCTGTCATTGTTCAGTTGCTCGGTCCTGTCCAACTCTTTGCGACCCCATGGACTGCAGCACGCCAGGCTTCCCTGTCCTTCACCATCTCCCAGAGTTTACTCAGACTCACGTGCATCGAGTCGGTGATGCCATCCAACCATCTCATCCTCTGTCATCCCCTTCTCCTCCCGCTTTCAATCTTTCTCAGCATCAGGGTCTTTTCCAATGAGTCAGTTCTTTGCATCAGGTGGCGGAAGTATTGGAGCTTCAGCTTCAGAACCAACTAGCTCATTTTAGCATTGTTTAGTTATATTTGATGTTGATAAAGGAATGAGAAATCCAATAAATAATTGAAGATTCCACAGTGTTACACCAGAATCTCCTCCTACTCACTGAAGCTCTGTCTTCATCTTATTCATAAACATGTGTGGTGCTGGGGTGGCCACTCTGAAGAGAGAGGAGATGAGCTGGAAAGACCAGATGCTTTCAAAGTGTGGTCTTGGAGAAGACTCTTGAGAGTCCCTTGGACTGCAAGGAGATCCCACCAGTCCATCCTAAAGATCAGTCCTGGGTGTTCATTGGAAGGACTGATGCTGAAGCTGAAACTCTAATACTCGGCCACCTGATACGAACAACTGACTCATTTGAAAACACCCCAATGCTGGGAAGGATTGAAGGCGAGAGGAGAAGAGGACGACAGAGGATGAGATGGTTGGGTGGCATCACTGACTCGATGGACATGAGTTTGAGTAAACTCCGGGAGTTGGTGATGGACAGGGAAGCCTGGCATGCTGCAGTCCACGGGGTCGCAAAGAGTTGGACACAACTGAGCGACTGAACAACAGGCAGGCTTGATGTGGTCTCTGTGGACAGAAGGACCCTGCCTCCCAAAACCCAGGGGACCCCAGCAGTCTCCTTCCACTATGAGCCTGGCTACCTGGTTAGCCTTCACCGCCCCCCCGCCACCACATCAATTTCAATCCAGCCAGGTTTTACAGCCAAAACTGTTCTCTTATTGATCAGAAACTCTCACTGCACTGTCCTCTGAGTGGTCCAATCTTTCTGTGCTTATCAGAAGATTCCTTGCACCCTAGTCTGTGGTCCCTGGGCTAAGCTGGTGGGTTCAGATCGTCACCAGCTGTGACCTCCTGTCCTGTGTGCACTCCCAGTGGGGGTTTGCCATTGGCCCAAATCTCCATGTAATATCATGCTCGTGGTATTAGAAAGCTTCCTTTAAAGTAAACTTCAGTTTGATGTTTCTTTTATTTCTTCGTTTATTTAATTATAATTTCCGGCTGAGCTGCGTCTTCGCTGTTTCACGGGCTTTCTTTTGTTGCGGAGACCCAGGGCTCCTCTCTAGTTTTGGAGGCCAGGCTTCTCTCTCGGTGCAGTAGCTTCTCTTGTTGTGGAGCACAGGCTTGAGGGCGTGTGGTCTTCAACAGCTGTGGCGTGTGGACTCAGCTGCTCCACGGCATGTGGGATCCTCCCAGACCAGGGATCGAACCCGCGTCTCCTGCATTGGCAGGCGGAATCTGTACCAGGCAACACCAGGGAAGTCCCATGTGTTTCTTTGTTAAATTCTTTGTATCAAAAGCCTGGGGTGAAATTCACCTAACATACAATGAACCTTTTTATTAAAAAAAAAAAAAAAGGGATGGGGAGGGAGGTGGGAAAGGGGTTCAGGATGGGGAACACATGTCAATGTATGGCAAAAACCACTACAATATTGTAAAGTAATTAGCCTCCAGTTAAAATAAAGAAACTGATTAAAAAAATTTTTTCTTTTTTGGCCACAAGGCTCAGTTTGAGGAATTTCAGTTCCCCAACCAGGGAGTGAAGCAGTGAACCATGCTGCTGCTGCTGCTGCTGCTGCTAAGTCGCTTCAGTCATGCCCGACTCTGTGCGACCCCATAGACGGCAGCCCAGGGGGCTTCCCCCGTCCCTGGGATTCTCCAGGCAAGAACACTGGAGTGGGTGTGAACCATTCTAGAGCATCTTAACTGTGAACCTCTTTGTTGCATTGCTACCTCTGTCTAGTTCTAACATGTTTTCATTATCCCCTCCCGAAACCCCGTGCCCTCTAGGAGTCATCCCCCACTCAGTCTGCTTTCCCTTTGTTCTAAATGTATCTATTTTTTAATCGAAGGATAACTGCTTGACAATGTTCTGTTGGTCTCTGCCATACACCAACCCGAATCCGTTGGGTTACATATGTATACATACGTCCCTTATATATTATGGGACGTCCCTTATGTATTATGTATATACATAATCGGTATACAAACGTCCCTTCTCTCCCACCTCCAACCCTTTCCCATGACTCTAGGTGGTCACACAACCCTGGTTTGCATTACCCTTTTTCAGCCTGCACCCCTTCTCTCCTTTCTGGGTCCAGGGATTCACTCATTTTGGACATATGTTCTTTTTTTTAAAAATTAATTTATTTTAATTGGAGGCTAATGACTTTACAGTACTGTAGTGTTTTTTTGGCATACATTGACATGAATCAGCCATGGGTGTACGTGTATGCCCCATCCTCATTTTGGACATTTTCTATACGAGGAGTCACACGCAATAGGTGGCCTTTTGCGCCTGCCTTCTCTCCCCGAGTTCCTTGCTTTTTAAGGTCTTCCTGAAGGCAATGGCAACCCACTGCAGTGTTCTTGCGTGGAGAATCCCGTGGACAGAGGAGTCTGGTGGGCTGCCGTTTATGGGGCCGCACAGAGTCGGACACGGCTGAAGCGACTTAGCGTGCATGTGTGCATTGGAGAAGGCAATGGCAACCCACTCCAATATTCTTGCCTGGAGAATCCCAGGGACAGGGAGCCTGGTGGGCTGCCTCTGTGGGGCCGCACAGAGTCAGACACGGCAGAAGCAACTTAGCAGAAGCAACTTAGCATGCATGCATGCACGAAAAAGGGAAAAATGATAAAATGTGTGACAGTGCAGCCACCTTGTTCAATTTACACTGGCACACGAGGACACTCTGTTCTAAGTTTACATAGATATATATATTTATATATATTTTAATTCAATCTGTGTCATTTTTCTTTATATGATGTAAACAGTGGAAACAGAGTCAGATTTTATTTTTGGGGGGCTCCAAAATCACTGCAGATGGTGACTGCAGCCATGAAATTAAAAGACGCTTACTCCTTGGAAGAAAAGTTATCACCAACCTAGATAGCATATTCAAAAGCAGAGACATTACTTTGCCGACTAAAGTCCGTCTAGTCAAGGCTATAGTTTTTCCTGTGGTCATGTGGATGTGAGAGTTGGACTGTGAAGAAGGCTGAGCACTGAACAATTGATGCTTTTGAACTGTGGTGTTGGAGAAGACTCTTGAGAGTCCCTTGGACTGCAAGGAGATCCAACCAGTCCATTCTGAAGATCAGCCCTGGGATTTCTTTGGAAGGAATGATGCTAAAGCTGAAACTCCAGTACTTTGGCCACCTCATGCGAAGAGTTGACTCATTGGAAAAGACTCTGATGCTGGGAGGGATTGGGGGCAGGAGGAGAAGGGGACGATAGAGGGTGAGATGGCTGGATGGCATCACGAACTCGATGAACGTGAGTCTGAGTGAACTCCGGGAGTTGGTGATGGACAGGGAAGCCTGGTGTGCTGCGGTTCATGGGGTCGAAAAGAGTCAGACACGACTGAGCGACTGAACTGACCTGAACTGAATATGTGTTTTCAACTTTTTCGAGGGACATTTGACATATTATGAGGGCTTCCCTGATGGCTCAGATGGTAGAGAATCTGCCTGCAGTTTGAGAGACCCGGGTTCTATCAGTGGGTCAGCAAAGATCCCCTGGTGAAGAGCATGGCAACCCACTCCAGTATTCTTGCCTGGAGAATCCCATGGACAGAGGAGTCTGGGGGGCTATACAGTCCGTCGGGTCGCAAAAAGTCACACACGGCTGAATGACTTACTTTTCACTTTACATATTGTGAAATTCAGCCACTTGTACCATTCAGTTTTCATTAAATTACCAAGTCATGCTATGATCACATTCTATTTATGACAGCAATCAGTTTTAGAATCTTTTCATCACCCCAGCGAGATCCTTTAACACCCGTGTCTTTAAATCCCCGCTGCCACCCTCTGCCTGAGTTTGTTTTTTAAACGTCGTATTTTTCTCCGTTTCATCGTATTTCTTGTCATCCTCCGTGATGAGTCATCCCATGTTGACAGTCATCAGATTATATCACTCTACAACATGACCTTATAATCCTTGTGTTTCAAGGTCCCAGAACTAATCGCTCGGGCGTGAGGAAATAAAACCTTTAAGTTCCATCAACCCTCTTGCCCCTCACTGTTTGCACTGCTTGCCTTCACACTAAATCATCTGACTCCTCTTCTGCCATTTTCAACGTCTTCTCCAAATTGCTCCTTCTGATTATGCTCATTTCCAAAGGAAAGGTGTATAGAACCGTTCCTGGACTTAGGTCCTCAAGACCCATTTCCCTTATAAACAAGTGAGAGGGATAGAAGCCATCTGAGCCACTAGGGAAACCATTATTTGTCAACGAGATGATCGTGGCTGGTATTGTCAGGCTGTTGTCATTGGAGTTTCCCTGGTGGCTCAGATGGTAAAGAATCTGCCTGCAGTGTGGTAGACCTGGGTTGGCCCCCAGAGGTGGGAAGATCCCCTGGAGAAGGGAACGTCTACCCACTCCAGGATTCTTGCCTGGAGAATCCCATGCACAGAGGAGCCTGGCGGGCTCCAGTCCATGGGGTTGCAAAGAGCCGGAGCGACTTTCAGTCAATGACAACCAAGCGACTTTCAGTTTCACTGTCTGTTTGAATACGTGTATAATTATTTCAACAGGCACAGATAATAATAGGATTAAGGGTGCTGTGTTAATATGGGCAGCTTGTGTGGTTCTTGGGCTTCCCTTGTGGCTCAGAGGTTAAAGCGTCTGCCTCTAATGCAGGAGACCCGGGTTCGATCCCTGGGTCAGGAAGATCCCCTGGAGAAGGGAACGGCAACCCACTCCAGTACTCTTGCCTGGAGAATCCCTTGGACAGAGGAGCCTGGTAGGCTGCAGTCCATAGGGTCGCACAGAGTCGGACACGACTGAGTGACTTCACACTCACTTTGTGTGGTTCTTAATAAAGACTGAAACTTTAAATCTGCACACAGAAGCATGCTTGGGTATTACTTGATCAAAGTGGAAGTGTTAGTCGCTCAGTCGTTTCCGACTCTTTGCGACCCCAAGGAACTATAGCCCGCCAGGCTCCTCTGTTCGTGGGATTCTCCAGGCAAGAACACTGGAGTGGGTTGCCGTTCCCTTCTCCAGGGGATCTTCCCAGCCCAGGGATCGAACCCAAGTCTCCAGGGAAGTCATTTTTTGGTAAGGGTTTTCGAAAGAGAGAAAAGGTGAAGTGATGTAATTTGGAAATATACAATAGATACCCAGGCCGGATCCAGACTACGAATAATGAATTCTTACCTCCAGGTGATAAAAATTGGCACAGAAGCCTGATATATCGGGAACTTTGGTGATCTGAAAATTTAGCTCATGGACATCTGCCAGAGGTCTTGCCCAGCTGAAAGCTTAGTATCTGATAAACGTCTCTTCTTTCTAGAGACTTCATCGAGCAGATAAAAATATTACTCTGGAAATTGACTGTGATAAACTAGGAAGAATTGGTTGGTGAAGCGAAGTGATAGACATTCTCGGGAGGAAGTGACCCGACCCTTTTAAACATGTGAAATAGTGACCGGTCAACACGTGCCCCGAGGTTTAGAGTCGTTCAGATAAAGATAGGTTTTATCCCCTGGCCAGGGACTGTGAGAAAGAAATGACTCAAGCATTAGAATCGACTCAGACATGAATGTCTGCCATGGCAATCACAAATTCTTAAAGATCCCAGGGGGGAAGGGAGAGAGTAGGAAGTCGGTGTAGGAAAAAAAAATGACGCGAAACTTTGAAAGGGAATGTTTGGGAGGCTGGGCAAGTGGCAGAGAAATGTCATGTCAGGAAGATCAAAAAGCCCAAGCAAACTCATCCAAACACTTAAGATGAAAGTGAGGTCGCTCAGTTGAGTCCGACTCTTTGGGACCCCGTGGACTGTAGCCCACCAGGCTCCTCCATCCGTGGGATTTTCTTGGCAAGGGTACTGGAGTGGGTTGCCATTCTATTCTCCAGGGGATCGTCCCAACCCAGGGATCGAACCTGGGTCTCCCCAGCTGCAAGTAGATGCCATTTGGTACAGCCAAAAAAAAAAAAGAGAGAGAGAGAGCATGGTGCTCTAGTTTCCAAGTCTACCCAGGCATTTTCTATGCACTTTGACAGGATAGCAGACCCACTGCCTCAGACCTAGTCCTTAGGAAGGTAAAAATCCACAAAAACCGCATCTGCCTTTTCAAACTTCCAACGCTTATAACAGCAGATGCTTTGGTTGCCTCACCAGGATTCACGTATCTGCACTTTATGCACCTAATTTCAGACAGTGCTGATGACTTTCTTTGAGACCATCCCGTGGAAATGCTCGCTTGATCCACGGCAAAGGATTGCCTCACATCCTGAGCTGTCTTTGGCAGGGCATGTTGTTTGATTTACTAACAAGGGAACCCCAGGTGGCTATAGTGGTATAGAATCCACCTGCCCATGCAGGAGACACAAGAGACTTGGGTTCGATCCCGGGGTCAGGAAGATCCCCTGGAGGAGGAAATGGCAAGCCACTCCAGTATTCTTGCTTGGGGAAATCCCATGGACAGTGGAGCCTGGTGGGTCCCTGGGGTCGCAAGAGATTTGCTAGCACAAACTAAGACTCCTCTGTGGTTCCCACCAGTACGGATCCACCCACCACCAGCCACCCCCATTGAATCCGTAGATTCACAGCTGCTCATCTCATGCATGCATGCATGTGTGGGTGCCAGCTGAGTCACTTCAGTCCAACTCTTTGGGACCCCATGGACTGTAGCCTGCCAGGCTCCTCTGTTCATGAGATTCTAGCAGGAAACTTGGCCTGTGAACACTCTACCCAAACAAGCAAACCAATTGGCCAACCAATGGATGTTGACAGATTTGACTCAACTCTCACCCTTTAATGCGTAGACGTGCCCTGGATGAAACACCCAGAAAGGTTATCTTGCAGTCTTGTTAAAGTCACCTCCTGGCAAACACAGGCCCCTGACAAAAGTTGCCCTTGGCGGCCAAGGTCGACCGCTTGTCAACAGGTAGGAATGTTCACCCTGTAGAGAGGCAAATCATGCTACATGGATGACCCAGAATTAGGGTCTGGAGACCTCAGATTTTACACGGTGTCAGCTGGCTTCCTGGGTGACGCTGGGTCAGGCACTCACCCTCCATGGGCATCCGTGCTCTCACCTATAAACTGAGCTCTTTGGATTTTAGGTCATCAGTTCAGTTCAGTTGCTCAGCCGTGTCCGACCCTTTACGAATCCACAGACTGCAGCACCCCAGGCCTCCCTGTCCATCGCCAACTCCTAGAGCCTGCTCAAACTCATGTCTGTTGAGTTGGTCATGCCATCCGACCATCTCATCCTCTGTCATCCCTTTCTCCTCCTGCCCTTGGTCTTTCCTGATCGAGTATTAGGTCATTTGTTAGTTGCTTTCAATGTAAAATTATTAATCTAGGATAGCTGGCACACTCCATAAATTCCCCCACTCTCCTAGATTAATACTTTTACACTGAAACCAAGTAATTATGAGTCTGCCTCTAAATCGCATTTTAAAATCGACACTCCAAGGTTGACAGATTATTCTCACGAGTCGGGTGCCGCTTCCCCGCGTGCACCGCCAGGCCACTCGGCATGGCTGCTTTCTTGCTGGCTGAGTGTCCCCTGCTGGACCACTCACTGCTTCGTGTACATGTCACATGATCGGACGTGCCCCACCCCCGCCCCTTCGGCCAGAATGCCTCCACCTGCCAGTTTATTAAAGGCTGATGGTTGTTCAGCTGAGGAGCCTGGTTTCCCTGGAAACTGACGGAACCTGACGTGATGTGCCTGCTCGCTCAGTTATGTCTTACTCTTTGCGACTCCATGGACTGTAGCCGGCCAGGCTCCCCTGTGCATGAGATTCTCCAGGCAAGAATACTGCATTGGTTGCCATTCTCTCCTCCAGGGGACCTTCCCGACTCAGGGATCCAACCGGGTATCTCTCCATCTCCTTCATTGACAGGCGGGTTCTTTACCCCTAGCGACATCTGGGACTGTCAGTCAGTTCAGGCGCTCAGTCGTGTCCGACTCTCAGTGACCCCGTGGACTGCAGCACGCCAGGCCTCTCTGTCCATCACCAACTCCCGGAGTTCTCTCAAACTCATGTCCATCCAGTCGGTGGTGCTATCCAACCATCTCATCCTCTGTCATCCCCTTCTCTTCCTGCCTTCAGTCTTTCCCAGCATCAGGGTCTTTTCCAATGAGTTGGCTCTTTGCATCACGTGGCCAAAGTATTGGAGTTTCAGCTTCAGCATCAGTCCTTCGAGTGAACATTCAGGACTGATCTCCTTTAGGATGGACTGGTTGGATCTCCTTGCAGTCCAAGGGACTCTCAAGAGTCTCCTCCAACACCACAGTTCAAAAGCATCCATTCTTCAGCGCCCAGCTTTCTTTGTAGTCCAACTCTCACTTCCATACGTGGCTGCTGGAAAAATACGTAGCTTTGACTAGATGGAAACAAAAGTGGTGTTTGTCTGATACAGCTTGAAAGAGTCTGTACATATTCAGAAGCTCAATAAGTTTTCCTTTGTAGCATAAAATAGTGACTCTGAAGACTGGTGGCCAACTGCCAGGCAGAGGCAGGTGAGCTTCATCACTGGTGGTGAAAACACCAGTCAGTAGGTGAGGTCAGGCCAAGGACAGTTAAGGGGGGACGAATATAAGAGGCGCTGTTTTGCAGAGCCATCTGGGAAGGTGACCTTCCATGAGGTGTGGGTGCAAACACCCCAAGCATATGTCCTGGACAAGGAAGGGAGTCTGTAGACCCCACCGCTGTGCAAGGATGCACCTCTCTGACCGCTGGCCATCGGCCGTGGAGGATCCCTACCCTGCCGCCTGACTATCACCATCAGACACCCAGCAACACTCGAGCACAGTCCAGCATCACATGAGATGTGGGTGCAAACACCCCAAGCGTATGTCCTGGACAAGGAAGGGAGTCTGTAGACCCCACCACTGTGCAAGGATGCACCTCTCTGACCGCTGGCCATCGGCCGTGGAGGATCCCTACCCTGCCGCCTGACTATCACCATCAGACACCCAGCAACACGCGAGCACAGTCCAGCATCATGGCAGATACAGGCTGTTTCGTGAGTTACTGCTGGGCTTGCAAGTCCAGGGAAGTTTCAGAAACGTCGTCACGGCTGAGATGAAGTACTTTTGTCCTTTGAGTTGGTGTTGCAGGAATCACCTTTGAACCAAAGGGTATAGTTTATACATTGATTTTGTTTCCTATGGATGTACCCAACTTTTTATTATAATTTTCCCCGCACTTAAATTTCATATGAAAGAATGATCATCTGTACACCCTGCATAATTGATCATAGATTCAGTCATTGAAGGACCTCTTCTTGATGAAAGTGAAAGAAGAGAGTGAAAAAAATGAAGATCATGGCATCCCATCCCATAACCTCATGTCAAATAGATGGGGAAACAGTGGAAACAGTGAGAGACTTTATTTTCTTGGGCCCCCAAATCACTGCAGATGGTGATTGCAGCCA
>SJYX01011883.1:180201-199710 GCA_006410675.1 Oreotragus oreotragus
CACAGCTTTCTTATCCGTTCTTCTGCTGATGGACATCTAGGTTGCTTCCATATCGTGTCTCCATATCCCAGCCCTGAGCGAGCGGGGTAGGGCTTCCCTGGTGGCTCAGAGGTTAAGAATCCACGTGCCCATTCTGGAGACATGGGTTGGATCCCTGGTCCGAGAAGATCACACGTGGCTCGGAGCAACAAAGCCCTGTGCTCCATAAGTACTGAGTGTCTGCTCTGGAGCCCACATGCCGTGACTACTGAGGCCAGGATGCCCTAGAGCCCGAGGTCCGTAACAAGAGAAGCCGCTGGAATGAAAAGGCTGTGCCGTGCTGTGCTCGGTCGCTCGGGCATGTCCGACTCTCTGTGACCCTGTGGACTGTAGCCCGCCAGACTCCTCTGTCCATGGGGATTCTCCAGGCAAGAATACTGCAGTGGGTTGCCATGCCCTCCTCCAGGAGACCTTCCCAACCCAGGGATCGAATCCAGATCTCCCGCATTGCAAACGGATTCTTCACCCACTGAGCCACCAGGGAAGGCCAATGAGCAGCCTGCACCCCGAAACTAGAGAGTAGCCCCTGCTCGCCACAAGTAGAGAAAACCCTGCAACGAAGACCCAGCGCAGCCAAAAATAAAGAAATAATTTTAAGAAAAATTAGTTTAAAAAAATGGTGTAATATCTCTGCCGAAGAACTAAGCAGGCTAACCCAGAACGTACTGCATCGTCTAAGACAACTGATGTGAATTCTTCCCCCTGAAAGTCAATGTCACACACACACAAAAAAAACAAGAAAGGTCAGGGGTCGGGGGACCGTTCCAGATCTCAAAAGGACCCAGAAGCATAATACCTGAGTCTCAGACGGCTCCTGGATTGATAAAAAAAGAGCCAAGTTGTACATGTACTTGGGGACTGTGTAGGTTTGTTGATGAAATCAGTGCTACTCGGAACGGTTTTTATCGTATTGTGACGGGGGAGAAGCTATCCTTAGTTTGATAAGACAACGGTCCCCAAGCTTTTGGGCGCCAGGAACTGGTTTCGTGGAAGATCGTTTTTTTCCACGGACACAGGGTAAGGAATGGTTTGGGGACGATTCAAGGGCATTACATTTATTGGACACTTTATTTCCGTTATTCTTACATCGTGATAACTAATGCAATAATGATCCAACTCGGCCTAATGGAGAGAATCCGTGGGAACCCTGAGCCTGTTTTCCTGCAGCTAGGTGGTCCCGTCTGGGGGTGATGGAAGACAGTCACGTCCAAAGCGTGCTGTGCTCCTTTGAGACTCTAAGGCCACCAGTGATCTGTCCTGAGGCAGAACTCTGGCGTTAATGGGAACAGTGGGGAGCGGCTGTGAATACAGATGAAGCTTGGCACACTCGCCTGCCACTCACCTCCTGCTCTGAGGCCTGCTCCTAAGTGGTCGCAGAGCGCAATAGCTCCATGGCCTGGGGTTGGGGACCCCTGCTCTAGGAGACCCAGATCAAAATACTTAGGGGGCGAGGTGCCGCTGGGTTTGCAGCTCACTCTGAAACGTCTTGGCACGCAAATACGAGTGCACGCCTTCAAAGTGAAAGTCGCCCAGTTGTGTCCGACTCTGCGACCCCATGGACTGTAATCCATGGGATTCTTCAGGCCAGAATACTGGAGTGGGGAGCCTGTCCCTTCTCCAGGGGATCTTCCCAACACATGAACTGAACTGGGGTCTCCTGCACTGCAGGCGGATTCTTTCCCAGCTGAACCACCAGGGAAGCCCCATCCTTTTAACATCTTGTGATGCAGAAAAACTATATGATGTATGCGTGTGGTCAGTCAGTCAGTCATGTCCGACTCTGGGACCCCGTGGACTGTAGCCTGCCAGGCTTCTCTATCCGTGGGCTTTTGCACGCAAGAATACAGGAGTGGGTTGCCATTTCCCACTGTGTATGACGAATGCATAGTTGCGTCTGTATGCCTACATGCACGTGTACACATGGACACAGAAAGCAAGCAACCAAATGTGGCAGCACTTAAACTTAGCCACCCCACGTGAAGGACTCTACCTGTCTTTGTTTTCAACTATTTTGTAGAGTTGAAAAAAAAATGTGTTAAAGGATTTTTTTGGGGGGAAAATGCATATGAAGTTTTATTTTGCTGCTCCTGTTTGAACAGGTGGTTTTGCTCCACTGATTTTTTTTTTTTTTAATTTTATGGGGGACCAATCATAAGAGGTCGATGTTATGCATCCTCCTTCCCCTGACTCTGGGGCGCCTCTGCTGGCCATGGTGTTCTGGTTCTCTTTCAGGCCATCAGTCTGCAGCGTGGTGGTGGGTGGTCCTTGGCGAAACCAGATCCCTGTGGCTCTAAAGATCGATCAGACATAAACACTGCCTCCTGATTTCTCCACGTGTTTGTCATTTAAGCCATGAGGCTGACGCCTGCTCAGTTATTTCCACAGAGACAAGTGAACTCTTGTCTGTGGCCTCCCCTGCGTCGTAGCTGAGATTTCTTTAGTGGCATGACTGTCAAGCCACAGGGATCATCTCAGGAGAAATTGCGTTTAGACACAAAGCTCTCTCGTGTCGGCTGTTCGCACAGGGGCCCCAAGAATTGGAGCTACACCTTCAGCATCACTCCTTCCAACAGTCGACTCATTGGAAGAGCCCCTGATGCTGGGAAAGACTGAAGGCGGGAGAAGGGGACGACAGAGGATGAGATGGTTGGATGGCATCACCGACTCGATACACATGAGTTTGAGCAAGCTCTGGGAGTTGGTGATGGACGGGGAGGCCTGGTGTGCTGCAGTCCACGGGGTCGCAAAGAGTCGGACGTGACTTGGTGGTGAACAAAAACAGCAACAGCACTCTAATATAAAAAAAGAAAAACTCCCACAGCCCCTGGGGCACCTCTTAGCTGTCACTTTGCTATCCATCTGGACCGGTCACNGACCCTGGTTCGATTCCTGGGTCAGGCAGGTTCCCTGGAGAAGGGACAGGCTACCCACTGCAGTATCTTCGGGCTTCCCGTATAGTTCAGCTGGTAGAGAATTCGCTTGCAATGCGAGAGACTTGGGTTCGATCCCTGGGTCGGGCAGATACCCTGGAGAAGGGAACGGCTACTCACTCCAATATTCTCGCCTGGAGAATCCCATGGACAGAGGAGCCTGGCGGGCTACAGTCCATGGGGTCAGAAAGAGTCAGACATGACTGAATGACACTTTCACATTCACTTTGCAAGCTCTATAAGCAGAGGAGGGCTTCCCTGGTGGCTCAGCTGATAACGAATCCACCTGCAATGTGGGAGAGCTGTGTTCAGTCCCTGGGTTGGGAAGATCCCCTGGAGAAGGAAATGGCTACCCGCTCCAGTATTCGGGCCTGGAGAATCCCATGGACTGTACAGTTTATGAAGTCGCAAGAAAGTCAGATACGACCGAGCAACTAAACCACCACCATACGCATAGGAAACATACACTCACGATGTTCCAGCAATGCAGGGGGCCTTACAGACGTTTAGTAAGTAATTGTTGAATTATTGCTGAAACCCTTGCTCTGAGTCCCAGCTTCAACACCTTACCCTGGGACTTCCCTGGTGGCCTGGTGACTAACACTCCGTGCTTCCAGTGCAGGGGTCTTGAGTTCGATCCCCGGTCAAGGAACTAACAGCCTACATGCCACAACTAAAGATAACGCGTGCTGCAATGAAGATCTGGTGCAGTCATGGATGAATGAAAAAAGAAAAAAAAGGTTTCTCTGCTGTATCAAGTGAGAGACAGTGAAATTGCTCAGGTGTGTCCAACTCTTTGCGACCTCATGGACTATAGCCTACCAGGCTCATCCGTCCATGAGATTTTTCCAGGCAAGAATACTGGATTGGGTTGCCATTTCCTTCTCCACTATGTCAATCCTGCCATTAAATGAGATTCTTTGGATTTTATTCAGCTAAGAAGGTTACATTGTTGTTGTTGTTGTTNTGAAATTGCTCAGGTGTGTCCAACTCTTTGCGACCTCATGGACTATAGCCTACCAGGCTCATCCGTCCATGAGATTTTTCCAGGCAAGAATACTGGATTGGGTTGCCATTTCCTTCTCCACTATGTCAATCCTGCCATTAAATGAGATTCTTTGGATTTTATTCAGCTAAGAAGGTTACATTGTTGTTGTTGTTGTTGTTTTTAAGTTTCCTTCCTGATTGCTTTGGCCTCTAACTTGCACACTGTAAGCAATGATCTTTACCTCCGATCTGGGATTTCTCAACCTTCCTGTTGGCCAGATATGGTGAAACTCCATACCTGTTAAACATTACCTCCCACCTGGCTCCCTGGGAGGGAGGAACAGAACCACCTGGCAGGAGCAAGTGCTTTTTTTTTTTTTCTGTAAAGAATGAAGCACAATTTTAACCGAAGTAACTGGAATTTTGTGCCATTATCACTGAGTCTATTTCATTAGTTGTTTCACTGACAGTCACTGAGGCGCAGCTCTTGCAGTTCCAATATTTATACTGCATGTCTGGTGTTCTGCTTTTTTTTTTTTTTCCCCATATGAACCGCATGTTAAAATCTGCATGTTAAAGGTGAATTGTATGGTAAGATAGTCTACGATACCGTTTCAGGTTTCAAGTGTCCTATTTGAAATCAGAAAATAATGTATACAACACCCTGTCATTCTTTCCTTTTCTCTATAAAAGGTTGGAAGGCCTTGATAGCAATAAAATGTCTATAGTTAGATTTTTTNCCATATGAACTGCATGTTAAAATCTGCATGTTAAAGGTGAATTGTATGGTAAGATAGTCTACGATACCGTTTCAGGTTTCAAGTGTCCTATTTGAAATCAGAAAATAATGTATACAACACCCTGTCATTCTTTCCTTTTCTCTATAAAAGGTTGGAAGGCCTTGATAGCAATAAAATGTCTATAGTTAGATTTTTATAATTTTAGAAGTGCAGTGTTCAGGGCTTAGAATTATATAATCTATTACCAATGAGCAGTTGGTATAATACTGTTTTAACTTACACCACTGCATCATTGCTGCTGCTGCTGCTAAGTCGCTTCAGTCGTGTCCGACTCTGTGCGACCCCAGGGACAGCAGCCCACCAGGCTCCCGTGTCCCTGGGATTCTCCAGGCAAGAACACTGGAGTGGGTTGCCATTTCCTTCTCCAGTGCATGAAAGATAAAAGTGAAAGTGAAAGTGAAGTCGTGTCTGACCCTCAGCAACCCCATGGACTGCAGCCCACCATGTTCCTCCGTCCATGGGATTTTTCAGGCAAGAGTACTGCAGTGGGGTGCCATTGCCTTCTCCGCACCACTGCATTACTATGTATCAACCTTAACCACATCTCTATATTGCTTTTCGCCACACTGCTTTGTTTCTTTATTTTTATTAAAATCCCCTCTCGATTTGAAAGCATAATAGAAATTTACCAATTCATTTTATGTTTTCTTAATCCCCCGCTTTCATAACTTAAACCATGTATTGTTTGTTAGAATTTGAAATTTTTATTAACTATACATTAGTCTCTAGTTCTTTGATTTTTTTTCTTTTTTTTTTTTTTTGCAGTTTGTTTCCAGAGCCTGACGGGTTTTGCTGAGTGCATTTAATTGTGTAATATTTCATATCAGATGGATGGGGAGCCCATTGCTGCTAGTCATCTTTCAAGTTTATTTATCGCTAAAGTCTGATATTCAGGGTGGGGGGGATTGATCAAATGCATAAGCTAACATATATTTACAATCATGAGTAGATGCTGTTTCATGAGTTACTTGCGGGTTTTGCTTCATGTCAATGTGTGGCAAAACTCACTACAATATCGTAAAGGAATTAGTCTCCAATTAAATAAATAAATAGAATAGACATTAGAACTAAGAAAGAGAAAAGCAAACATTTTTATATTAACTCACATGTATAGAGTTGAAAACAGTGCTGCAGCTGAACCTATTTGCAGGGCAGGAGTGGAGATGCAGACGCCGAATGGACTCGTGGAGTTGGAGGGAGGAGAGGGTGGGATGAACTGAAAGAGTGACTCTGACTTATATACATGACCGTGTGTAAAACAGACAGCTAGTGGGAAGCCCCTGTATACCACCGGGAGCTCAGCTCGATGCTTTGTGATGACCTCGAGGGGTGGATGGGAGGGGGGCAAGAGGGAAGGGACATATGTATACACATGGCTGACTCACTTCGTTGTAGGCAGAAACTCACATAGCACTGTAAATAAAATAAAATGTGGACAGCCTGGACTTTCTTTTGGCCTTCAAACTTGCCCCCCAGTTATGGAATAGCTTCTTTTTAAAGATCCCTCTGTGGGTTTAATACCTCTGACTTCACGTAGATCTAGAATAGCAGGTACTTATCTATCATGAGGATGAGATGGTTGGATGGCATCGTTGACTCGATGGACGTGAGTTTGGGTAGACTCTGGGAGTTGGTGATGGACAGGGCCTGGCGTGCTGCAGTCCACGGGGTCGCAAAGAGTCGGACACTACTGAGCAACTGAACTAAGTAAACTGGCTTCCCGGATGGTTCAGTGGGCAAAGAGTCAGCCTGCAACACAGGGGACGCAGGAGATGTGGACTCAGTCCCTGGGTGGGGAAGGTCCCCTGGAGAAGGAAATGGCAACCCACTCGAGTATTCTTGCCTGGAAAATCCCATGGATGGAGGAGCTGGACGAGCTATAGTCCACGGGGTCTCTGAGTTGGACATGACTGAGTATACGTGTGTTTATCATTCCCCCCACCACTCACCATGTGCTTGGGATTTATTGTTGACACTCAGGGTCCAAAGATTCCATCAAAGGTCTGTTTTCATTGAGCATTTTGGACCTGCAGTAGTCTGCTCCATATGGAGATACATGCCCTTGACTGCTGAATCTGTGTTGTGTTTCCTGCTGTTGTTTAAACGCTCAGTCCTGTCCAACTCTCTGCGACCCCGGGGACTGTAGCCCACCATGTTCCTCTGTCCGTGGGATTCTCCAGGGAAGAACAGTGGGGTAAGTGAAAGTCGCTCATTCGTGTCCGACTCTCTGTGACCCCATGGACTATACAGTCTATGGAATTTTCCAGGCCAGAACACTGGAGTGGGTTGTCATGCCCTTCTCCAGGGGATCTTCCCAACCCAGGGATCAAACCCAGGTCTCCCGCTTTGCAGTCAGATTCTTTACCATCTGAGCCCCCAGGGCGCTCACCAAGAATGTTGCAGTGGGTTGCCATTTCCTTCTCCAGGGGATCTTCCCAAATCAGGGATCAAGCTAGTGACTCCTGCATTCGCTGGCGGAGTCTTTTCCACCAGGGAAGCCGCGTTGATAATTTTCCTCCCTGCTTCCCTACATGCTGCTTCTGTCTCTTCCTCTGAACTATCTGCTCACTGAGTATTATACTCCTGCTTGTTGATAGCCCTGTTCCCCTCTTTTCTCCCCTGTTATCAGTCATTTGAGTCATTTGGCCTCTTGGATCCATTTGCCTTTGAGACGCCCTCACCCCATCTTCCCACCATCCTGCTGAATTGTCTGACTTAGGACGTGTTCCGTTTTGTTCTCCAAATGTCTGCTTTGTGAAGCATCCTTGATTGCATAGCTGATTGGTTGTTTGATGGTTGGTTGATTTTTTTTTTTTTTTTTTAGTCTTTTTATTCCATTTCTGTCTGCAGCAGATGCCCTTCAAAGGCATGCTGGTTCTTAGCCTCTGTTTGTAGTCCAGAGGGGAGATTCTGCCACGCTGAGGCTTGTAGGTCCTGCGTGTTGACCGGTGGTCCATCCCATCTCTGGCCTGTAGGTGTCAGTATCTGTCATCTGGGACCATCCATGTCCCTCAGAGACGAATCCTGTCTCGTAGAGGATCGAGACCCGCCCCCGCCCCCCAGCGAGGAGGCCCCTGGCTCTGTGGGTCCGGATGTCTCACATCATCTCGAGTTCAGTCTTCCTGAGTGACATACACTCAGGGTTCAACCTCTTCTGGATGAAAGTGAAACTCAGTCGCTCAGTCGTGTCCAACTCTCTGCGACCTCATGGACGGTACAGTCCATGGGAGTCTCCTGGAGTGGGTAGCCATTCCCCCCTTCAGGGGATCTTCCCAACCCAGGGATCGAACCCAAGTCTCCCGCATTGCGGACACCTTCTTGACCAGCTGAGCCAGCAGGGAAGCCCTTCTGTATGGTGCTTCCAATTTGTAGTTGCCACTGTCCCAAGAAATAAGAACCTGTGGAAATTCCTCCTTCTGCCCTCCTGCTCTCTGCCTGCCTTTGTCTGGGCCGGTTCATAGACTGTAAAGATTTCCTCCCTGGAAGTGTGGGTGGAGTTCAGAGACGACGGATGCATTGTAGGAGACTCCCCTGCCGTTCTGCCCTCACGCTCTCATGGGCTCTCAGCTTCTCTGCCGAACAGCAACGTTATCCTGTGATGAGAACGTTAACACCCAGGGTGATTTGGACACTTCCCCGGAATTGCGCAGGTAATGTGCTATGCTGGAGGCTGTGTGCAGCTTAGTCTCCCTTCTTTTCTGTTTGTTTGTTTAGCTACAGGCTTAAGTCGCTTCAGTCATGTCCGACTCTTTGCGACCCTGTGGACTGGAGCCCTCCAGGCTCCTCTGTCAAAGGGACTTTCTAGGCAAGAAGCCTGGGGTAGGTTTCCCTTTCCTCCTCCAGGGCATCTTCCGCCCCAGGCACTGGGTCTTAGCTGAAATATGCAGGATCATTACTTGCATCACGTGGGCTCTAGTTCCCAGACCAGGGATCGAACTAGGGTCCCCCTGCATCAGGAGCACAGAGTCTTAGCCATTGAACCACCATGGGAGTTCCCGGTTACAAGTCTTGCTTCTAACTTTACATTTGCTGTTAGGCTCTGACACCCATGAAGTCATGCGATATTGCTGATGGCCCATCTTTAAAAAAATTTTTTATTTATTTTGAAATTAAAAGACGCTTGCTCCTTGGAAGGAAAGCTATGATCAACCTAGACAGCATCTTAAAAAGCAGAAACATTACTTTGCCAACAAAGGTCTGTCTAGTCAAAGCTATGGTTTTTCCGGTAGTCACGTATGGACGTGAGAGTTGGACTATAAAGAAAGCTGAGCACAGAATTATTGATGCTTTGGAACTGTGGTGTTGGAGAAGGCTCTTGAGAGTCCCTTGGACTGCAGGGAGATCCAACCAGTCCATCCTAAAAGGAAATCAGTCCTGGGTGTTCATTGGAAGGACTGATGCTGAAGCTGAAGCTCCAATACTTTGGCCACCTGATGTGAAGAACTGACTCATTGGAAAAGACCCTGATGCTGGGAAAGATGGAAGGTGGGAGGAGAAGGGGACGACAGAGGATGAGGTGGCTGGATGGCATCACCGACTCGATGGACATGAGTTTGAGTAGGCTCCGGGAGTCGGTGATGGACAGGGAGGCCTGGCGTGCTGCGGGCCATGGGGGCTCAAAGAGTCGGGCCCGCCGGGGCGGCTGAACTGAACTGATTTTGGTTTTGGCTGCGCTGAGTCGTCCCTGCTGGGTGTGGGCTTTCTCTAGTTTTGGTGAGCTGGGTCTCCTCTCCCTTGCGTTGCGTGGGCTTCTCATTGTTGTGGTGTCTCTTGGGGCTGAGCATCGGCTCTAGGCCGTGTTGGCTATGGTAGTTATGGCTCATGGGCTAAGTTGCTCCGAGTCAAGCGGGATCCTCCCAGACCAAGGACTGAGCCTGTGTCTCCTGCCTGGGCTGTCAGATTCCTTACCGCCGAGCCACCCAGGAAGCCCCTGGACGGCAGATTCTTAACTGCTGGAGCACCAAGAAAGTGCTGGTCCATCATTTGAATTAAAATGGCTATCGCAAACGTTTCATCCGAATACGGTGATTAAAGCACCTTGTCCCATTGATCGGTCACTCAAGCTTTTCTTTTCCACTGCAAGGAAACACAGAATCCCAGAGCACTAAAGAAAAGGCAAGGGTGTCCCTCTGTTGAGTAGAATATCAGTTCTAAGTTGAAGAACTAACCAGAGTTAGGCTGAAAAATGTTGTGAGTGTACTTATTATCTGATCTACGTCGCAGACGTATTGAGTTATCGGAGAGGATAATTCATCGGCGTGGCTTTGGCAAGCGAATTCGTATACTTTTCCTGTAATCCATTTTCATAGCTTAACATTTTTATTAAAAATGACACCTGTTCCCTGACGAAAAGGAAGCACATTTGTAAGAGCTGCTGACTGATTTTTCTGCATTAATCAGGAGTGGTGTTTTTATTCAGAAAAATAACAGCTACCACACTGCTCTCAAATCACCTCTGCAGACATACGTGGTTTCTCTTGGTGGGGTCCTCAAACATTTCCGTGACATGAGCAAACTCGGGCAGCAGTGGCAAGCCGAGGACTGGAGAGGACTATCTGAGTGCCTGCTAAGTCACTGCAGTCGTGTCTGACTCTTTGCAACCCCCTGGACTGTAGCCCACCAGGCTCCTCTCTCCATGGGATTCTTTAGGCAAGAATATTGGAGTGGGTTGCCATTTCCTCTTTGAGGGGATCTTCCTGATCCAAGGAGGAGTGAACCCAGATCTCCCACGTTGCAGGCAGATTCTTTACCTTCCGAGCCAGGGAAGGGTGTGCAGACATCCAAACACACGGGATTGTTTGCTGGAGGATCCCGGTGTCTAGCTGTGGATGTCAGGCCAGCTCACAGTCCCCACACACCTCGAGGAGGATTCTGTGCAGACTTACAATCAAGGATGTGGCCGTTCCATCACTTTGGACAAGTTTAACGTAGTTAAGTTTGGCTGGGCTTTCTGGATGCCTCAGTGGAAAAGAAACCTGCCTGCAGTGGAGGAGACATGGGTTCGATCCCTGGGTCGGGAAGATCCCCTGGAGGAGGAAATGGCAACCCACTCCAAGATTCTTGCCTGGAGAATCCCATGGACAGAAGAGCCTGGCAGGCTACAGTCCATGGGGTCGCAAAGAGCCGGACATGACTGAGTAAGTAAATGACAACAACTTTCTCTGGCTGGATTTTATACCTGGGAGGATATCCTGACTGTGGTTAGGCCATGCCTCTCAGCTTCACCACTATCTTAACTAACAAAGCATTTTTTTTTTTAAAGGCCTTTGCATTCTGCTTATAGTAAGTGTTCTCTGCACTTGCTTAAAATCTCAAGAAGAGCATCAGTGATCATGTGAGGGCTGGGGAGGGGGGCGCCCCCATCCTGCTTGGACTGATGGCTGGGCTAAGGATCATTTGTTTGAAATGGCTCCAATGTGGAGAGGTCCGCTGGCTTTGCTGGACTGTGGGGTTGGGAGTGGCAGCTGGCTGTGCACTTAGCGCACATCCTACTTGTTTGGAGCCAGCTTTGGCTCATGACCTACTCTGGTTGTTACAGCCATCAAGCTTGGCCCCGATCCTGGGCGTGCTCAGTCATTTCCGACTCTTTGCAGCCCCATGGCCTGTAGCCCGCCGGGGCTCCTCCATCTGTGGGATTCTCCAGGCAAGAATCCTGGAGTGGGTTGCCCTGCCCTCTCCAGGGGATCTTCCAGACCCAGGGATCGAACCCGGGTCTCCCACATCTCCTTCTTTACCAATGAGGCACCTGAGAAGCCCCGATGCTAATAGGTCAAATGAGGTTCCTCTTTCTCTTCTCAAAACGAGGCCTGTGCTGCACGGCTCTCACCCTCGTGGTGAAACCTTTAGATTGTCCCCAGAGGCCTTCTGGTATTTACAGCACAGATGACAATATCAGGACGGAAAGAAGAATGTCACCTGGCGGTCCAGTGGTTAAGCCTTCACCTCCCACTGCAAGGGGTGCAGATTCGATTCCTGGTCAGGGAGCATTCATCCCACGTGACTTTAAAAGTGGTCCAAATTAAAAAAAAAAAATCTTAGAAAATAAAAAAAAAGAATGCCAAGCCTTTTCCAAATCCCTTCCTTTCTCTTCTGCTACGAAGCTTATGGTTCATATTCTGCTGTTTTCTCCTTATATATTTTTATTCTCTCCAACTAGCCTATAAGAGAAGGAAATGGCAACCCACTCTAGTGTTCTTGCCTGGAGACTCCCAGGGACGGGGGAGCCTGGTGGGCTGCCGTCTATGGGGTCGCTCAGAGTCAGACATGATTGCGCGACTTGACTTTCACTTTTGACTTTCCTGCCTTGGAGAAGGAAATGGCAACCAACTCCAGTGTTCTTGCCTGGAGAATCCCAGGGACGGGGGAGCCTGGTGGGCTGCCGTCTATGGGGTCGCTCAGAGTCGGACACGACTGAAGCGACTTACCAGCAGCAGCAGCCTATAAATGTCGGCCCGTGCCTTCAGACTGAATGTTAGAAATCTAAGCGAATCAGCCCATTTGTATCTTTTTTTTTTTTTTTTTTAATTAAGATTCTGGCTGCTTAGTCCTGTCTGACTCTTTGCGACCCCGTGGACCGAAGCACACGAGGCCGCCCTGTCCATCACCAGCTCCCGGAGTTTACCCAAACTCATGTCCATCGAGTCGGTGCTGCCATCCATCTCAGCCTCTGTCGTCCCCTTCTCCTCCCACCCTCAATCTTTCCCAGCATCAGGGTCTTCTCCAGTGAGTCAGCTCTTTGCATCAGGGGGCCAAAGGACTGGAGCTTCAGTTTCAGCATCGGTCCTTCCAGTGAATATTCNCAAACTCATGTCCATCGAGTCGGTGCTGCCATCCATCTCAGCCTCTGTCGTCCCCTTCTCCTCCCACCCTCAATCTTTCCCAGCATCAGGGTCTTCTCCAGTGAGTCAGCTCTTTGCATCAGGGGGCCAAAGGACTGGAGCTTCAGTTTCAGCATCGGTCCTTCCAGTGAATATTCAGGACTGATTTCCCTTAGGATGGACTAGTTGGATCTCCTTGCAGTCCAAGGGACTCTCAAGAGTCTTCTCCAGCACCACAGCTCAAAAGCATCAATTCTTTGGCGCTCAGCCTCCTTTATGGCCCGACTCTCACATCCAGACATGACTACTGGAAAAACCACAGCTTTTAAGAAGACCGCATATTCAGATGGGATTTTTCTTGCCCTAATGTCAGACGGTATTTCTTCATGACTTTAAAAGAGGTCATCTATGTAGATGACAGGACTTCCCTGTTGGCTCAGATGGTAAAGTGTCTGTCTACAATGCGGGAGACCTGGGTTCAGTCTCTGCGTTGGGAAGATCCCCTGGAGAAGGAAATGGCAATCCACTCCAGTACTATTGCCTGGAAAATCCCATGGACAGAGGAGCCTGGCAGGCTACAGGCCATGGGGTCGCAAAGAGTTGGACACGACTGAGCGACTTAACTCACTCATGTAGATGACAGTTGATGAGATATCATTGATGCTGCATGGCTCAAATTAAACAAAATGGCATCACTTCTAAACAAAATACGGTTTGCGATGTAGGTTTTTCTTTGTTTCCAGTAAACCTTTTCTGTACCTGGCACGTAGGTCTGAAACTTGTTGGTTGCTGTGGTAAAGTTTTCCATTAAGTCGGAGCAGTGTTAATTTTCTTATAATGAACAGATTCAATGTAATTGCATCGCTAGTTATGAAAATGTTCTTTTGTCTCTCTGCTGCAGAATAATTCTGTTTTAGAGATAGCTACGTTCCCAAAAAAAGAAATTGTGTTTTTTGTCTTTGCCGAACGAAGGTTGTTCAGAAAAATAATTTTTTCAGGGAGGAGCGTTTGCTGTTTTTCAGAAATGAATGTGCTATACTCTTAATATTTTAGAGCACTTTTATTTCATTTTAAGTACTTATATCAACTAAGTCTTTTAAGAGTTTGAAACATCTGTTTGTGGGTGAAAAATAAGTTCTGGTTATAATGATAATAGTTTTCATGCAGTGGGATTGAAAGGGACTACTAAGATGAAATTTCAGACATTCTTTTTTTTTCTTGATTTCGTTTTAATTGGAGGATAATTGCTTTCCAGTATTGTGTTGGTTTCTACCGTACATCCACATGAATCAGCTGTAGGGATACACATGTCCCCTCCGTTGTGAACCTCCCAGCTCACCCCGCCCCTCTAGGTTGTCAGAGAGCAGGGTTTGAGCTCCCTGCATCGCTCGGCAAATGCCCCCTGGCTGTTTTGCTTGTGACAGTGCCTATATGTCAGTGTCTCTGTTCCTCCCACCCTCTGCTTGCCCCTGACTGTGTCTACAAGTCTGTCCTCTGTGTCTGCATCTCCATCGTAGCTTCATCAGCACCATCTTTTCCGTTCCTTCTCTATGCCTTAACCTATGGTGTTTGTTTTTCTCTTTCTGACTTACTTCACTCTAACGGGCTCTAGGTTCATCCAGCTCATGAGAACTGACTCAGATGCGTCCCTTTTCGTGGCTGAGTAGTATTCCTCCACGTATATGTAGCACAACTTCTTTATCCATTCATCTCTCGATGGGCATCTCGGTAGAACGTTCTTCATTTTTAAGGTGACCCAGTCGTAAAGAGAGAGGGAGAGAGGCTCAGAGCGAGGTGGACAGGCTTACAGAATTGCTTCCGAGATCTCATTTGTGTATTTTTATCCAGTATGTATACAGAAGTTAGGGACACGGTTCCTTTAAAGCTACGTTTTTATATTTATGTATTTGTTTGACGGTGCCAGGGTCTGAGGTGTGGGGTGCCATGGTGTGTGGGGTCTTTTGTTGTGGGGTGCGATGAATCCACTCCTCCTACTGTGCTTGCTGCCACCTCTTCGTACCCTTAGTTCTGAATGTTAAAGCTCAACATTCAGAAAACTAAGATCATGGCATCCGGTCCCATCACTTCCTGGGAAGTAGATGGGGAAACAGTGGAAACAGTGTCAGACTTTATTTTTCCGGGCTCCATAATCACTGCAGATGGTGACTGCAGCCATGAAATTAAAAGACGCTTACTCCTTGGAAGGAAAGTTATGACCAACCTAGACAGCATATTAAAAAGCAGAGACATTACTCTGCCAACAAAGGTCTCTCTAGTCAAGGCTATGGTTTTTCCTGTGGTCATGTATGGATGTGACAGTTGGACTATGAAGAAAGCTGAGTGCAGAAGAATGGATACTTTTGAACTGTGGTGTTGAAGAAGACTCTTGAGAGCCCCTTGGACTGCAAGGAGATCCAACCAGTCCGTCCTAAAGGAGATCAGTCCTGGGTGTTCATTGGAAGGACTGATGTTGAAGCTGAAACTCCAATCCTTTGGCCACCTGATGCGAAGAGCTGACTGATTGGAAAAGACCCTGATGCTGGGAAAGATTGAGGGCAGGAGGAGAAGGGGATGACAGAGGATGAGGTGGTTGGATAGCATCATGATGTGATGGACATGGGTTTGGGTGAACTCCGGGAGTTGGTGATGGACAGAGATGCCTGGCGTGCTGCGGTCCATGGGGTTGCAAAGACTCGGACACGACTGAGTGACTGGAATGAACTGAGCTGAACTGAGCACCCGGTTCTGCTCCAGGCAACGAACGTTGTCTTCCTTGAGCTTGGAAAGGTTTGCGACACTCCCACGTCTGCAGGTTTCCCTTTTAAAAGCTGCTGCACCTACAGGTGACAGTCGCGGCTAATTTTAGAAAGGGGTTGACATTGACAACTGGATTATCCTGAAATGCCTGTTTTTTTGTGTGTTGTTGTTTTTCCAGTGCAGAGTAGAGAACTTTTAGCTGATGACAGAGCCTGCCTTAAAGAGATGATTGTTTTCATTTTTCAAGAGGAGATGACTGTGTTTTCATTTTTCAAGAAGAGATGACTGTGTTTTCATTTTTCAGGAAGAGATGACTGTGTTTTTATTTTTCAAGAAGAGATGACTGTGTTTTCATTTTTCCAGACAGAGCCTGTGTTTTGGTTTGAGGTAGAAAGGAAAGGTCAGCGCTGTGCAGGGAGAAAGAAATGTTTGTTTGTTGTAGAAACAAACAGGGCAGAGAGGATGCGGTTCTTTCTTCAGTGATATCTCAGGCTTCCCAGGTGGCTCCGACACAGGAGACGTGAGAAACTGGGGTTCAGTCTGTGTGTCGGAGAAAATCCCCTGGAGGAGGGCATGGCAACCCTCTCCAGGATTCTTCCCTGGAGAATTCCACAGACAGAGGAGCCTTGTGGGCTGCAGTCCACAGGGTCGCAGAGAGTCGGACACGGCTGAAGCGACTTAGCACGGACGTGACGTCTGAGTTGCTTCGGATCGCATACCATCCGGGGTGGGTGGGTGGACAGTACCCTTTCTTCTAGGGGGAGGGGGAGAAGGGAGGATCCCAGAGAAGGAGAACGGTCCCTCCTGCCAGCACCCCTCATGACTCTCTTGCCCTCGCCCTTCGCAGAGACATGATCACCCTTCTGCTTCTGCTGCTGTTCCTCTGCGAGGCCCAGAGCCGGGCGGCGTCAATGCCCAACTTCGTCCTGCTGATGGCTGATGACCTCGGCATTGGGGACCCCGGTTGCTACGGCAACAAGACTCTCAGGTGCGGTGATGGGTCAACACAGGGCCCCCTCCACAAAGCTGGCCGCCTGGCGACAGGCGGCAGGCATTTGTGGAACACAGACCACGGGGAGACGTGCAAAGCCCACCCTCCCCCCTCCAGCTGCTCGCCATGTGTGGCCATGTGTAGACAGTAAAAACCAAGACTGCCCTCGAGCCACGTAAACCATGGTGCTCCGAGACCACGAAAAGCAGGAGCTTCGTCTTCTTCACCCTTGTAGGGAATTCCCTTGCCGTCCGGAAGAGTCGGACACAGCTTAACGAGTGAACGTCCACAGCAGTTCACATTAGATATGCTATTAGCTAATGCTCTTTATCCCAAAGAGTCAGACACGATAATAGCCTATTCCTAAAGTTTATTAATGTAATAGGCAACTGATCCCACTAAGGCATCTTACTTTTCAAAATTGCAATCAAGCCTTTAAAGTTTACTGTCTGCTAATTATCAGAAGGAAGAAAAGGGCTGTACAGTCGTAGGTAAGAATTTATAAGAATAAATTCATAATAATATCCTAAATCTATCTTGTTCTCCCTAGTAGCGTCCAATTCTTTTTCTTTTAATTGAAGCACAGTTGATCTACAATGTTGTTTTAGCATATGCATACATACACGTGCGTGTGCTGTGTGCTAAGTTGCTTCACCCACGTCGGTATCTTTACAACCCCATGGACTGTAACCCACCAGGCTCCTTTGTCCATGGGATTTCCCAGGCAGGAATACGAGAGTGGGTTGCCATTTCCTCCTCCAGGGGATCTTCTTGACCCAGGAACTGAACCCTTCTCTCTTACATGTCCTGTATTGCAGGCAGGTTCTTTACCAGCAGTGCCATCTGAGAATCCCGAATATACACACACACATACATATCTTTTTTATATATGTAGATATTCTGTTTCCTAATTCTTTCCCATTATTGTTTGTTACAAGATATTGAATATGGTTCCCGGTACTATACAGGACGTCCTTGTTATTTATCTGTTTTACAGGGTATGTCTGCTAATCCCAAATTCCTAATGTATCCGTCTCCCCCAGCCAGCTCTTTCTGAATGACATGCTTCATTTTATAATATCACACCCCCAGATGGATTTCTCAGTAGCCAATCTAGGCACTAGTCAAACACACGATTTCAGTATGCTCAGCATCTTGTAACACAAGGCCAAAGCCAGGAGGAAATGTTGACAATTAAATGCACAAAGTAAGGTAATAAATGAGAGAGGAGTTTGAGACGACAGTACAGCACAACGATCTTGCCCACGGAGGTATGTGCTATTGCTCGGACTGCGCTGATAACTCAGCTGGCGAAGAATCTGCCTGCAGTGCAGGAGACCCCGGTTCGACTCCTGAGTCGGGAAGATCATCCCCTGGAGAAGGCATAGGCGACCCACTCCAGTATTGCTGGATTTCCCGGTGGCTCAGCTGGTAAAGAACCCTCCTGCGATGTGGGAGACCAGAATTCCATCCCTGGATTGGGAAGATCCCCTGGAGAAGGGAGCGGCTGCCCACTCCAGGATTCTGGCCTGGAGAATCAGTCCATGGAGCTCACCAAGAGTCAGACACGACTGAGCGACTCTCACTTTCACTGTTACCTGATTGGCCTCTGGGCACTGAATCACGGAGGGTGGGACCGCTGTGAACGAGATAACATGCCCCCTCCCACAGGCCAGGAAGGCAGTGCAGGTAATCACATCGTCCTTTTATGCTGTGATGAAAGCTGCTGAGATGGGGCATAGAAAGACATCCTACTGGTGGAGCAAGCTCCTCCCACAGGACAGGGAGGCCACAAGGGGTCCCATGTATGGTCAGGACCGAAGTCTAAAAAGATGGGCAGAGTGGCAGGGAGCAGGGCTCTTTGAAAAGGATATGAGATAACCACTCAGAGTGGCCCCAGGCCTGTGAGAACTCCCCCTCCCCATGCCAGGGAAGGCTGGGGTGATTTCCCGAGGGGACGGGGCCACGACCTTCCTGGAGAAAAGGCCGCAGAGTGGCTTGTCCTGCACAGTGCGTCATCCTCGAAGTGAACCCCTATGTGAGCATCGCTTCGGCATGAAAACCCTGGAGTCCACAGAGGGTGTGAGTGACTCACGCCCTGACCTGTCTCCAGCTTTGCCCTGGACTCTGTGAATCCTGGGTAGTTCCCTGGGAGATGCACCTGGAGCCCTTGCTTACTTGCTCCTGGGGGTCCCGTCATCCCCTTCTCTCTGGAAAAGTGAAAGTGTGACTTGCTCAGTCGTGTCCAAGTGTTTGCGACCCCCGGGACTGTAGCCCGCCAGGCTCCTCTGTCCATGGGATTCTCCAGCCAAGGAGACTGGAGTGGGTGGCCCATCTCCTTTCTCTGGGGGATCTTCCCGACCCAGGGATCGAACCCAGGTCTCCCGCCTTGCAGGCAAATTCGTTCCCGTCTGAGCCACCAGGCAGAGCTTGAGGAGAACTCCTTCAGAGCCTCTCTTTGGCTGCGGTTGGGAAGAGGAGAGTCAGGCTGTGCCCAGAGCTTTCCCGTTTGGGGGCACAGAGGTGACTAGGGGGGAGGATACAGAGGCAACTGGCAGGGACAGGTGAGAAGGAGAGAGACCTTGACACATCTCCATCCCCCTGGTCCCAGCAGCCCATTCTCAGGATTTGTGGTCTCCCTCCTAAACCAGAAGCTCAGAGCCCTGGGCGAGCGAGGTCCCCCAGAGAGGGCTGACCTTGGTCGCGGAGCCCTCAGTGTGCTTTTATCCTTACTCAGAGCCATGGGGCTGTGTCCGCTCCCTTTCCTTCCCTTCCCTTCTTCCCATCACGTGTTGTGGTTCATTCAGTCGTGTCCGACTCTCTGCGACTCCAGGGACCACAGCATGCCAGGCTTCCCTGTCCATCGCTGCATCCCAGCATTGGCTCCGACTGATGCCCATCGAGTCAGTGATGCCATCCGACCATCTCATCCTCTGGCGTCCCCTTCCCACCAAGACACACGGCTCTATTTCCCTGGGCTACTGAGAGGCGACTCACTGTGCAAAGCCCCCCAAGAAGCTTTCTTAAGATCATGATGAGTGACCCACGAGTCTCTGTTCCAGGACTCCCAATATCGACCGCCTGGCCAGAGGGGGCGCGAAGCTCACACAGCACCTGGCAGCGTCGCCCCTCTGCACGCCCAGCAGGGCGGCCTTCATGACCGGCCGGTACCCTGTCCGCTCAGGTAA
>SJYX01011883.1:213509-239169 GCA_006410675.1 Oreotragus oreotragus
GGGTTGTGGTGTCTTCTTGTGGGGGAATCTGAGGCTCAGAAGTTGAGAGTGATATGCAAAGCCCCACAAGTACACAGTACCTAGTGGCCTTAAGCCCACATCTAACTCTGAGAGCTCTCCCGAGTGGCCTGGAACAAGCCTGATGCCTTCTCTGCTTCTGCCCTGACTGCAGAGTTTCCAACCAGGTCTGCGTGTGGATTATGTGGAAGAAGGTTAGGGACTTCAACACCCCTCTGCTCCAAATGTATGAGGCCAGGTTCCAGTCCCCAAAAGGGGAACACACCTGGAATTCTCAGATAAGCTCATGTCTATGGTACAGTGCTTAGGGCTTCCCAGGTGGGGCTAGTGGTAAAGAACCTGCCTGCCAGTGCAGCAGATATAAGAGTTTGCAGGTTCATTCCCTGGGTTGGGAAGATCCCCTGGAGGAGGGCATGGCAACCCACTCCAGTGTTCTTGCCTGGAGAATCCCATGGACAGAGGAGCCTGGCGGGCTACAGTCCATGGG
Source organism: Oreotragus oreotragus (assembly GCA_006410675.1). Lineage (NCBI taxonomy): Eukaryota > Metazoa > Chordata > Mammalia > Artiodactyla > Bovidae > Oreotragus > Oreotragus oreotragus. The sequence continues at coordinate 214,015 of SJYX01011883.1, forward strand.
GTCGCAAACAGTCGGACGGAACTGAAGCAACTTAGCACAGCATAGCACAGACATCTATATATGGAGAGACATAAATCATCTCTCAGAGAGACAGAAATCTCAGACATATAAATATCTCAGATATATCTATATATAGAGAGAAATATCTATATATCTGTCTCTTTATATATGTTTTATGAAACACAAGACATATCTGAAAATGAGCTTCAGTGAAAACAGTATATATTTTACTTCTCGCTATATACTTTCAGAAGTAAAATACATACTAACCATTTTCATTAATTACATATATATATTTAAAGTGTATAATGAGAAGTAAAATCCATGCTAACCATTTTCATTGATTTTATATATATCTTTAAAGTGTATAATGAGAAGTAAAATATATACTAACCATTTTCATTGATTATATCTTTAAAGTGTATAATGAGAAGTAAAACGTATACTAACCATTTTTACTGAAGCTCATTTCCAGATATGTCTTGTGTTTCATAAAAGTGTCCTTTTAGGGTCTCCAGAAAGCTCAGTCATGTCCAACTCTGTGACCCCATGGACTGCAGCCCACTAGGCTCCTCTGTCCGTGGGATTCTCCAGGCAAGAACACTGGAGTGGGTTGCCATGCCCTCCTCCAGGGCATCTTCCAGACCCAGGGATCGAACCCAGGTCTCCTGCATTGCAGGCGGATTCTTTACCACTGTGCCACTGGGAAGCCCCATTAGTGATATCTTCAGTCAGTGTAAAAATCTATATAGATACTTTTTTGGTTTTAAAAACTCAACACTTTTCCAGTGGTCCAGTGGTTAAGACTTCGCCTTCCAAGCCAGGGGGTGTGGGGTGTGATCCCTGGTCAGGGAGGTCAGATCCCAAATGCCTCATGACCAAAAAAATAAATAAATAAATAACACAACATAAAGAGAAGCAATATTGTAGGGTGTGATCCCTGGTCAGGGAGGTCAGATCCCACATGCCTCATGACAAAAACACACACACACACACAGCATAAAACAGAAGCAATATTGTAGCAAAGTCAATAAAAACTTTAAAAGTTACATCCACATCAAAAAAAAAATCTGTTAAAAAATTAAAAGTGTATTCTGAAGTGTGTTCGAATGAAGAGCCTGGGACCATATGCCGTAGAAGCCTTGCTTTTAAGAGCTCAGGTTATATCTCTACCGTCGTCCGCTTCCGTGTCTGAAGAGTGTGGCTGGAGGGATAGTGGCTTAGACCCTGACACAGTTGTGGAAAGCACTCACACACTGACGCCCGGCAGGAACTTTGCACGCTCTCTCCAGGAGCGGGTTCTGACCGCCGCTCACGCTCCTCGTCTGTATCCATCCTCTGATACATGTGGTCACAGCACTTTAAGCAGCTCAGACCAGCCAACTCTGAATGGCCTCCTCTGAACTCTGGTTGGCTGGATGGCAGGGCATGGTCCATCCTGGCTTTATATTCTGAGTGCCTGGTGCCGTGTGGGCAAGAGTACTTGCGAGAGGCTTCGGCGGATGAAATGAACAACCGGACGTGTCCATCTGTGAGTGCAGAGTGTTGGTCACCTGGACGGCTGGCTGGCTGTTGTTATCGCTCTCTGGTTTATGGGTGTGGTTCACTCGCTCAGTTCTGCCCGACTCTTTGCGACCCCATGGACTGCAGCACACCAGGCTTCTTCACCATCTCTTAGTCCAATACCTTAGTCCAATTGCCACCACACCTTAGTCCAATTGCCAGCTTCCGAGGGCCTTCTGAAGCCATCCGTAGACATCTGTATTTGCATTCTGATTATTCCCGATGCTGACGCAAATGGGAACGCTCAGGGAAAGCTCAGATTCCCGGAAGAAGAGGCTCTGCTTGATGGCTCAGAAGGTAAAGAAACTGCCTGCAATGCAGGAGACCCAGGTTCAAATCCTGGGATCAGGAAGATTCCCCTGGAGTAGGGAATGCCAACCCACTCCAGTATTCTTGCCTGGAGCATCCCATGGATGGAGGGGCCTGGCGGGCTACAGTCCTTGGGGCTGAAAGAGTCTGACATGACTTAGTAACTATGTCAACAAATTTCGACTGGATGACTTAGCTGGTAAGGAATCTGCCTGCAGTGCAGGAGACTTGAGTTTGATCCCGACATCAGGAAGATCCCCTGGAGAAGGAATGGCAACCTGCTCCAGTGTTCTTGCCTGGAGAATCCCATGGACAGAGGAGTCTGGCCTGCTATAGTCCATGAGGTTGCAAAGAGTCAGACAGGATTGACACTTTCTTTCTCAGAAGAGAAATATACTATGCAAGACCTTCTTGACAGGCAGGAGAAGAATTACATTGTAGCTGTCTCCCTGCCTGGATTTCACTCCCAGTGGAGGACTGGATGTAAATCTTTGTGATTCTGAGATTGGCATGATCACCGATTGCTGGCAAGGTGCAGAGAGCCGCCTTCTGTATTTGTAACAAATAGAGAGAAGGCGTGTAGCAGCCGAAAAGTTCTATCTCTTCACACAGCCTGGGAGGCTGGACGCAGTAAATTTTCAAAAGAGTTGTTTATTGAAGTGCTTTAGCTAAAAAAAAAAAAAGCAGTGAAGCTGTTATGGGGAGATCTCCCTCCTGCCAGCTTGCTCAAGTGTTCCTTTAGTTTTCAAGGTCATAGAGAGAAAGAGAGATGGGACTGTGAGGGTCTTTTCCTGCCATCTCTCCGGAAGGACAGCTGAGCGTAGGTTCCTAAAAGAAAGTTGCTCAGTCGTGTCCGACTCTTTGCAGCCCCATGAACTCCACAGTCCATGGAATTCTCCAGGCCGGAATACTGGAGTGGGTGATTTCGTTGCTCAGTCATGTATGACTCTTGCAACCCAACGGACTGTAGCCTGCCAGGCTCCTCTGTCCATGGGATTCTCCAGGCAAGAATACTGGAGTGGGTTTCGTTTCCCCTTGTCCAAGGGATCTTTGTTCATCCAAAAGAGCAAGCTGGCCGTCACACCCAAGGATGTGAGAAGGGCAGAATGACCAATCTGTCCAGCCTACATTCCCAGGGCTCCACTGATGACACCTCTCTTCCCAGGGGGGAAATCCTCACAGTTTGATTTTATTTTTGCAAGCTGGATATTCCCCTTCTTTCTTTGTTTAACCAAGGGGGTAAATCCTCGCAGTTTGATTTTATTTTTGCAAGCTGGATATTTCTCTTCTTCTTTTTTAACCAAGGGAATAAGCATTTTCACTTTCAGAATTAAACAGCAACAACAAACGACTTCCAACATGCTTATTTTGCCCTTGGATTTTTCTTTTTTCTTTTTTTTTCTTTCAGGAATGCCGAGACCCCTTTCCTGCTTGTCCTGTCTTACCTGCACGTGCACACGGCTCTCTTCTCTTCGAAGGACTTTGCCGGCAAAAGTCAACACGGCGCCTACGGGGATGCCGCTGAGGAGATGGACTGGAGCGTTGGTATGTATCCTTGTGTCAGTCTGTGGGCTTCCCAGGTGTCTCTATGGTTAAGAGTCTGCCTGCCAATGCAAGAGACGCAGGCTCAGTTGCTGGGTGGGGAAGCTCCCCTGGAGAAGGGAACGGCAACCCGCTCCAGTATTCTTGCCTAGGGAATCGCAGGGACAGAGGAGCCTGGCGGGCTACAGTCCATGAGGTCGCAAAGAGTCAGGCATGCCTTAGCAAGTAAGCAACAACAGCCTTCAGTCTGAACTTCACAAGAGTGAGTGAAGTCGCTCAGTCGTGTCCGACTCTTTGCAACCCTGTGGACTGTAGCCCACCAGGCTCCTCCATCCATGGGATTCTCCAGGCAAGAGTACTGGAGTGGGTAGCCCGAACTTCACAAGGGGCCACGGCTTTTCCTGCCTCCTAGCTTATTTATTCCAAGTTTCTGCCTGTGTGTCTGACACCATCAGAGATGGCACGTGCTATTTTGTTTTGTTTTGTTTTGTTTGTGTTCCAAAGAAAAGTCACCAGACAAACGCTAAGCGTGGCGGGTAAAGTGAAAGTGTTGCTCGCTCAGTCGTGCCTGACTCTTTGTGACTCCGTGGACTGTAGCCCGCCAGGCTCCTCTGCCCATGGGATTCCCCAGGCAAGGATACTGGAGTGGGTAGCCATTTCCTCCTCCAGGGGATCTTCCCAACTCAGGGAGCAAACAACAGGTAAGCAGAATATAAGAAGCATCTTAACCGCAGGTGTGGTTGAGGTTACCGGTGGATACAGCGCCAGGGAGTCTGGGTCTGTGAGCTGCTGATCACTGCAGGAAACAGAGTCAAGCATTTATTCTCGCCTCCCGTTATGCTTTCTTTATGTATGTATTTTAATTTCTGGCTGCTCTGGGAGGATGAGATGGCTGCATGGCATCACGGACTCGATGGACGCGAGTCTGAGTGAACTCCGGGAGATGGTGATGGACAGGGAGGCCTGGCGTGCTGCAATTCACGGGGTCGCAAAGAGTCGGACACGACTGAGCGACTGAACTGAACTGAACTGGGTTCTCATTGCTGGGCGTGGGCTTTCTCTAGTTGGGGCGAGTGAGGGCTACTCCCTGGCTGAGGGTCTCGGGCTTCTCACCGGGGTGCCTTCAGTAACCTTTCAGAGCAAGGAGTGTACAGCTTGGGGTCAGCAGTGGCTGCGTGCCTGCTTCGTTGCCCCGTGGCACGTGGCATCTTAATTCCCTGTCCAGGGATTGAACCCGAGTCCCCTGCACGGGAAGGCAGATTCTTAAGCCCTGGACCACCAGGGGATTCCCACCGCTGACTGTTTTAGCAATAGGATCTGAGCAGCCCCTTGTCTCTAGCACAGCTGGGTACAGGGCAGGTTTGGGAGACAGAAGACTCGCCTGGAGGTTACAGCTGTGGACAGTCTCGCTGCAGGAACCTTGAGATCTTCTTCTTCTGTCGATCCTGTTAACGCTCACTGTGTCTCCTTCTCCCCCAGCTTGAGTGGTTCTTGCTGCGTGTGCGAGAGGGGCGGAGGTTCCATTGCTCTCTGCATCCCTCCTCCCTAAGCGGGTTACCCTGTTTCCTGAGAGACGTGGCATGTTTTTCGGAGGAACCCAAAAGACTTCTTAGTGAATTTTTTCCTTTCTAGATGATATTTTTTTAATGTGTCTTTCGCTTGGCTGCATCAGCTCTCACTTGTAACACTTGGGACCTCAGGTGTGTCATCTGGGATTTTTTGTGTGTGTGTGGGTGTGTCATCTGGAATTTGTTGTTGTTGTTGTAGCGCTTGGATTTTCCTAGTTGTAGATGTGGGGACTCAATAGTGGCACTGAACGGCCTCAGTTGCTCCTCGACATGTGGGATCTGAGTTCCCCAAGCGGGGATCGAGACCTGCATGTCCCCCACATCGGAAGGCGGAGTCTTTCCCACTGGAACACCAGGGAAGTCCCTGAGGTGTTACTCTGTAAAGTGTGCATTGCACATCCACGTGAAATCATGGTGACTGCGCTTTCTCTTGGGACTTTTCCTGATGGCTCCGCGGGTGAAGAATCCGCCTGCAATGCAGGGAGACACAGGAGACGTGGGTTTGATCCCTAGAGCTGGAAGACCTCCTGGAGCGGGAAATGGCAACCCACTCCAGTATGCTTGCCCGGGGAATCCCGTGGGCAGAGGAGCCTGGCGGGCCGAAGTCCCAAGGGTTGCAGAGTTGGACACAGCTCAGGGATACAACTGAGTGTGCACGCCTGCGCTTTCTCTTGCACGGCTTCTCCGCCTCATGGTTTTTTCTGCAGAGTGCAGGGGAAGCCAGACCGTGTGGGTAAAACAGAGGGATCGAAAAATCCGTGAGTTCGGAACTTCCCATTCACTTCCTGCGTGCTCTTGTGCCAAGGTTTTGCCTCCTTCTGCGCAAAATTGGACAAAAGTGAGTCAATGGCACCGTCAACAGGGTGCTCAAGATTTTTGCCGTATTTCCTTTCTTTTTTGTTTCCCTTTTGCCCCTTCTCTCGTACTTCCTCCCCTTGCGGTTCCCTGAACTCAGCGTTTTCCTCAGCCAGGTGTTTAGGAGATCCTTGAACGTGGCCGTAGAGTTTTCTTTGTTCCTTTGTGTTAAGAGCACATCGAACCTGACGAGAGTCACCAGCCGTGGCGATGACAAGAACAACTTTTGTTTCGTTTCATTTAAACCTTGGGAGGAGCATCGTCTTTAGGACAAGGTGACTGCAGCCCTGTTCTAGCCTCTAGCTGTTTCTCTAACTATCTCCTTGCGCTTGACAGATGTCTTAAATCTCTGTGACTGATGAGTTCAGACGAAGCCACTTCTGAGTTTCTAACCTTCTCTGTAATGCCACACTAGTCAGTCAAATGATGAACACGTACTAGGAAAAACAAAGGCGGCCAAAACGTTCTGCCTAATGAGATCAGTAAGAAGGATTCATTATACTCAGGGCTTTGGCATACAGCTTCGTACAAGCCCGCCTTCTTTCATTTCTGCTTCTTAAAATGTTGCATGTAAATTAGCTTACATTTTCCACACCTTAGTAGTGTAAATCAGTAGAATAGTCCTCCGTAGTGTGAATCAGTAGAATATTTTCTCTCTTTAATGAGTGTTGCATATTCATGTAACCAGTTTTGTATCCAGCTCTCTGACGTGTCTTGGCTGGCAAGCAGGCTTTTGCTAGTATGATCACACGTATTGATTACTTTTTATTTAATTAGATCAGCACATCTTCTTACCTTCAGTCATTAAAAACAAATCTAACTTCCAATGTGTTCCTGCTACTCACCCCTCGTGAGTAAAACAGAACATTTTTTTGAAGCTTTGAGATCTACAGTAGACCCCTGCTGCTGCTGCTAAGTCACTTCAGTCGTGTCCGACTCTGTGCGACCCCATAGACAGCAGCCTACTCGGCTCCCCCATCCCTGGGATTGTCCAGGCAAGAACACTGGAGGGGGTTGCCATTTCCTTCTCCAATGCATGAAAGTGAAAAGCGAAAGTGAAGTCTCTCAGTCATGCCCGACTCTTAGCAACCCCATGGACTGCACCCTCCCAGGCTCCTCCATCCATGGGATTTTCCAGGCAAGAATACTGGAGTGGGTTGCCATTGCCTTCTCTGAATGCTGCATATAGTAAGTAATAGTGTTAAATTGAAAGCCACTCAGTCGTGTCCCATTCTTTATGACCCCATGGACTGTAGTCTGTTAGGCTTCCCTGTACATGGAACTCTCCAGGCAAGAATACTGGAGAAGGTTGCCATTCTCTTCTCCAGGGACTCTTCCGGACTCAGAGATCTAACCTGTGGGTCTCCTGAATTTAAGGCAGATTCTTTACCATTGAGCCATCAAAGAANAACCTTTGTCGGACTCTTTGCGACCCCATGGACTGTAGCCCACCAGGCTCCTCTGTCCGTGGGATTCTCCAGGCAAGAATCCTGGAGTGGACTGCCATGCCCTCCTCCAGGGGATCTTCCCATCCCGGGGCTGGAACCCACATCTCTCACAGCAGGTGGGTCCTGTACCACTAAGCCCCGCCGGGGAAGCCCACACATGAGACAGCTGGCAGTAAAAGTCCACAAGGGTGGCCGAAATCCTGAAACTCTAACAGCACTGTGCAGTTTGAGAGGTGGGCCGTGTTCTACCGATCACAATCACTGCCTGCAAAGGGCGTGCCCTGCCCCTGGTCTGGCCTTCACACATGTCCCCTCCCTTTGTGATGTCAATGGTCCGAGCGGTGCTTCTTTTCCATCAGAGTGGTGTGCAGTCCACAGCAAGTCACAGAGAAAGGGTCATCACCTTTAATACGTGCCACTGTGTGCCTAATAAATGATAAGACCTTGGCTTAATGAAATGTAGGAGCTCCTAAGGGAGTTAAGGCCTGTACCGTCTTAGGCTGTGGTTTGTCCTGTAGTCATGTAGAGATGTGAGAGCTGGACCATAAAGAAGGCTGAGCATGGAAGAATCGATGCGTTCAAACTGTGGTGAAGACTCTTGAGGGTCCCTTGGACTGCAAGGAGATCCAACCAGTCCATCCTAAAGGACATCAGTCCTGAATATTCATTGGAAGGACTGATGCTGAAGCTGAAGCTCCAATACTTTGGCCACCTGATGCGAAGAGCTGACTGACTTGAAAAGACCCTGATGCGGGGAAAGATTGAAGGTGGGAGGAGAAGGGGACGACAGAGGAGGAGCTGGTTGGATGGCATCACCGACTCGATGGACGTGAATCTGAGCAAGCTCCAGGAGTTGGTGATGGACAGGGAGGCCTGGCGTGCTGCAATCCATGGGGTCGCAAAGAGCTGGACATGACTGAGCCACTGAGAAACAGCAGCAAGGGAGTTAAGATTCTTCCAAGTGATTTTGAAATAACCCACACGAAGGAGGAATGAATGAATGTCTGGAAGGAGGTGCAGATGAGCCTGGAGAGCTTTTAGAAAGGGACGAGTCCCCATATGTGGCCAGTGGCCTGCCTCAGCGTTTCAGCAGGATATGCACTTTCCGAGGAAGCCTTTGAGCGGCTGTGGTCTGATTTTCAACCCCAGTTAATACCCCAGCAGCAAAGCTTTGGGGGGAGGAACAAGTGGGCAAAATGCTGCTGAGATGGGTGAAAAAGGGTAACTCTTATTTTTTTTTAATTTTTAATTTAATGCTGTATTGAAAGGTAGTTGATATACAGTATCAGTTACAAGTGTACCAGGTAATCATCATTCACAGCTTTGAGAGGTTATACTCCACTTATAGTTATTATAAACTGTTTCATACTTTCCCCATGATGTATGATATGCAGATCTTTGTAACTTACTTTGTGCATGGTAGTTTATACTGAAAGAAGGCATCTTTTTTTTGGAAAGTTACTGTGTTGCTTCCTAGGGCTTCCCAGGTGGCGCTAGTGGTAAAGATCCCGCCTGACAGTGCTGGAGACGTAAGAGACATGGAATCGATCCCTGGGTCGGGAAGATCCCCTGGAGGAGGGCATGGCAACCCACTCCAGTATTCTTGCCTACCGAATCCCATGGACAGAGGGGCCCAGCGGGCTATAGTCCATGGGGTCGCAAAGAGCTGGACACGACCGAAGTGACTTAGCATGCATGCACAGGTTGATTCCTAAAGAGGTCAGACAGTTTTCTTTCATTTTTTTTTAATTAAACAAACAAACAAAAAAATCTATTATTTATCAAGTGGAGTCAGAGCATTTCACAAGCCCCGGCCTCCTGTAGTAAGGAACTACAGTGGCTGAATTTTTCTGCTAATCATACGTCTAAGATTAGCTTACAAAACATATTTTAAATATTCAGCAAACACTGTTTCTTTCTGTCTCTCGAGCCATCGACGACATGGTCATTAAAACTCAACTCAAGCAACAAATCGGACTTCATTTCCTCACTGGTAGTTTCCTTTATTGAAAAATTCCCTTTTGGAATTTTCAAAAGGCTTTTAAGTTCTCTGGAGGGAAGAGAGAGAGGTATGTGTTTACAGAGGATGAGATGTCCTTTTGCATTAAGTTTCTCTCCCAAGGTATCCTTAGTAACACACCTTAGAAAAAAATGCCTGCGTTTGTAAAAATTTGCTTTTAATTCAGTAAGCTCCCTGGGATTCTAAATACCCAAAGTGGAAACTGAATTTTTTTTTTTTTTTTAAAGAAATGCATCAGTTGATTCCAGAGTATCAGATCTTGGATATATGCTCGGGATGGCAGCTTAGCTCTGTGACAGATAGAATATGACCTCTGGCGCAATCGCCGTAATCTCTGGTTGCCCAGATAATCAGGAAACGGAGGCTGCAGAAAGCATCTTCGCCGGCCCTTTTGACAGGCTCTAGCATTAGAGGAACCTCTGCCCTAATGAGCAGGCTTTTTATTCAAGCAGATCTAGACGGGAGAGAGATGAACCTGTTTTCCGTTACAGACCACTGTTTACCTGAATTGCGAGATACATAACGAGGTTTCAGACCTTCAAGAAAACATTTAGGAAGCAATGACAACCTGTGCCCAGTAACAAAATGACTGATACAGACCCACCTATGTCCAATTTTCTTTCCACGGCTGTCAAATGTATCGAATAAAAAGACAGGATTAAAGAAAGATCCCCTGCCCCATTTCCAAACACAGAGACTAAGCTTCAGGACGTCTGCCTAAGAAACTTAAGACATTTGGGAAAGCTTACTGCGAGATTTCGAAATGCAAGGCTTCTGGAAAATAATAAATGGGATATTGTTACTGGAGGGTACCTTTATTTATTTTAATTTTATTGAAGTGGAAGGAAATGGCAACCCACTCCAGTATTCTTGCCCGGAGAATCCCATGGACAGAGGAACCTGGCAGGCTACACACAGTCTATGAAGTTGCAAGCGTCGGACGCAACTTAGCCCCTAAACCACTACATAGCCGATGTAAATGTTGTGTTCATTTCTGCTGTAAAGCAAAGTGACTCAGTTGTACATGCACACCAAGACACACACAGACGCACACACATATATGTGCCCGCTCAGCTAGACAAGGACGGGGAAGCCTGGCATGATGCAGTCCATGAGGTAGAAAAGAGTCGGACACGACTGAGCTACTGGACAAGATCCATTTCTGATCACACCTCACGGCATGTGGGATCTTAGTTCTCCAACCAGACTTTGAACTGGCACCCCTGGCATTGGAAGCGCAGGGAGTCTTGAGCACTGGACCCCCAGGAAAGCCCCTGACTTTATGCTCTTCAATTAGCATGGAAGCATTTGGGAGCAAAGTCTTTTTTGAGAGAGGGCTGTGTCAGTCACTTTATTTGCCCCCAAACAACAGAAGAAAAGAGAGGTGAGGTCTTCAACTAGCTTATTTCCATAAACCAACCCCTTCTCCATCCAAAATGGATCTTGTCCATCAGGCACCCCAGATATGCTGCTGCTGCTGCTAAGTCACTTCAGTTGTGTCCGACTCTGTGCGACTCCATAGACGGCAGCCCACCAGGCTCCCCCGTCCCTGGGATTCTCCAGGCAAGAACATTGGAGTGGGTTGCCATTTCCTTCTCCAATGCATGAAAGAGAAAAGGGAAAGTGAAGTCGCTCCGTCTGTCCGACTGTTAGCGACCCCATGGGCTGCAGCCCACCAGGCTCCTCCATCCATGGGATTTTCCAGGCAAGAGTACTGGGGTGGGGTGCCATTGCCTTCCCCAACCCCAGATATGAGTGATGCAGAAAACTCCAACGAAATAAAACTCTGGTGTTTCTGGAGCTCGTCGAGTGCTTGCTGCACTTTCCACAAAATTCCATTCATTAAGGTCACTAACATCAGACCCAGCTGTTGACTCTAAGGAGACGTTTTGCCGATTTTATCAGTTACTTTGATTTTAAAACGTACGCTCAGTGTCATTCAACTGCGCACTGTTTTTGGAGTCGGCCGTGACAGACTGTGATTTGGGCAGCACATTCACGTTTCCAGTTCACACAGAACCGTTAGAGAAGGAACACTGCTGTCATAATATATATATATTTTTTCCACTCGAAGTAAGACAATAGCCAGAAACGCGCAAAAATGAGAGCATTACGGCATTTTAAGCCTTTTAAGTTTGATCCTTTGAAAGCAGGATTGCCCGTCAGCTGCCTCCGTCGACACCCTGTTGCCCGCCTGCCAGATCTCATCGGTAACAACCACCTTATTTACGCATTTATGCATCTGATTTTAAGCACATAAATAAGCCGTGTGCTCGGAAGAGAGAAAGCTACACGAAATAAGCGTCTCTGACGATCCCGGAAGCTTCGAGCGCTGACTTTGAGAAAAGTCATTTTGCCTTGTCTCAACAACATGGCCTTTGCGTTTTGCTTGGTGTTGCTTTGTAATTAAGTCAGGGGCAGGAGGCGGGGGTGGGCAGTGGGTAGAGCGGAGAGTTCCAGAAAGGGCATTGCTGTCGACTTTGGACTAGAGGGAGTGCCTCTGGGTGCCAGCAGAGTAGATGCTTCTGCTTTTTGATGCCTCACCCTACACGGCAATGCTTGTGTGCAAAAAAAAAGAAAAACACACACACACACACACAAAACAGTTCTTGCACTCAGGAGCCAGGCTGCGTCAGGCATCGCTGATCAAGGAGGGGGCAGTTGCTTCGATTGGGATGAAGGAGAGGGAACCTGTGAGCAGGGCCCTATACATGCAGTTGCAACCAACAGGTGTTGTGGGTGGTGATGAGTCCAGGGTGGAATGCACACTCACCTGCGTGTGTGTGTGTGTGTGTGTGTCTGAGCGTGCATGCACAGAACTACAAATCATGCATTTGGGAAGGAAAGTCTCTTTACCGGGGACTGACTGAGACATTTTCTTGGCTCCCAAGCAGTAGAAGCGGGGAAGGCAATGGCACCCCACCCCAGTCCTCTTGCCTGGAAAATCCAATGGACGGAGGAGCCTGGTGGGCTGCAGTCCATGGGGTCGCTAACAGTCGGACAGACTGAGCGACTTCACTTTCACTTTTCTCTTTCATGCGTTGGAGAAGGAAATGGCAACCCACTCCAGTATTCTTGCCTGGAGAATCCCAGGGACGGGGGAGCCTGGTGGGCTGCCGTCTATGGGGTCACACAGAGTCGGACACAACTGAAGTGACTTAGCAGGAGCAGCAGCATATCTGGGGTGCCTGATGGACAAGATCCATTTTGGATGGAGAAGGGGTTGGTTTATGGAAATAAGCTAGTTGAAGACCTCACCTCTCTTTTCTTCTGTTGTTTGGGGGCAAATAAAGTGACTGACACAGCCCTCTCTCAAAAAAGACTTTGCTCCCAAATGCTTCCATGCTAATTGAAGAGCATAAAGTCAGGGGCTTTCCTGGGGGTCCAGTGCTCAAGACTCCCTGCGCTTCCAATGCCAGGGGTGCCAGTTCAAAGTCTGGTTGGAGAACTAAGATCCCACATGCCGTGAGGTGTGATCAGAAATGGATCTTGTCCAGTAGCTCAGTCGTGTCCGACTCTTTTCTACCTCATGGACTGCATCATGCCAGGCTTCCCCNAATGCCAGGGGTGCCAGTTCAAAGTCTGGTTGGAGAACTAAGATCCCACATGCCGTGAGGTGTGATCAGAAATGGATCTTGTCCAGTAGCTCAGTCGTGTCCGACTCTTTTCTACCTCATGGACTGCATCATGCCAGGCTTCCCCGTCCTTGTCTAGCTGAGCGGGCACATATATGTGTGTGCGTCTGTGTGTGTCTTGGTGTGCATGTACAACTGAGTCACTTTGCTTTACAGCAGAAATGAACACAACATTTACATCGGCTATGTAGTGGTTTAGGGGCTAAGTTGCGTCCGACGCTTGCAACTTCATAGACTGTGTGTAGCCTGCCAGGTTCCTCTGTCCATGGGATTCTCCGGGCAAGAATACTGGAGTGGGTTGCCATTTCCTGAGTCGGACACAACTGAAGTGACTTAGCAGCAGCAGCAGCAAGCAGTGGAAGAATGGGCCAAGCCGGGTCTACAGGGAACCTATTTCCGTAAAATCCTTCTCCATACATTTTATTTGACTCTTTCCTGATTTATTTATTTTTTATTGAAGTATGATTGATTTACAGTGTTGGGTTAATTTCTGCTGTACAGCAGTTTGATGCAGTGATACTTGCATATATATATACGTATATATACATGTATATATATATATATTCTTTTTTCGTGTCTTTTCCCATTATGGTTTGTCCAGGATACTGAGTACGCTAGGGCCTTCTTGTTTATCCGTCTTACATGAAATACTTTGCCTCTGCCAATCCCAAACTCCCAGTCCATTCCTCCCCCTGACCCCGCCTCCCCCTTGGCAACCAGAAGTCTGTTCTCTATTTCAGTGAGTCTGTTTCCGTTTCCTAGACATGTTCATTTGTGTCATTTTTGTAGATTTCGTGTATAAGTGATAATCATACGATATTTGTTTTTCTCTGTCTGACCTCACATGTGAGTGATGTCATATGCTATTTGTCTGTCTGACTTACCTAGTGTGAGAATCTCTAGGGCCATCCCTGTTGCTGCAAATGGCGTCATTTCAGTCTTTTTTTTTTTTTTTTTTTATGGCCGAGTGACATCCTGCTGTGTATATATGTNTGCTATTTGTCTGTCTGACTTACCTAGTGTGAGAATCTCTAGGGCCATCCCTGTTGCTGCAAATGGCATCATTTCAGTCTTTTTTTTTTTTTTTTTTTTATGGCCGAGTGACATCCTGCTGTGTATATATGTACGCCCTCTTGTTTTTCCGCTCGTCTGTCGATGGACATTGGGGTAGCGGCCATGTCCCAGCTAGTGGTAAAGAACCTGCCTGCCAATGCAAGAGACTTGGGAGACGTGGGTTTGGTCCCTGGGTCGGGAAGATCCCCTGGAGGAGGGCGTGGCAACCCACTCCAGTATTCTTGCCTGGAGACTCCCAGGGACAGAGGAGCCCTGGGGCGGGGGTAGGGGGTGGCTACAGTCCGTAGGGTCGCACAGACTTGGACACAACTGAAGTGACTTAGCACACATCTCCTAGCTATTGTAAATACTGCTTCTTGCCTAGAAAATTCCAGGGACAGAGGAGCCTGGCGGGCTACGGTCGCAGAGAGTCGGACACGCTGGAGCCACTAAACAAACAAAAATGACTCCTGGGGGGTATGTATCTTTTCAGATTGTGGTTTTCTCGGGATACATCCCCCCAGGAATGGGATTGCTGGGTCAAGCAGTAGCTGTATGTTAAGTTCCTTAAGGAACAACCATATTGTTCTTCATGGTGACTATACCAATTGACATTCCCACCAGCACTGTAGGAGCATTCTCCACTCCACACTGCCTCCAGCATTTATTATTTGTGGACTTCCTGATGGTGGCCATTCTGACCAGTGTGAGGTGATACGTCGTTAAGAGTTTTGATCTGTGCTTCTCTAATAATTAGTGATGTTGAGCATCTTTTCATGTGCCTCTTGGCCATCTGTGTCAATGGCATGAATTTTCAGTGCTTTGCTCTTGCAAATGAATCTTTATCTGCCAAAGTGCAATTTTTCTCTTATTAATCTATTCTTGATTTTATATGTCTGTGAGATATGCACGTCTGGAAAGCTTCATATAAATTAGGATATCAGAAAATCAAATAATAGGGTAGCAAAATGTACCTGCTTACATTTATGTATATACATATATATGTATGTGTGTGTATGTGTATATATATATAACACGTATCAGTTAGTCATGTCCGACTCTTTGCAACCTCACACCAGGCCTCCCTGTCCATCACCAACTCCTGGAATCCACCCAAACTCATGTGCATCGAGTTGGTGATGCCATCCAACCATCTCACCCTCTGTCGTCCCCTTCTCCTCCTGCCCTCAATCTTTCCCGGCATCAGGGTCTTTTCAAATGAGCGAGTCAGCTCTTCACATGAGGTGGCCAAAGTATTGGAGTTTCAGCTTCAGCATCAGTCCTTCCAAAGAATACCCAGGACTGATCTCCTTTAGGATGGACTGGTTGGATCTCCTTGCAGTCCAAGGGACTCTCAAGAGTCTTCTCCAGCACCACAGTTCAAAAGCATCCATTCTTTGGTGCTCAGCTTTCTTTATAGTCCAGCTCTCACATCCACACATGACCACTGGAGATTTATATGCTTCCCAGGTGGCACGAGTGATAAAGAACTCGCCTGCCAATGCAGAAGGCGTAAGAGACACGGGTTCGATCTCTGGGTCGGGAAGATCCCATGGAGAAGGGAATGGCAGCCCACTCCAATAGTCCTTCCTGGAGAATCCCATAGACAGAGGAGCCTGGTGGGCTACAGTCGATAGGGTTGCAAAGAGTTGGACACGACTGAAGCAACTTAGCATGCATGCAAGCAAGCACATATATATGTTACATAATATATATATGTAAAACATAAGTTTTATATACAAAATTTATACATGTTTTCAGATTATCTTCCCTTCCTGTGTGGAGTTTCCAGTATTTGTGACAAGATAGTAATCTTCTGCAGAAAGATCAGTTTTTGCAGCCTCAGGTTAGACATGCAGACAGTGCAGAGTCAGGCAGTTAGGATGGGGAGAGAGCCCTGTGACAGGAACAGTTGAAATCTGTTCATCCAGACTTTTGACCATAAGGTGTAGTTAGAAATTCACTATGTAGAATATTGATTTTCATTCTCCAAATTAATTTATCCTATAAATCGTTAACCTCTGGGTTTCATAAACTCTGTGATCGTGTTACCATTTTTTTTTTCAAAGCCCGAAGCTTAATTTTTATGTTCTTGAGCCCAGGATGGATATTATTTTACCTTGAATTTACATCTCAAAGTAAAATGAGTATGTTTTCACACTCTTCCACAAAATCATTTCCCTAAAGAAGATAACACCATAAATTATCGAGGAATCAAGTTGCCCAATTGAGTCACACAGGATTAATAAAATTTCTGGCTGCAGAACCACAACAGCTATCACAAAAAGAATAGTAAATGTTTATTGACTCACAGTAGCTAAAACCTAAGGTAGGCTGCAGGCCAAGGGGTCGCCAAGAGTCGGACACAACTGAGCAACTTCACTTTCGCTTTTCACTTTCATGCATTGGACCAGGAAATGGCAACCCACTCCAGTGTTCTTTCCTGGAGAATCCCAGGGACAGGGGAGCCTGGTGGGCTGCTGTCTCTGGCGTCGCACAGAGTCGGACACGACTGAAGCGACTTAGCAGCAGCAGCAGCAGCAGCAGCAGCCACTTACCTAACGTCTCACATGGATAGTTTAGTGGCGGCCTCACAATGGCCTTCTAAGAGATTTTTATCATCCTTGTGGGTGAGGAAGTGAAGTTTGGAGAGCCTCAGTGACTTGTATTAGACTGCCCAGGCGCCACTAGGCTACACTGCTTCTCTGAAGCCAGAAAAGGTTTCTAGTTTGTTGAATTAATTGAGAAAGTAGACGTCATCTCCTCTCCAGCTGCAGCTTATCTATAAGACAAGACTCTTTGGACCAATGGCCTCCAGCGATTTTCCTCCGGCTCCCGTATCCTAGGATTTCATCCATCCCCTGATTCTTGACTTTGTCTCACACCCTCTAGAGATGTATTCTTTGCAGTATCCAGCACATGGAGGCGACCTCGATGTCCATGGACAGATGAATGGATAAAGCAGTTGTGGTACATATAGAGAGTGGAATATTACTCAGCCATGAAAAGGAAAAGGATTTGAATCCGTTGTAGGGATGTGGATGGACCTGGAGTCTGTCGTACAGAGTGAAGGAAGTCAGCAAGAGACGAGCAAATAGCGTATGTTAACTCTCACACACACGTATCTGGAATTTAGGGAAATGACGTTGATGAGACTATTTCCAGGGCAGGAACAGAGACAAGAGATGTAGGAGACAGACGTGTGGACGTGGCGGGGGAAGGAGAGGGTGGGACGATTCGAGAGAGCAACTCTGACGTCTGTACACGACCGTGCGTAAGACTCAGAGGTGGGTGGAAGCTGCTGTACAGCACTGGGAGCTGCGCTCGGTGCTCTGGGATGACCCGGAGAGTTGGGATGGGGGCGTTGGGGGGAGACAAACGAGGGAGGGGGGATGTGTTTACATACGGCTCATTCACTTTGTGCAGCCGAAACCTGTACAACAACACTGTAGAGCAATTATCCTCCAACTAAAAAAAAAGAAAAGGAAAACAGACGCAGAAAGCTATAGGATGTCCATGTTGGGTATCTCGGGGGTGTTTGGTATAACACTGCCTTCTCCCTTAGGCAATGGCACCCCACTCCAGTACTCTTGCCTGGAAACTCCCATGGACGGGGGAGCCTGGTGGGCTGCAGTCCATGGGGTCGCTGAGTCAGACACGACTGAGCGACTTCACTTTCACTTTTCACGTTCACGCATTGGAGAAGGAAATGGCAACCCACTCCAGTGTTCTTGCCTGGAGAATCCCAGGGATGGCGGAGCCCAATGGGCTGCCGTCTGTGGGGTCGCACAGAGTCGGACACGACTGAAGCGACTTAGCAGCAGCAACAGCAGCGGCCTTCTCCCTTAGCCTCTTCCGATTAGCACATTTAGTCTGCTGATTAAATATACCTAGGCATAGCAAGAAAAGACAAATTAGGATTTGAGAGATGGAGTTAAAGCAATGTTTAAATGGTATTCCACGGAGGACCAGTGTCTATATTTGAAAGGTGAGATCAAAATTAGGGGTGAGGAGCAGATTTGAATACTAGTTGCTTTCGAGTCGTGACACCCAATTACTGCTTGTCAAAAAGTCAAAAGCGGAAATTCCCATGCATGCGGACTTCCCCTGGGGGCATTTCAGTGGTTAAGATTTTTGCCTTCCAATGCCCCTGGTGGGGGTTCAATTCCTGGTCCGGGTGCCAGGATCACACAGGCCTGGAGGTTAAAACACCAAACTGTCAGACAGAAGCAACAGTGTAACAAATTCAGTAAAGAAGTTAAAAAAAAAAAAAAATCCTCCTATGTGATATGTTAACACCTGCTTGAATGAGTTGAATTATCAGATGAAATGAAGTCACATACTTAGAAGAGTCAGCACAGTGCTGGGTATGCAACAAATACTCAAGAAATGGTAGCTGCTATTATTATTTTCATTATTACTATTGCTATGATTATTACTCTCCCTTTCACAGATGAGTGAAGCATGTTTGCTTAAAATGTACATATACCCACATTATATTGAGTAGAAAAGTCATGGATGAGAAAAAAAAAAAAAGTCCATGATGGAAAAGGAGACAGGTGTTTGGACAATCTTGTGGGTTTTTACATCCCTGTCGCTATTTCATCTTCTATTTGAAATGTTCACTCTGGGCTTCACATTCCCCACAGAGCCGTTCTGCCCGTGGCTTTGGTGTTTGGGAGCTTACAGACAGAACTGAATTGCTTCTGAGAGCTTGAGCTCTCCCCATGATGTCAGCATGTCACCCCAGAGTTAGATGGACATTTCAGGAACTGCAGGCAGCAAGCTGGAGGTCGCTTGGACATAAGAGAGGAGCTTGGTGGGGTGGTAGTCAACGTATCCACTTTTTTTTTTTAATACGTATTTATTTGACTGTGTCACGTCTTAGTTGTAACATGCAGGGTCTTTGCTTGTGGCACGCAGAGTCTTTTGTAGCATGCAGGGCCTTTTGTTAAGGCATGCAGACTCTTTTGTAACATGCAGACTCTTTGTTGTGGCATGTATGATCTAGTTCCCTGTCCAGGAATTGAACCCAGGCCCCCTGCATTTGGAGTGTGGTATCTCAGCCACTGGACCACCAAGAAAGTCCCAGCATGTTCAGGTTTTAATTTAAATGCTGAGGAGGAGTTGAATCTGTGAATAATGTAAAGGTGTCTGTAAAGAGAAGCATCATTTTCCATTTTGTATCCTCAGCTTTATAGATGGTCCAATCCAATGCCAAAGGAAAAAAAACCCTAGTCCTGAGATTAAAAAAATGAGTAGGTCAATGTTCTGTGGCAACCTGGATGAAAGGAGGGTTTAGGGGAGAATGGATACATGTATATATATATTGTTGAGCCCCTTGACTCTTTACCTGAAGCAGTCACAACATTGTTAACTGCTGCTGCTGCTGCTAAGTCGCTTCAGTCGTGTCCGACTCTGTGCGACCCCATAGACGGCAGCCCATGAGGCTCCCCTGTCCCTAGGATTCTCCAGGCAAGAACACTGGAGTGGGTTGCCATTTCCTTCTCCAATGCATGAACTGACTATGCTCCAAATGCTCCAATACTCTGGCCACCTGATGTGAAGAGCTGACTCATTGGAAAAGACCCTGATGCTGGGAAAGATTGAGGGCAGGAGGAGAAGGGGACAGATGAGGATGAGGTGGTTGGATGGCATCACCGACTCAGCGGACGTGAGTTTGAGCAAACTCTGGAAGATAGTGAAGGACAGGGAAGCCTGGCGTGCTGCAGTCCACGGGGGTTTCAAAGAGTTGGACACAACTTAGCGACTGAACAACAATGCAAAATAAAACAGTTTAAAGATTGAAAAAAAAATGAATAGGGATAGTGTGAAGGACATCATAAAAAAAGAGCCTCCTGAAGGGCTGGGTTTCCTTGATCATTCACTGTCCATCACCTCTGAACATGCACTGCTCACAGCTCAGTTCAGGTGGGAAGTGTAACAGTCATCTCTCCCATCGCTGAAGAAGTTTTGGCCGACCCCTTTCTAGAGCTCTGTGCTGGCTTGGACCGTAGAAAGCGCCCCCTGGACCAGTGGACAATGTCAGTCTCCATCACAAAACCAGGACAACCTCCCCTGGCAAGTTCAACCGGTGGCCGTTTGCACAGAGCAAGCACGATGCAGGCTTTCTTCTCTGCAACCCAGTGAAGACCAGCAGATACAGAGGCGTAGCGCCATCAAGAGTGGGGAGACCTGTGTTCCCTCCGAGAGCTGCCCTTGGAAACGACTGCCTGCTGTCTGGGCGCCCGCTGCCCAGGTCAACCAGTTCTTTGCGATGCTTATCCTCCTGGGGACGCGACAACCACAGATGCTGACCGCAGAGCCTTCCTCCGACCTGTGGGCATGTTAGCTTTGATCCCCCCGACCCAGACGCACACGTGCGATGCCATGGAACACACGTGGTGACGCTGCTGTTGTGTGCGTGCGCGAAAGCACAGCTGTGCTCGCTGAGAATGAGGACTGGTTGGAGTTACTCAAATCATTTCCATCCCATGCAACACCCTGGGCAGGGGAGGGGGGTGGAAAAGCACAGTATTTATTGTTAATCGGAGAAGATGGTTGAGCAGAGCCTTGCAGGCATCCCAGGTGGTATAGAACAAACGCTGGAGGAGGAAATCTGTCTCGCAGTAGAGCTGCGATGAGGGCAGAGATGGGCTTAAGATTGGAAATCACCATGTAATCATAGCAACCAGGGGCAGCACAGAATGAGGATGAATTTCCTGGAGACAGCGTGGAGTCAGACAGGAAGGAACCTGAGAAGTGAAGTGAAGCCACGGCAGGAAAGGATCGTTCAGAGAAAACAACATTTCCATCTCGCAGCTTCACGCTTCTTAGTTACCCTGATCATCCTAATTATTTATTTATTGTATTTAGTCAAAGCTATGACCAGCCTAGAAAGCGTATTAAAAAGCAGAGACATTACGTTGCCAACAAAGGTCTGTCTAGTCAAAGCTATGGTCTTTCCAGTAGTCATGTATGGATGTGAGAATTGGACCATTAAAAAGGGTGAGCACCAAAGAATTGATGCCTTCAAACCATGGTACTGGAGAAGACTCTTGCCAGTGCCTTGGACTGCAAGGAGATGAAACCAGTCAATGATAAAGGCAATCGACCCTGAATATCCGTTGGAAGGACGGATGCCAAAGGTGGAAACTCCAATACTTTGGCCACCTGATGCGAAGAACTGACTCATTTGAAAAAGACCCTGATGCTGGGAAAGATTGAAGGCGGGAGGAGAAGGGGACGACAGAGGATGAGGTGGTTGGATGGCATCACCAGCTCGATGGACATGAGTTTGAGCAAGCTCCAGGAGTTGGTGATGGACAGGGAGGCCTGGCGTGCTGCAGTCCACGGGGTCGCAAAGAGTCAGACACGACTGAGCAACTGAACAGCTACAACATAAAGGTCTTCACAGGTAGCTCAGTGGTAAAAAATCTGCCTGCCGATACAGGAGACAGCAGTTCGATCCCTGGGTCAGGAAGATCCCCTGGAGGAGAAGTTGGCAACCCAAACTCCAGTCTTCTCGCCTGGACAATGGACAGAGAAACCTGGTGGCCCACAGGGCTAGCTGCAAAGCATTGGACGCAGCTGCGCAGGCTCACAACATCAGTACATTGACAAAGACGGCCATGTCTGCTATGCTTCTAATCGCACGTAAGCTAACAAAGAATTGCCTTTGAAGGGTCAGTGACAGCATAATTTGTCTCTCTCGGTAACTGATTCAGAGGTGCATCAGAGCATAGGGTGAAGCTGGCTCCCTGAAATGCCACTTAGTGTTTCCCCAAGCCCCCGCAGAGAGTCGTAGCCACCACCGGCTGCTGCAGTTATTAATAGATGCTCTCTCATTGATATTCAGATCCTACCCTCTTCGGGAACATATGCATTTCATCATTCACCTGTTGGTCACAGGAAGGACTTACTGAAATACTTTTAGGGGGATTTTTTTTTAGCATTGCCTGTGTTCCCTGAATTACACTGAGTAGGTGGAAATTCTTAATTATTCACGGTGGGTGTCTGCTTCAGGAGATATTCCCTTTCCTTAATGATCTCGGTGTTTCCAGAAGGGTGAATAGCGACGTCATGGCGTTTTTGTTTCCATATTTTGCCTGAATCGACCTACCTTATAGGAAACAAGAGAAAAGCCAGATTTGCTGAAATAGCCAGTCTTCCCTTAGACACGTTGATTAAAAAAAATTTTTTTTTTAAATTGAAGTATTGTTGATTTACAATGTTTCGGGTATCTAGCAAAGTGATTCGGTTTTACATAGACACACACAACTTTTTCAGATTCCTTCCCATTACAGATTGTTACCAGGTATTGAATATAGTTCTCTGCACCATACAGTAGGTCCTTGTCGTTTATCTGCATTGTGTAAAGTAGTGTATAGCTTTTCATTTCAAATTCATAATTTATCCCTTCTCCCGACCCTTTGCTAGCTGCAAGTGGGTTCTCTGTGTCTGTGAGTCTGTTTCTGTTTTACGAGTGAATTAATTTGCATCATTTTTGGATTCCATGTGAAGCGATATCATATGATGTCTGTGTTTCTCTCTTTAACTTCACTCAGTATCACAAGCTCGAGGTGTCAGTATCACAAGCTCGAGGTCCATTCATGTTGCTGCAGGTGGCATTATTCTGTCCTTTTTTTTATGGCTGAGTAATATTCCACTTTGCATATGGGGCTTATCTTCTTTGTCCATTCCTCTCTCCCTGGACGGGTAGGTTGCTTCCAAGTCGTGGTTATTGTAAATACTGCTGCTGTGAGCATTGCGGTGCATGCATGTTTTGTGAATTATGGTTTGCTCTGGATATATGCCCAGGTGTGTGATTGCAGGATCATACGGTAGCTCTATTTTTAGCTTTTAAAGGAACCTCCATACTGTTCTGCACCAGCTTACATTCCCACCAGCAGTGTTGGAGGGTTCCCGTTTCTCCGCAACCCCTCTGACATTTGTAGACTTGTTAATGATGGCCATTCTGACCTGTGGGAGGTAGTGCCTCGTTGTAGTTTTGATGTTAGGCAAGCTGATGGTTTACCTCTGATTGTTAACTCCGCTGTAAGAAGCGCTAAGCCGCGTTCAGCACTCAGTCCTGGGCTAAGAGTTTGCGAGGCAGGCCTCTGTCATCACTCATGGCAACCCTCTACCGTTCTATGTTATGACCTCCAGCTTAGAGGGGCTTCCCGGGGGGGCACTAGTGGTAAAGAACCCCCCTGCCGATGCAGGAAGACCCTGGGTTCAGTCCCTGGGTCGGGAAGATCCCTGGAGGAGGGCACAGCCACCCACTCCAGTGGTCCTGCCTGGAGAATCCCACGGACGGAGGAGTCTGGAGGGCTGCAGCCCCTAAACTCACAGAGTCGGACTCGACTGAAGCGACGTAGCACGCGCACAGCCTCTCAGAGGTCAGCCACCACAGTGGGCAAGCCAGGGGCCCGGACCTGGGACCTGGGAGCCAGACCCGGAACAGTTAATTCTCCACGATGGCAACTCCATCTCAGGCAAGACCTGGGATTCCGGCTGAGGCCTGGAAAACCTTCTGTCTCACTTTGTCCAACACAGTGGCACGTGGCCTGAGTCAGTGGAAGGGACAAATTCTCCAGAACGCAGGCTTCTTTCAGCCTGTGTTCACACTTGTTGGAGGAAAGGACCATCATTTTCACACCTCCCAGGCTTCTGCTCTAAAGTGACCGAACGCTCGTCAGCAAGCCCTCATTCCCCGCCCCCCCCCCAATACACTCAATCTTGCTGTCTCCGGTTAGATAACAAAGTGCTCTCGAAAATGGCTTGCCTTCTGTATTTGTTTCATTTTCAGGAAGAATGTGGGGCAGGTTTGGAAATAAAACATTTCATTTATACACTATCCTGCAGCCCTCCACCGGTAATTCAGAACTATCATCCGATATAAATTGGTGTCATTATACCTTGAGAACCTCTGAAAGATAATATTTGTGGACCTCTGACTTGCAGCATGTGGTTCTGAAAGCAAGAATAATACAGCGGCATTTGTTCCCACAGGAGATTTCACTGCAGAATTTTTTAGACAAGAAATATGTTAGACTTTATAGGATCAATGTCATGAAACATCTAACAGCTAATGGGCTTTTCGAATTAGATTCTGGTGTTTAAGACCTAAACAGTATGAGATAGGAGGATGACTCTCTCAGGGGGAAAAAGAACTGAAAGAGAATCAGAAATGTGATGCTTTTTCAGGTATCCATGCGTGGGAGCATCAGCTAGATTCTCTGGGATTCTTAATCCCAGTCCAGTTGTATATGGTCCTTTCGATGAAAATGATCAAGTTATCACCCTAGGTGATGGATCGAAGGAATGGATGGGAGCAAAGGAAATAGCTTATCATGGTTGTTTGAAAATATTGGAGTTTGGAGGCGATATCTAGGGAGGAGGGTGAAGATGAGGGACGATGTGAGATATATTTTAGTAGGATTCCGTGTGGTGAGTGTGGCTGCTGGGTCGTCTGGATTTGAAAACAGCCTTCAGGGAAAACTGTCACAGGGGGATGTAGCTGCCTTGAGGCAAGGCAGCGATCAACCAGGGGGATCTGGGATCAGATGTCTACCATCCCCGACCTTCTGCACGCTCTGGTTTTTATCCCTTTTTCAATAGGCTTTTTGTCAACACGAGTTGACTGCGGGATGACGATGTGTGGGAACCACCAGGGCATTTGAAAGGCATCTTTTAAAAATTAGCAGACAATTCAAAGAAATGTTTGCTTATTGTAATATTGTATCTTTTTACTTTTTTTAAAAAAAAAAAAAAAAAACAAGCCAAGCAGCTTGCAAGATCCCAGTTCCCCCAGAGTTACTTGCTTAGTCCTGTCTGACTCTTTGTAACCCCACGGGCTGTAGCCCGCCAGGCTCCCCTGTCCATGAACTTCTCCAGGCAGGAATGCTGGCGTGGGTTGCCATTTCCTTCTCCAGGAAGGGATCAAACCTGGTCCCTCAGCAGTGAAAACATAAAGTCCTAACCCCTGGACTGCAATTCGGAGTAGACTATTTTTTATTCTACAGCAGTTTTAAGTTTATAGGAAACCAGAGCAGAAAGTACAGAGAATTTTTCTATATTCATTTCTTCTGCACACGATTTGCTGTATTCTCTCTCTCTCTCTCTCTCTTTTTTTTTTTTTTGATGTGGACCTTTTCTAA
>SJYX01011883.1:249977-261262 GCA_006410675.1 Oreotragus oreotragus
GACTCTGATGCTGGGAGGCATTGGGGGCAGGAGGAGAAGGGGACGACAGAGGATGAGGATGAGATGGCTGGATGGCATCACGGACTCGATGGACATGAGTCTGAGTGAACTCCGGGAGTTGGTGATGGACAGGGAGGCCTGGTGTGCTGCGATTCATGGGGTCGCAAAGAGTTGGACATGACTGAGTGACTGAACTGAACTGATGGCATCTAGTAGACTTTTTTTTATGACCTCAAGACCAAGGCCAGCTGATGATTGCAATCATCTTCCCTCTGCTAGCATCTTCCTCCAAAGGGCTCATAGTCTGTGAGCCTGGTTCTTCTAGCATGCTTTATCGAGTTTCCCTGCAGGATTGCCCCACGATGCCTAGAGGTTCAAATGATGCTTACAGATGATACTTAATTCCATGACTAACCTTTCTCCTTGTCTCTGCCAAGTGCCCAGCCGCTGTGGGTCCTTCTGATTATGGCGCATCCCGGATTAGAATCCACGTGGGCGGGAGGACTCAGGGTATAAGACTGTCTCCTCCTCAGCATCACCAATTCCCAAACTGAGTGCACATAGGCAGATTGCCTCTGTTTCTTTTGTAAAGATCCTGCTTTTTTCACCTTGAGTGTTTCCTCCCCTTCAGGGCAGATCTTGGACGTCCTCGACGAGCTGAAACTGGCTAATAACACCCTGGTGTACTTCTCCTCCGACCAAGGAGCTCACGTAGAGGAGGTGACCGTCAAAGGGGAAGTTCAAGGAGGCAGTAACGGCATCTACAAAGGTAAGAAATGTGTTCAGTAACGGCATCTACAGAGGTAAGAAACGTGTTCAGGTGGGCAGTGCCCGTGGTGTGAGCTCACCTTCTTCCGGACCCTGGAGGACCTTAGCCCTGTTCTTTTTCTTTTAATGTGCATATTTATTTATGTATCTGGGCTCCCCGGCTGGCTCAGTGGTAAAGAATCCATCTGCCAAACTGGATACAGAGGAGATGCGGGTTCGATTCTTGGGTGGGGAAGATCCCCTGGAGGTAAAAATGGCAAACCCCCCCCCCGCCGCCCCCTGCGTTCTTGCCTGGAGAAATCCCACGGACAGATGAGCCTGGCGGGCTACAGTCCATGGGGTCGCAAAGAGTCGGACACGCCTGAGTGACCCAATACTTTCACTTTTTCACGTGATCTCTTAGATGTGACGTGTGGGATCTGTTGCTCTGACCGGGAGTCAAACCAGAGCCCCCTGCTTTGGCAGCACACTTTCTTAGCCCCTGGACTACCAGCAAAGCGCTCCAAGAACTCTGTAGTACAATGATTCAGCCAGCCCTCCTGCCTTCACTCTTATTTTCAACTGGCGAGAAGCTGGAAGCTTGAATTCCTATATAAGAAGATGGGGTGCTTTTTCCCTTTTTCCATGAGGGTATGGGCTGTGTGCAGAAAGTTGGTTTTGTTATTTCATAGAGATGCAGTCAGAGACTGAATTTCATGTGCTAGCCGCCCCGCCTCACCCCACATCCCCACCATCCATTCATTCCCCCCGAAGAGGGTCCTTGAGGTTCCAAAGCAGCTTAGCGGCTGTGGCGGAGATGTGTACATAAATCACATTAATAGGAGCGGCGAGCCGGTGATACATTATTTACGAAAGCCACATACACGGTGGGATGGAGCCCCAGTTTGGGGACAGAGGACCTCCAGCTGATGACTCTGGGAAAGCCGGATGGAGCAGAGAAGGAGGCGGGTGTAGTGGGGTTTTGTGGTGATAGCTGAGTCTTCAGCAACACAAGAGGATGGTGAGGCTGCATCAGAGAGAGAGGGTCAAAGGTCTGAAAGATGCCCGCTGGCTTTCAGTTTGCATATGATCTGCAGAGCTTGCTTACTGCCGCTCCCTGTTTTGTTTTTTAACTGGAGGATAATTGCTTTGCAGTACTGTGTCGCTTTCTGCCCTGCATCAGCGTGAGTCAGCCACAGGTATACAGACGTCCCTTCCCTCTTGAACCTCCCTCCCACTCCATCCCACCCCTCTCGGTTGTCACAGAGCCCTGGGTTGAGCTCCGTGACTCACACAGCAAGTTCCCATCTATTTTAAACACGGTAGTGTATATGTTTCTATGCTATTCTCGCAAATATTCCCACCCTCTCCTTCCCCAACTCTGTCCACAAGTCTGTTCCCCATTGCTGCTGTGCAAATAGGTTCATCTTGCTAGATTCCATCAGTTCAGTTCAGCCGCTCACCAACTCCTGGAGTTCACCCAAACCCATGTCCATCGCGTCGGTGATGCCCCAACCATCTCATCCTCTGTCGTCCCCTTCTCCTCCTGCCCTCAATCTTTCCCGGCATCAGGGTCTTTTCCAGTGAGTCAGCTCTTCACCTCAGGTGGCCAGAGTATTGGAGTTTCAGCTTCAACATCAGTCCTTCCAGTGAACACCCAGGACTAATGTCCTTCAGAATGGACTGGTTGGATCTCCCTGCAGTCCAAGGGATTCTCAAGAGTCTTCTCCAACACCACAGCTCAAAAGCATCAATTCTTCGGCGCTCAGCCTTCTTTATAGTCCAACTCTCACATCCATACATGACTACTGGAAAAACCATAGCCTTGACTAGACAGACCTTTGTTGAGAAAGTAATGTCTCTGCTTTTGAATATGCTGCCTAGGTTGGTCATAACTTTCCTTCCCAGGAGTAAGCATCTTTTAATTTCATGGCTGCAGTCACCATCTGCAGTGATTTTGGAGCCCAGAAAAATAAAGTCGGACACTGTTTCCACTGTTTCCCCATCTATTTCCAATGAAGTGATGGGACCAGATGCCATGATCTTCTTTTTCTGAATGTTGAGCTTTAAGCCAACTTTTTCACTCTCCTCTTTCACTTTCATCAAGAGGCTTTTTAGTTCCTCTTCACTGTCCTCCATAAGGGTGGTGTCATCTGCATGTCTAAGGTTGTTGATATTTCTCCCGGCAGTCTTGATTCCAGCTTGTGCTTTCTCCAGCCCAGCATTTCTCATGATGTATTTTGCATATAAGTTAAATAAGCAAGGTGACAATATACAGCCTTGACGTACTCCTTCTCCGATTTGGAACCAGTCTGTTGTTCCATGTCCAGTTCGTACTGTTGCTTCCTGACCTGCATACAGCTTTCTCAAGAGGCAGGTCAGGTGGTCCCATCTCTTTCAGAATTTTCCACAGTTTATTGTGATCCACACAGTCAAAGGCTTTGGCATAGTCAATAAAGCAGAAATAGATATTTTTCTGGAACTCTCTTGCTTTTTCCATGATCCAGCAGGTGTTGGCAATTAGATCTCTGGTTCTTCTGCCTTTTCTAAAACCATCTTGAACATCTGGAATTTCATGGTTCATGTATTGCTGAAGCCTGGCTTGGAGCATTTTGAACATTCTTTTACTAGCGTGTGAGATGAGTGCAATGGATTCCGTCTATATACGTTAATATACTTGTCTTTTTCTTTCTGACTTACTTCTCTGCATCCAATAGGCTCTAGGTTCATCCGCCTCGTTAGGGCAGATGCATTCTTCTTTTATAGTTGAGTAGCATTCCATTGTGTATATGTACCACAGCTTCTGTGTCCATTCATCTGTGGGTGGACATCTAGGTTGCTTCCACGTCCTAGCTATTATAAAACATGCTGCAATGAACTTTCTAGTTGTTGTTCAGCTGCTGAGTCTTGTCCAGCTCTTTGCGACCCCATGGACCATGGCCCATCAGGCTTCCCTATCCTTCACTATCTCCCAGAACTTGCTCAAACTCATGTCCATTGAGCTGGTGATGCCATCCAACCATCTCGTCCTCTGTCGCCCCCTTCTCCTCCTGCCTTCATCTTTCCCAGCATCAGGGTCTTTTCCAATGAGTCAGCTCTTGTCTCAGGTGGCTAAAGTCTTGACGCTTCAGCGTCAGTTCTTCCAATGAATGTGCAGGCTTGATTTCCTTTAGGGTTGACTGGTTTGATCTCCGTGCAGTCCAAGGGACTCTCAAGACCTTGGGGGTACGTGTGTCTTTTTCAGTTATGGTTTTCTCAGGGTAGATGTCCAGTAGGGACACTGTTGGGTCGTAAGGTAGTTCTATTCCTGATTTTTTAAGGAGTCTTCATACTCTTCTCCATAGTGGCAGTCAACAACTTACATTTCCACCAACAGTGCAAGAGGGTTCTGTTTCGTCCACATCCTCTCCAGTGTTGAGCATATTGGATGTGTTAGAAATGCTTTTCTTGACTCCTAGAAAGGATGTGTGACACTGTATTAGTACCTCAGTTGCTACTCTATTGCAAAGCATTATCCCTTTGTCAGGTTTAGCTGAAATCAAGTTCACACTGAAACATTGTTACTATATCATGCTGTCCAAATAAATAAATAAAAGATGTGACTTCCTTCTGGCTATGGGGAATGGCCAAAACAACTTCAAAAGGTTAAGATAGCTTGTTTCTAACGACTTCTTAAGGTCAAGGCAGCTTGTTTTCTAAAGCTGTGAAGTCACATGCATTCCTAAGATTTGTGCAAACACAGGGGAATCATGCCATTTAAACTCATCTGTCAAAAGAGCATCCTTTTCTGAACAATACTGATTTCACGTCTTAATCAGAACTGCTCAGAAAGATCTGTACTGTTTAAGCTCAGTGATCCCCTTGGTATTCCCCAGTCAGATGTCTCTCACTGGTCCACCTTGATAGAATGGCTGTGATCAAATCACAGAGTTCAGCAGCAAATCCCTTTTAATCAGAGGAACTACTGCTGTAGTCTGCATTTAAAAAAATTAATATTCTGGGTTTGAAGGGATAGTGTCACTACTAGTTTTCCCTGTCATTCTTTTTTTTTTAAATTGAAATATAGTTGGATTAGTGGAGGAGGGCATGGCAACCCACTCCAATATTCTTGCCTGGGAAATCCCATGCACACAGGAGCCCAGCGGGCTACAGTCAACAGGGTCACAAAGAGTCGGCCACGACAAAGCGGCTGAGCACACACATAGTTTACAATCTTCTGTTAGTTTCAAGTGTACAGCAAAGTGATTCAGTTACACCCATGTATATATATATTTTGTTTCAGATTGCTTTCCCTTATAGCTTATTCAAGAATATTGAGTGGAGTTCCCTGACCTATATAGTAGGCCCTTGTTGATTATCTGTTTTATATATAGTAGTGTGTGCCTGTTAATCCCAGACTCCTCATTTATTCCTCCCCACCTTCCCTCTTTGGCAAACATAAGTTCCTTTTTTTTTTTTTTTTTTAATATGTCTGTGAGTCCATTTCTGTTTCATAGATAAGTTCATTTGTACCCTATTTTTAATTCCATATGTAAGTAATAATCATATTTTGTTTGTCTTTGTCTGGCTTACTTCAGTTAACGATCATCTCTAGGTCGATCCAAGAGGGTGCAAATGGCATCATCTCATTCTTTTGCACGGCTGAGTAACATTCCACTGTATGTATATATCGCATTTTGTTTATCCACTGTCCTGTCAATGCACCCTTAGGTTGTCTCCATGTCTTAGCTATTGTGAATACTGCTGCTATGAACAGAAGGGTACGTATGTTTTCTCTGGATGTATGCCCAGGAGTTGGCTTGCTGGATGCTAGGATAGATCTATTTTCAGTTTTTTAAGGAACCTCCAAGGCGGGAGGAGAAGGGGTCGCCAGAGGATGAGATGGTTGGATGGCATCCCCAAGTCAATGGACAAGAGTTTGAGCAAGCTCCGGGAGTTGGTGATGGACAGGGAAGCCTGGCTTTTTTTTTTTTTTTTAATATGTCTGTGAGTCCATTTCTGTTTCATAGATAAGTTCATTTGTACCCTATTTTTAATTCCATATGTAAGTAATAATCATATTTTGTTTGTCTTTGTCTGGCTTACTTCAGTTAACGATCATCTCTAGGTCGATCCAAGAGGGTGCAAATGGCATCATCTCATTCTTTTGCACGGCTGAGTAACATTCCACTGTATGTATATATCGCATTTTGTTTATCCACTCACCTGTCAATGCACCCTTAGGTTGTCTCCATGTCTTAGCTATTGTGAATACTGCTGCTATGAACAGAAGGGTACGTATGTTTTCTCTGGATGTATGCCCAGGAGTTGGCTTGCTGGATGCTAGGATAGATCTATTTTCAGTTTTTTAAGGAACCTCCAAGGCGGGAGGAGAAGGGGTCGCCAGAGGATGAGATGGTTGGATGGCATCCCCAAGTCAATGGACAAGAGTTTGAGCAAGCTCCGGGAGTTGGTGATGGACAGGGAAGCCTGGCCTGCTGCTGTCCACGGGTTTGCAAAGAATCAGACACAACTGAGCGACAGAACTGGACTGAACTGTTTTCCACAGCGCTGCACCAACTTATAGTCCCACCAACAGTGCAGAAAGGTTCCCTTTACTTCCCACCCTCCCCAACACATAATATTTGTAAACTCCTTTTCACCTGTTCCCTAAAATACCCTCCCTTAGCTGGGAGCAGAATAACCGAAGAGTCCCTTAGAGTTTAGCGATTCCAGGCTCTTCCTTGTAGTTGAAAATTCCCCAAAGTCTTGGATTGAGAGCATTATATTCCTGGCTCTGGCTTCAGTTTTATTCCTCACCA
The DNA here is from genome assembly GCA_006410675.1 of Oreotragus oreotragus. Classification (NCBI taxonomy): domain Eukaryota; kingdom Metazoa; phylum Chordata; class Mammalia; order Artiodactyla; family Bovidae; genus Oreotragus; species Oreotragus oreotragus. The sequence continues at coordinate 256,526 of SJYX01011883.1, forward strand.
AAGTCAAGGCCACCCAGCAGGTGGCTCCCCCGTCCAACCCCCAGCTCCCTTCTACTCTGCCTAAAGGCAGGTAATAAATGCCAGTGGCGTGGATAAGTTAACCCTGTGTGTAGGTAACGTCTGCAGAAACATTGGTTGCCAGGGGTGGGGGCACACACACCTGTTTTCGTGTGTGTGCAAGAAAGGAGGCTTTCCACGTTTCCTGGGTCCTGGATGGAAGGGCCTGCAGTTGCTGGTCCTTGAAGTGCACGTTCTGTAAGGAGCTGATGGGCTGGAGTCCAGATTGCTTCTGAGTTTGGCTTCTCCTTGCCTCATACAGTCACATAGCTTTCAGAGCAATGGATACTTTCATTGGGAAAAAAAAAAAAAAACACAAGAATACTGGAGTGGGTCGCTATTTCCTCCTCCAGGGGATCTTCCCCGCCCGGGAATTGAACCTGGGTTTCCTGCATTGCAGGTGGAGTCTTTACTGTCTGAGCCGCCAGGGAAGCCCCATTCAGATTTTGGCAAATAGTTTCCTCAGCTTCCTGAGAGTGGGCAGTGCTGGCTGGTCTCCCTACTGGCAGGACTTGTGTACTAAGAGTTCACTGGGCTTTTCCTTTTTGAAAGAAGCTCATACGTTATCCCCGCTTAGCAGTTCAGTCCTTCGGTTCAGTTCCACTGACAAGCATGCATTTATTGAGTCTACACAGTATGCCAGGCACGGGGCCGCTTCTAAAGCATCATGGCAATGAATACAGAGCCTCTGACCACTAGTAACTCATATTCTTCTGCTGAGATGGAGCTCAAAGGACATGGTGTCAGCGAACAAACTAGGCACGAACCTCTGAGAAGGGGCCAGTGGAGGTTGCTCACCCAACCTAGGAACTGAGAGAACCTCCCAGGAGATGTTGGCCTTTTGCAGGCTGATGTGTGAAAGTGTTGGCTGGCAGGGAGGAGAGGTGGAAAGTTCATTCCAGGCAGAAATGAGATGCTTCTGGGGAGCGAAAAGGCAGCTCAGGGTTGCTGGAGGTGAAATTGTGAACAAGAGCTATTGTATGATGTAACTGAGGAGAGGTATCCTACCTCCCATTAATGTATGCAATAGAATGAATAGATGGATGGGTGCGTAGGTAGATAAATAGATACATATGGATGCATAGATGAATATAGGTGGATGGATGAATGCATAGATATAGATGGATGGATGGATAGACAGATATAGATGGATGGGTAGATATAGACAGAAAGATAATAGATAGATATGGATAGGTGGATATAGATCGATGGATGGATAGACATAGATGGATGAATGGATGGAAAGAAACAAAGTAAATGTGTGTGTATATACATGTATATATGTGTATGTATGTATATATATGTATATATATGTAGGTGTGTCTGCAGTTATTTCCATTTGGGTAGTAGTCAAAATTGGAGGTCAGCAATATCACCCAAATCTGGTATAAGGAAATGCTGAAGAAGTGACAATAAGGATGAATTGAGGAATAATAGAAAACATCTCATGCTTTTGGCTGGTCTGACTGGGTGGGTAGAGGCTAAATTCCTTGAGGAACTAGGACTCCTGGGCAGAGACTCGGTTCCCTGTCTTTAGAACTGGAATGATAGGATTGTCCTGGTAGGAATGTCGTAGAGCATTGTCTCAATGAGTTGAAAGGCTTTGTGTGCAGAGTGGCTCCTAAGTGCCCTTAGTGAGGGCAGGGTTGACTGTTATGTAACTGCCAGAGTGCANACTGGAATGATAGGATTGTCCTGGTAGGAATGTCGTAGAGCATTGTCTCAATGAGTTGAAAGGCTTTGTGTGCAGAGTGGCTCCTAAGTGCCCTTAGTGAGGGCAGGGTTGACTGTTATGTAACTGCCAGAGTGCAAGACCGCTGTTGGCAGATGTGTTCTACCCACATCACCTGTATCCCCAGAACCGAGAACAGTGCCTGACATGTTGTAGGAAATGGTTTTTCAGGGACTTCCCTGCTGGTCCAGTGGCTAAGACTCTGAGCTCCCAATGCAGGGGGCTCGGGTTCAATCCCTGGTCAGAGAGCTAGACCCCACATGTCGAAACTAAAGAGGGTGCATGCTGCAACTAAGATCTTGTGTGGTCAAATACATGAGCAAATTACTTCCCTGCTGGTCCAGTGGCTAAGACTCTGAGCTCCCAATGCAGGGGGCTCGGGTTCAATCCCTGGTCAGAGAGCTAGACCCCACATGTCGAAACTAAAGAGGGTGCATGCTGCAACTAAGATCTTGTGTGGTCAAATACATGAGCAAATAAATATTTTAAAAGGAGTGATTTTTGAGTCAATATGTAAATGAAAAAAAAAAGACACTTGAGCTTGGGTTTCAAGGATCAGTGAAAGTGAAAGTCGCTCAGTCGCATCCGACTCTTTGCGACCCCATGGACTATACAGTCCACGTAATTCTCCAGGCCAAAATACTGGAGTGGGTAGCCTTTCCCTTCTCCAAGGGATCTTCCCATCCTAGGGATCAAACCCAGGTCTCCCGCATTGCAGGCAGATTCTCTACCAGCTGAGCCACCAGGGAAGCCCAAGAATACTGGAGTGGGTAGCCTTTCCTTCTCCAGGGGAATCTTTCCCACCCAGGGATCGAACCCAGGTCTCCCACGTTGCAGGCGGATTCTTTATACCAGGGAAACAATAGGATCAATGGCTTAACTCAGTGAAGAAAGCAATGAAAGAGTGTGATTGTGTTGGAAAAAATCCATTGGTAGTGGCAACGGATTGGATATAGGGTTTGAGGAAGAAGACATCAACCATCATCAACCATCAAACCATCTTTATGGTCTGTGGCTGCTGTGGTTGGGTAGGTAGAGGTTCCCTTGAGGAATTGGGACTCCTGAGCAGAGACCCGTATTGGGCTGTTGTCTAAAGAGGTGTATGGGGTCATTTGGAATAAGAAGATGTGTTGAGTATAGAAGGTAGATGGTAGATGATCCAACAAAAGAGACAACAAGAGAGTGACAGGGAAATGAGAGATAACCAGAAGGGAAGACAGTCCAGGGAAGAACGTGGTCTGTAGAAAAGGATGCTGGGAAATAGTCCAGTTCTGCTGGAATTCCATCATGTCCACTAGCTTTGTTCATAGCAATACTTTCCTGAGGCCCACTTGGACTGCAAGGAGATCAAACAAGTCAGTCCTAAAGGAAATCAATCCTGAGTACTCATGGGAAGGGCTGATGCTGAAGCTGAAGCTCCAAGACTTTGGCCACCTGATGGAAAGAGCCAACTCATTGGGAAACGCCCTGATCCAGGGAAAGATTGAGGGCAAGAGGAGAAAGGGCATGACAGAGGATGAGATGGTTGGATGCCATCACTGACTCAGTGAACATGAATTTGAGCAAGCCCCAGGAGATAGCAAAGGACAGGGGAGCCTGGCATGCTGCGGTCCATGGGATTGCAGAGATGGACACACCTTAGTGACTGAAATCAAGGTGCGTTCAGTCCCTGGATCAGGAAGATCCTAAGTGGCAGTCCTCTCCAGTGTTCTTGCCTGGAGAATCCCATGGGCAGAGGGGCCTTGTGGGCTACCGTGCATGGTGAGATGTGTATAAGAGACAGCAGGGGAGCCTGGCATGCTGCGGTCCATGGGATTGCAGAGATGGACACACCTTAGTGACTGAAATCAAGGTGCGTTCAGTCCCTGGATCAGGAAGATCCTAAGTGGCAGTCCTCTCCAGTGTTCTTGCCTGGAGAATCCCATGGGCAGAGGGGCCTTGTGGGCTACCGTGCATGGGGTCGCAAGCAGTCAGACACAACTGAAGCGACTTAGCGTGCACGCACAGTGAAGATAGTTGGGGCCAATGAGGATGTCAGGTTTCCAGGAAGATCGTGGGAAATGAGATCTAACATGTAGATGGAGGGCTGATCTTTGTAAAGATTGCAAGTATAATGTTTATACTCGACTATGTATAAATGAATCACTTGGTTGTATGCCTGAAGCTAATACAACATTGTAAATCAACTATACTCCAATTATTAAAAAAAAAAAAACAAAAACGGGGGCCATGTTCAGCAGACTAAGGCAGTTGAGCCACGTGCAGTCTGATGGCTGATTTGCTAGATCAGGATTTCCTGAAATAAAGCCATCCTCATTTGCTGGAGTCTGGCCCTGCTGTTTTCTGAGCTTCTGAGAACTTGGGCAAAGCTCCGACACGCCGTGAAACAGTGCCGTCCTCTCCCCCTGCCCCCTGCCCGGCTGTGTCAACCCTTGGCTCAGATAATCTTGCTGTTTGATGTCTTGCTTCAATCGTCACCTTCAACTTTTCAAACCAGGTCAGTTATTTTAAGGGTGTTCCGCAGTTCTCTACCTCTCCTCTTCCTCAGCGGCGGGAGCGGACAATTGTTCTTTATTTTTGCCCTGTTCGGCGGTGGATCATACTTTGATAGAAGCAGGGCAGTTTTGTGCCCTGTCTCGTCTGTGTCTGGTGGCCTTTTAGTCTCTTGGACGAATACATCGAGGAGGAGAATGGAAGCTAGAGTCTCTTGGGTGAGATGATGCTTGGGTTAGTTACATTCGTCACGTGCTTCCTTCTTCTTGTCTAGTTGCTAAGGCGTGTCCCACTCTTGTGACCTGTGTGGACTCTAGCCCGCCAGCCTCCTCTGTCCATGGGTTTCTCCAGGCAAGAATACTGGGGTGGGTTGCCATGCCCTCCTCCAGGGGATCTTCCTGACCCACGAATCGAACCCTCCTCCTGGGGATCTTCTGGACCCAGGGATCAAACCC
>SJYX01011885.1:5991-23190 GCA_006410675.1 Oreotragus oreotragus
TGAGTGACTGAAATGAACTGAACTGAACTGTGGCATAGAGTACAAGGAAGGTCATCTTCTCAGAGAAAGGAGGCAGATGGTGAGGATATTGCGTCCTGTGATTCAGTGCTGTGCCTGTAAGGCTCACTTCCTGCTCTCAGCGTTGGTCAGGCCATCCATGCCGGCTGTTCCCTATTCTTCTAAGCTTAGTGTGGACCTTCCACTGCTGTGATTCAGATTCGACCTAGGTCCAGCTCTCCAGTCTGAACCTTGAGCCCTTCACATATTATTATTTTTATGTATTTAAGTCTCTTTACCCAGATAAGCACAGGAATTATCTAAATATACGCACCTTTCATTTAACAGGCTTTTGATAATATTTATTTTCTGATTTAAATTGAAAAGACCAACAGATATCACACACACTGCAAAAATAGGCAGTTGAGTATTTCTAAAATCTCCACCCTTTTTAGACCACTGTTGGCAATAATAAAAATAAACTTCTGCTTTAGGCTGACCATCAAGCTTTGTCTTTTGAAAATGTATACGTACAAATACTCATATGGATTTATTATCAACAGGAAGAACACAAAAATACAAATCTTAATGCAAAATGTATCTATTCTAATATAAATGTTTCCAAAGTGATTTGTTAGGGATGTAAAATAACATGTAATTAGTTCATTGATACTAAAATTCCTCTGTTGAAGATTTCTGCACGATTACTTACAACTTTAACAATAAGCAGTTAGACTGATTATGTGTCAGGTATTGTGATAAGTGAAATTTATCACAGTTTTATTCATATAGATTTTAAATTTTATGGCAGAAAACTATGTTACTTACGTGATCCATAATAAAAATCACATATCCCTGAATTTAACTTAGTGTTCTATCAATTAAAAGAAAATTGCTAATTTACATTAATGATATTGTGCTTCAAGATTAGTAGATGTGTAAGTGACTGCCATCAGTATAGTCTCTAAAACCTGAGGCTGGGACTAGAAAATAGATGAAACAGCAAGTGACACCTCTACATTCCACTCATCCCTGTTAATAGGTTTTCAGTAAATCCAGGTGGACCAGACCCAAGATTACTCTTCTTGGGGTAGCAAAGGCAGAGCTGCTTATGAAAATAAGCACTGTTTCTTCTAACACCCAAGTATCACTGTAAATCCAGCCCATGGATTAATCCTAAGTCCTCCCTGTAAATAAGAGTGATATTTCAAGGATAACAAATAGTAAAGCAACCCAGCTTGTGGAAAAAAAAAATCTTTTCCACCCACCATTTCGTTATCCTAACATTATTATATATTGGACAAGCCTTTCATTATAAATTTGGAGTTAAGAGACTTAAAGAAAACTCATTGTTAGGAAGCTGCTTGTACTCAAGTGGAAATTGTTAGCTGCAGAGCCCTGCTTGTTTTCATGGGACATGGGAATGAGACACAATGGAGGCATCTGTGAATTGCACATGGATGTGTAGAAGCTGAGGCTGAAGTATTTTAAATCTAGTACTAGACGCTTATTGCAAGTGTGTTTGAAGAAGATGTGTTACTCTGCTCAGCCTACAATACCAAAACTCCATAGAATAGCTGGCTTAAACAGCAGAGATGTATGTCTTACAGCTCTTTAGGCTAGGAGTCCAAGATCAAGGCCAACATGGGTTCTGGTGAGAACGCCCTTCCTGACTTGGAAATGGTCACCTGCCCCGTGAATCCTCACATGGCTGAGGAGGAGAGAAGAGATATGTTCCTCTTCCTTAAGACCACCAGTGCCATCAAATTAGGACCCCATGTTATGTTCTCATTTAGCATTAACCACCTCCTTAAAGCCCTCTCTCCAAATCCTGTCACACTGGGAGGTAGGTTGTATAATTCTTTTCCATAATTTTGTTTCTGTAACTACATTACTCTTAATTTTTTAAAAATAGCTTCTGTTTTTCAGGAGAACGAATGTGTGACTACTTAAATAGTACCTAGCAGTCAAAATAACACCAAGTGGTGTAAGCTCCCAGCCACAGATTTTACTGAGCAGCCACCCACTTACCCTAATTCATTGAAATCCTGAACCTAAAAATATGCCTTGTATTCTGAAGATCACAGGCAGTATATCAATAGATTTTATTGTTTTTTTTTTAACTTCAAAAATGTTCTTTGATGAAGTTTTCGTTGCCACGATCGATGGATTCGAAAATATCACACTGCTTTTTTTGTTTGCTTTACACTGTTGTATCGTTTTGGGGACACAAGGAACCCCCAGGGGGGATCAGAGCGATTTTCCTGCCCTCATTCCATCAACCTTGCCCTGAATACGTGGGATAAAATGTAGCACACAGACTGCTTGGTTTCCTGGACTGGAGCGTCTGTTGAGACACTCTAGGAAAACTCACATTTAAGGACGTGTGCACACTTATGACCTCTGGTCCAGGGTTGAATAGTTTTTTGAACCAACATAAACTATGGGATGTCCATCCTCATTAGGTGATAAAAGAAGACGCTGCTTGTCTCACTCCTGTGTTATCTCTTGGGTACATTTGGTGATTGATGGCCTAACAATGCACAGTATGGACTAGGAAACTTCAAATTTGACTTATTTCATAAGGACTTGTGATGTGACCTGCAGTACAGTCCCGTTGCAAGAATAAAACTGCTATTCTGTTATACAGGTGGGTGCTGAAGTTCAGCCTAACATGAGACAAAAACGCTAGAAAACTAAATGAGATCAAGTTTAGTAGAGTCAAGTTGTCAGGCTACCTAAATAAAGAGAGGAAAGAAATAGGCAGTATACAAGCTCCCTTTAAAAAAAAAAAAAAAACCTCACATATTTCAGTATATACTTAAATTCTTTTCTAACATTATTTAAATGTTTACAGTATATATTTAAGTATATATATGTGGTGGCTCAGATGGTAAAGAATCTGCCTTCAGTGCAGGAGATGCAGGTTCAATCCCCTGGTTGGGAATATCCCTTGGAGAAGGAAATGACAACCCACTCCAGTATTCTTGCCTGGAGAATCCCACGGACAGAGGAGCTGGATGGGCTACAGTCCATGGGGTCGCAAAGAGTCAGACACAACTGAGCAACTAAACAATCAACCAAAAATGGACGTAAAAGTACATATAAGTCCCGAAGATATATTTTGAATCCATCTATAAAATTAGAAAACTGGAGTAATTAAGCACAAGTGAAAAAATGCATACATGAAATTAAAATGGAAATACTTTTGCTAAGCTGCACATGCTGTTGTTAAATCACTGCTTTAACATGATTACTAATGGCTATAATATAAAATTGTTTTTTTCCCTGATTTTGAAGGTTTTAATGGCTTTATATTTTATAATTGCATATTTATAAATTGTTTTTTGAATTTATATAATAAATACATGTATTTCATAGATAATAAAATTATACATAAATATGTATAAATTATTATAAAAACTAAAGTACAATTTATATCATAAGATCTTTATCTTACAACTGGTTTTTAAAAAAATTATAAATTACCACAGGATGTAAAGCCAGTTAAAATTATCCAAACATTTAAAACTCAGAGACCAACCCTGTTTAGTGTATTTCTTTTTTCTCTTTCAATGCACAATTCTGGAGGGAGGAAGTGGGAAAGCAGGTCAGTCTATATGGGAATTTTATGTAACACCCTATGCTTTCCGTTAGAGTGACCTGTCCCAGTTTGCCTGCAATTGAAAGGTTTCCTGGGATATAGGACTTTCAGCTCTAGAATCAAGACAGTCCCAAGCACATGGGACTGTCTTTCAGCCTTATACCTTCCCTGTTCCTTACCTTCTTCATACCTTAATCTGCCTGTGTTGTAGATCGTAGCTTCTTTTGCCTTCCATCATCAGTCAACACTCTTCATACAATTTTTCAAATTTTGTTGAAATAACTTAGCTTCAATGTTGCCCCTTTATTCTCTCCATTTTTGAATGTTGAGACCAGTGGTTTATCCGAACTCCAATCCTTGCTATTTTAACAGGCTTTCAAGTGTGCTCTAATCACCACCTTAACCAGAAGGTGCTAGATTCCTTTTGAGTTTTACAGCGTAGGTTTTTGATGACTCTGAATCAACCCACCTNAAGTTCACGGTTCACGTATTGCTGAAGCCTGGCTTGGAGAATTTTGAGCATTACTTTACTAGCATGTGAGATGAGTGCAATTGTGTGGTAGTTTGAGCATTCTTTGGCATTGCCTTTCTTTGGGATTGGAATGAAAACTGACCTTTTCCAGTCCTGTGACCGCTGCTGAGTTTTCCAAATTTGCTGGCATATTGAGTGCAGCACTTTCACAGCATCATCTGACTCTTATAAATCATCATGCTTGTATTGGAAGTTAGGTCGGTTCTAATCTTTCATCCCCCCCATAGTATCCTTATATGTACATCTCTGTTCATACCTTGAATTATTTTATTGAGACCAATTGCTAAAAATGGAAATGTTGAGTAAAATGATTAGAACATTTTTAATGATTTTTAATTCATTTGGCAGTTTCTTTCAAAGAAAGATATTCCCATCATTAATGAATGAGAGGTCTTACTTCACAATATTTGAGGGTTATCAACATTTTAATTGTTCCTATTTGACAAGTAAAGACATTTTTTATTTTAATTTGGCTTTCTTTGATTATTTATAGCATTATATATAATTTTAGTCTTTATGGGAAATGTTTTTTTTTCTTATTTTGAGGATTTGATGCCATTCTTATGGATGTTCAAAGTCTTTTCCTGTACTTTTAAGAACATTAATCATTTATCTGCAGTGTCTTCATATAGTTCTCTTTTTTTGCCCTGTATTTCATATTGATGAGTCTGGGATTTTATTTGTAACTTTCTTGGCTGGAATGAGTAGATTTGAGTAGATTTATCAGGACACTTACAGGGTTACTTTCTGAGCCTTTACATAACTAAAATATCCTTTCTATTTCTATCACATGTGAGTGACATCTTGTCACGATATAGAATTCTTGGGTCACAACTTTTTCCCTCACAAATCTAGTTACTGTATTCTCATGTGTAGTATAGTGGAGAAAAAGCATGAAGTCAGCCTTTGTGTATATGATGGTTAATTTTATATGTTAACTAAATTGGGCAGTGGAGCACCCAGCTGTCTGGTCAAACATCATTCTGGGTGTTTTCGTGAGGATACACTTGTTAGACAAACATTTAAATCAGTAGACTGGGTAAAGCACCCTCATGTATATGGACCCCATCCTCATGCAGTTCTGAATAGAACAAAAAGGCAGACTTTTTCCTGAGTAAGAGAGGATTCTTCTGTCTGACTGCCTTAAAGGTGAAACATCAGCCATCCCAGAGACTCGCCACCACCCTCATCATGTGAGCCTTTTCCTTAAGTAAGTCTCTCTCTCTCTCTCTCTCTATATATATATATATGTAAATATATGCATCCCATTGGTTTGGCTTCTCTGAAGCCTGCTAATTAACATAATATGTTACCTGGAATTTTTTCTTGTATTTCCATACTGATAACATCCGTCTGATTTTTTTTTCCCTGTGAAATTTGAAAAATGTTATCATTATACAGCTCAGTGTGAGTCTTCTTCAGTCATTGTTTGGAGCACGAAGTGATCCTAATAGACAAGAAGGTGAAAGTGAATGTTGCTCAGTCGTGTCCACCAGGTTCCTCTGTCCATGAAATTCTCCAGGCAAGAATAATGGAGTGGGTAGCTGTTCCCTTCTCCAGGGGATCTTCCCAACCCAAGGATTGAAACCAGGTCTCCCACATTGCAGGCAGATTCTTTATTATCAGAGCCACCAAGAGGGTGAAGGTACTTCCGTGTAATAGTTGTTCTTTGTGAGAAGGAATGATGCTAAAGCTGAAACTCCAGTACTTTGGCCACTTCATGCGAAGAGTTGACTCATTGGAAAAGACTCTGATGCTGGGAGGGATTGGGGGGCAGGAGGAGAAGGGGACGACAGAGGATGAGATGGCTGGATGGCATCACTGACTCGATGGACATGAGTCTGAGTGAACTCTGGGAGTTGGTGATGGACAGGGAGGCCTGGCATGCTGTGATTCATGGGGTCGCAAAGAGTCAGACACGACTGAGTGACTGAGATGAACTGAACTGAACTGTGGCATAGAGTACAAGGAAGGTCATCTTCTCAGAGAAAGGAGGCAGATGGTGAGGATATTGCGTCCTGTGATTCAGTGCTGTGCCTGTAAGGCTCACTTCCTGCTCTCAGCGTTGGTCAGGCCATCCATGCCGGCTGTTCCCTATTCTTCTAAGCTTAGTGTGGACCTTCCACTGCTGTGATTCAGATTCGACCTAGGTCCAGCTCTCCAGTCTGAACCTCGAGCCCTTCACATATTATTATTTTTATGTATTTAAGTCTCTTTACCCAGATAAGCACAGGAATTATCTAAATATATGCACCTTTCATTTAACAGGCTTTTGATAATATTTATTTTCTGATTTAAATTGAAAAGACCAACAGATATCACACACACTGCAAAAATAGGCAGTTGAGTATTTCTAAAATCTCCACCCTTTTTAGACCACTGTTGGCAATAATAAAAATAAACTTCTGCTTTAGGCTGACCATCAAGCTTTGTCTTTTGAAAATGTATACGTACAAATACTCATATGGATTTATTATCAACAGGAAGAACACAAAAATACAAATCTTAATGCAAAATGTATCTATTCTAATATAAATGTTTCCAAAGTGATTTGTTAGGGATGTAAAATAACATGTAATTAGTTCATTGATACTAAAATTCCTCTGTTGAAGATTTCTGCACGATTACTTACAACTTTAACAATAAGCAGTTAGACTGATTATGTGTCAGGTATTGTGATAAGTGAAATTTATCACAGTTTTATTCATATAGATTTTAAATTTTATGGCAGAAAACTATGTTACTTACGTGATCCATAATAAAAATCACATATCCCTGAATTTAACTTAGTGTTCTATCAATTAAAAGAAAATTGCTAATTTACATTAATGATATTGTGCTTCAAGATTAGTAGATGTGTAAGTGACTGCCATCAGTATAGTCTCTAAAACCTGAGGCTGGGACTAGAAAATAGATGAAACAGCAAGTGACACCTCTACATTCCACTCGTCCCTGTTAATAGGTTTTCAGTAAATCCAGGTGGACCAGACCCAAGATTACTCTTCTTGGGGTAGCAAAGGCAGAGCTGCTTATGAAAATAAGCACTGTTTCTTCTAACACCCAAGTATCACTGTAAATCCAGCCCATGGATTAATCCTAAGTCCTCCCTGTAAATAAGAGTGATATTTCAAGGATAACAAATAGTAAAGCAACCCAGCTTGTGGAAAAAAAAAATCTTTTCCACCCACCATTTCGTTATCCTAACATTATTATATATTGGACAAGCCTTTCATTATAAATTTGGAGTTAAGAGACTTAAAGAAAACTCATTGTTAGGAAGCTGCTTGTACTCAAGTGGAAATTGTTAGCTGCAGAGCCCTGCTTGTTTTCATGGGACATGGGAATGAGACACAATGGAGGCATCTGTGAATTGCACATGGATGTGTAGAAGCTGAGGCTGAAGTATTTTAAATCTAGTACTAGACGCTTATTGCAAGTGTGTTTGAAGAAGATGTGTTACTCTGCTCAGCCTACAATACCAAAACTCCATAGAATAGCTGGCTTAAACAGCAGAGATGTATGTCTTACAGCTCTTTAGGCTAGGAGTCCAAGATCAAGGCCAACATGGGTTCTGGTGAGAACGCCCTTCCTGACTTGGAAATGGTCACCTGCCCCGTGAATCCTCACATGGCTGAGGAGGAGAGAAGAGATATGTTCCTCTTCCTTAAGACCACCAGTGCCATCAAATTAGGACCCCATGTTATGTTCTCATTTAGCATTAACCACCTCCTTAAAGCCCTCTCTCCAAATCCTGTCACACTGGGAGGTAGGTTGTATAATTCTTTTCCATAATTTTGTTTCTGTAACTACATTACTCTTAATTTTTTAAAAATAGCTTCTGTTTTTCAGGAGAACGAATGTGTGACTACTTAAATAGTACCTAGCAGTCAAAATAACACCAAGTGGTGTAAGCTCCCAGCCACAGATTTTACTGAGCAGCCACCCACTTACCCTAATTCATTGAAATCCTGAACCTAAAAATATGCCTTGTATTCTGAAGATCACAGGCAGTATATCAATAGATTTTATTGTTTTTTTTTTAACTTCAAAAATGTTCTTTGATGAAGTTTTCGTTGCCACGATCGATGGATTCGAAAATATCACACTGCTTTTTTTGTTTGCTTTACACTGTTGTATCGTTTTGGGGACACAAGGAACCCCCAGGGGGGATCAGAGCGATTTTCCTGCCCTCGTTCCATCAACCTTGCCCTGAATACGTGGGATAAAATGTAGCACACAGACTGCTTGGTTTCCTGGACTGGAGCGTCTGTTGAGACACTCTAGGAAAACTCACATTTAAGGACGTGTGCACACTTATGACCTCTGGTCCAGGGTTGAATAGTTTTTTGAACCAACATAAACTATGGGATGTCCATCCTCATTAGGTGATAAAAGAAGACGCTGCTTGTCTCACTCCTGTGTTATCTCTTGGGTACATTTGGTGATTGATGGCCTAACAATGCACAGTATGGACTAGGAAACTTCAAATTTGACTTATTTCATAAGGACTTGTGATGTGACCTGCAGTACAGTCCCGTTGCAAGAATAAAACTGCTATTCTGTTATACAGGTGGGTGCTGAAGTTCAGCCTAACATGAGACAAAAACGCTAGAAAACTAAATGAGATCAAGTTTAGTAGAGTCAAGTTGTCAGGCTACCTAAATAAAGAGAGGAAAGAAATAGGCAGTATACAAGCTCCCTTAAAAAAAAAAAAAAAAAACTCACATATTTCAGTATATACTTAAATTCTTTTCTAACATTATTTAAATGTTTACAGTATATATTTAAGTATATATATGTGGTGGCTCAGATGGTAAAGAATCTGCCTTCAGTGCAGGAGATGCAGGTTCAATCCCCTGGTTGGGAATATCCCTTGGAGAAGGAAATGACAACCCACTCCAGTATTCTTGCCTGGAGAATCCCACGGACAGAGGAGCTGGATGGGCTACAGTCCATGGGGTCGCAAAGAGTCAGACACAACTGAGCAACTAAACAATCAACCAAAAATGGACGTAAAAGTACATATAAGTCCCGAAGATATATTTTGAATCCATCTATAAAATTAGAAAACTGGAGTAATTAAGCACAAGTGAAAAAATGCATACATGAAATTAAAATGGAAATACTTTTGCTAAGCTGCACATGCTGTTGTTAAATCACTGCTTTAACATGATTACTAATGGCTATAATATAAAATTGTTTTTTTCCCTGATTTTGAAGGTTTTAATGGCTTTATATTTTATAATTGCATATTTATAAATTGTTTTTTGAATTTATATAATAAATACATGTATTTCATAGATAATAAAATTATACATAAATATGTATAAATTATTATAAAAACTAAAGTACAATTTATATCATAAGATCTTTATCTTACAACTGGTTTTTTAAAAAATTATAAATTACCACAGGATGTAAAGCCAGTTAAAATTATCCAAACATTTAAAACTCAGAGACCAACCCTGTTTAGTGTATTTCTTTTTTCTCTTTCAATGCACAATTCTGGAGGGAGGAAGTGGGAAAGCAGGTCAGTCTATATGGGAATTTTATGTAACACCCTATGCTTTCCGTTAGAGTGACCTGTCCCAGTTTGCCTGCAATTGAAAGGTTTCCTGGGATATAGGACTTTCAGCTCTAGAATCAAGACAGTCCCAAGCACATGGGACTGTCTTTCAGCCTTATACCTTCCCTGTTCCTTACCTTCTTCATACCTTAATCTGCCTGTGTTGTAGATCGCAGCTTCTTTTGCCTTCCATCATCAGTCAACACTCTTCATACAATTTTTCAAATTTTGTTGAAATAACTTAGCTTCAATGTTGCCCCTTTATTCTCTCCATTTTTGAATGTTGAGACCAGTGGTTTATCCGAACTCCAATCCTTGCTATTTTAACAGGCTTTCAAGTGTGCTCTAATCACCACCTTAACCAGAAGGTGCTAGATTCCTTTTGAGTTTTACAGCGTAGGTTTTTGATGACTCTGAATCAACCCACCTCTCAAGAAACCTTTCTGTGTACAACTTGGACTTCCCTTGCCCTGAATGCATCATCTATGACCTCTGTTCAGTTGCTCTTAACAATCAAAGCTAAACTACTTGGCTTTAATGTGGTCCTAAATATAAATAGAAATATGAGGTTAACATAGGATGTTTGGTTATTAAAAAGTCATCCAAATGTTATTGAATACTCACTTTTTTAGACTATCATTAAAATAAACACATAAAAAATGTAATATTCATAAAGAATCTCTGGAGCCACCGAGAATATTGTCCAGATTTGGGAGTGACTTCTTATAGATCATGTTAATACTGAATGTTTATTCATATTCACAGAGAGTACCATTTTAAAATATGGAAAAATTATGATAGTGAATTAGATTTTATTTTAAAATCCTAGAATCTTGGCAAACCCATTTTCATATAAATTAAGGTTCACTCACTTAGGTCTATTGAAAAGGAAATTTCTAAGAAACGTTCTAAACAAGTTCATATGATTNTGTCAGGCTACCTAAATAAAGAGAGGAAAGAAATAGGCAGTATACAAGCTCCCTTAAAAAAAAAAAAAAAAAACTCACATATTTCAGTATATACTTAAATTCTTTTCTAACATTATTTAAATGTTTACAGTATATATTTAAGTATATATATGTGGTGGCTCAGATGGTAAAGAATCTGCCTTCAGTGCAGGAGATGCAGGTTCAATCCCCTGGTTGGGAATATCCCTTGGAGAAGGAAATGACAACCCACTCCAGTATTCTTGCCTGGAGAATCCCATGGACAGAGGAGCTGGATGGGCTACAGTCCATGGGGTCGCAAAGAGTCAGACACAACTGAGCAACTAAACAATCAACCAAAAATGGACGTAAAAGTACATATAAGTCCCGAAGATATATTTTGAATCCATCTATAAAATTAGAAAACTGGAGTAATTAAGCACAAGTGAAAAAATGCATACATGAAATTAAAATGGAAATACTTTTGCTAAGCTGCACATGCTGTTGTTAAATCACTGCTTTAACATGATTACTAATGGCTATAATATAAAATTGTTTTTTTCCCTGATTTTGAAGGTTTTAATGGCTTTATATTTTATAATTGCATATTTATAAATTGTTTTTTGAATTTATATAATAAATACATGTATTTCATAGATAATAAAATTATACATAAATATGTATAAATTATTATAAAAACTAAAGTACAATTTATATCATAAGATCTTTATCTTACAACTGGTTTTTTAAAAAATTATAAATTACCACAGGATGTAAAGCCAGTTAAAATTATCCAAACATTTAAAACTCAGAGACCAACCCTGTTTAGTGTATTTCTTTTTTCTCTTTCAATGCACAATTCTGGAGGGAGGAAGTGGGAAAGCAGGTCAGTCTATATGGGAATTTTATGTAACACCCTATGCTTTCCGTTAGAGTGACCTGTCCCAGTTTGCCTGCAATTGAAAGGTTTCCTGGGATATAGGACTTTCAGCTCTAGAATCAAGACAGTCCCAAGCACATGGGACTGTCTTTCAGCCTTATACCTTCCCTGTTCCTTACCTTCTTCATACCTTAATCTGCCTGTGTTGTAGATCGTAGCTTCTTTTGCCTTCCATCATCAGTCAACACTCTTCATACAATTTTTCAAATTTTGTTGAAATAACTTAGCTTCAATGTTGCCCCTTTATTCTCTCCATTTTTGAATGTTGAGACCAGTGGTTTATCCGAACTCCAATCCTTGCTATTTTAACAGGCTTTCAAGTGTGCTCTAATCACCACCTTAACCAGAAGGTGCTAGATTCCTTTTGAGTTTTACAGCGTAGGTTTTTGATGACTCTGAATCAACCCACCTGTCAAGAAACCTTTCTGTGTGCAACTTGGACTTCCCTTGCCCTGAATGCATCATCTATGACCTCTGTTCAGTTGCTCTTAACAATCAAAGCTAAACTACTTGGCTTTAATGTGGTCCTAAATATAAATAGAAATATGAGGTTAACATAGGATGTTTGGTTATTAAAAAGTCATCCAAATGTTATTGAATACTCACTTTTTTAGACTATCATTAAAATAAACACATAAAAAATGTAATATTCATAAAGAATCTCTGGAGCCACCGAGAATATTGTCCAGATTTGGGAGTGACTTCTTATAGATCATGTTAATACTGAATGTTTATTCATATTCACAGAGAGTACCATTTTAAAATATGGAAAAATTATGATAGTGAATTAGATTTTATTTTAAAATCCTAGAATCTTGGCAAACCCATTTTCATATAAATTAAGGTTCACTCACTTAGGTCTGTTGAAAAGGAAATTTCTAAGAAACGTTCTAAACAAGTTCATATGATTAAAAAAAAGAAATCGGATGGTCACGTGATTTCTCGTCCCCAGGATTTTAATTCTTAGGTCAAGTTTTTGTTTTCTTTCCTTTCAGGTCTTAAAAAATTCTCTTGCTGAATATTTTCAATTAATTTTGGCCTATCAGCTCTGACTCTTCTATGGATCTATACTCCATCCACAGATAAACTGTTTTTACAAATGTTTTTATTTAACTTAATTTCTCATTTCAAATGTGAAGTGTATCAAAAACGAGAAGATTACTAATGCAGCAAAATGTGTAGGGTCATTTCAGAATATCATTTAGACATACTCTGGGGACTCTTTACCATTTGATGTTAGTTATGGAAACAATTTAAGTAGTCTGAATTCTTGTAAGTTTAAAAAGAAACATTCTCATTTTCACAGATATGAAAAGAGAAAATCTATCTGCAGGACCATTTTCAGTTCTGCTGCTGCTGCTAAGTCACTTCAGTCGTGTCCGACTCTGCATGACCCCACAGACGGCAGCCCACCGGGCTCCCCCGTCCCTGGGATTCTCCAAGCAAGAATACTGGAGTGGGTTGCCATTTTCTTCTCCAATGCATGAAAGTGAAAAGTCAAAGTGAAGTCGTGTTTGACTCTTAGCGACCCCATGGACTGCAGCCTACCAGGCTCCTCCATCCATGGGATTTTCCAGGCAAGAGTACTGGAGTGGGGTGCCATTTGCACTCCATTATTATTGCAGCTTTTCCTCACCTCCTACAATTCTTCTTGATGAATTCCTACAAATGAAGTATCTGTATTTTGCCTTAAACTTATTTATTTTGTTATAAGTATTTTGACTTTGTTGGACTGAAAGTAAAGATGTCTTCTGAGAAATATTTTTGCCCTTGATAACTAAGAAAAAGAGTTCAGCAAAATTACAAACGTGAAAAATTCATGCATTTTCTTAAAAGATTTTACGGTAATGTCTTCTGCAATGCGAAGATTCTCTTTGAGAAGGCCACTACTTCTTCTGTGTAAGAAATTTTGTCTCATGACTATTTAAGCAACAACCCTGTCAATGTTTTATGAGATGACAACTTTTATAGATCTCTTTTTCAATCAAGCAATTCAGAAATAATTTCTAGTCCGTTAAATCCCTCAAGCACATACTTCCCAAGTCTCTCAATTTAATATCGATAAATACTTTGAGTCAAGGTAAAAGAACGTGACTAATTCACGTTCCCAGAGTGTGTTACTTACAACCATTCTGTACACCAATCTCCATTTAAATATTTGATTATAAATGAAGATAAAATATATAGCAAGTACAAATGGAAGGAGAAAAAATTTAGAAGGGCAAATATAGAGGTCTGAAATAAGAGTGGTTGCTTTGAAGATAATTTGTGAGATTTACTGAAGATGCATGAAGATTTTTTTAACTTCACTTGGTTTCCTATGTTCTTCCCATCCATGAAGGATCCTACTTATCAGCTTTGGTTATCAAAGCCCAAGGCAGCAACTCAATCTGCCATTTCCTAGAGCTTGTTCTGTTTCTCAGATGGCTCAGTGGTAAAGAATTTACCTCCAATGCAGGAGTTATGGGTTCGATCCCTGAGTTGGGAAGACCTCCTGGAGAAGGAAATGACAACCCACTCCAATATACTTGCCCATATATCCCATGGACAGAGAAGCCTGGCAGAGTATAGTCCATGGGATCGCAAAGAGTTGGACATGACTTAGCAACCAAACAACAACAGCAACAATCACAACAACGCCAACAAGGGTCTGCTCTTATCCAGGCAAGGATAAAATGTGCTCAGAGTCTGAGTAAATATTTAGGAACCACCAAATACAATTCTTAGCAATTATATCCTGCTAAGGACCCGAGAACTCAACAGAGTGTCACCAACCTGTGAGCTGAGTTCCAAGGTAATTTCTTGGAAATATTTGCCTACAGAAATAACATATGTGGATTTATGTTGTACTACTAACAAACCTGAGACCCAGACTGTCACACATGACACTGTTTTACAGAAAAAGATGCCCCATGCTTTAGTTCCCAAGGTGGCACGTCTTTCCCATTGCCACCTTGACAACGAGGGCCAGCTCCTCCTCTTCTCCAGTCTAGCACTGAGCTGCTCAAAGAAAAATGAAGATCCTGAGGCATCGTTAACACAGAGATCCCAAATCTCCATAACAGAGAGGAGACGGAACACTGAAGGGATCTGATGATCGGGTTCCAACATGTGGCGTGTAGCAGTCAATTTTCAGGCTTACAAATGAGTGGTTTCCCAGGAGGCTGAATAGTCTGCTCAACTCAACTTTAGAAATTTCAGCCTCCGTGACTGAAATATAGTCACAAAAGACAAGATGTTGATGATATTTGTGACAGAGAGAAGCAAAATGCTTCCTTTACATCAACTTTGTGTAATAAGATCTATAAATTTCAATAAGCTCTGAGGACATCAATGCATCCATAGTTATCGAAGCTAGATATGGTGATGGATCACTCCATTTTTCCATTTTCTGGCGGCTGTCCTAACACCACGTGAGTATTGTGTCTTCTGGCCTTTGGCCATTCTATATACACAAGCCATGCTGACTAAATGTCTCACTTTTTTAGCCAGAATGGATTTACTTGTATATCAACAGTGGGAGAAAAAGTAAATTAATGCTTCTTCTTAGCAGTTACCTGACATTACATTTCCTGTTCTTCCTAAACTCTCCTGTGAAATATACACAATATTAAAATTATAAATCCTAACATTTATAATTCTTTCCTTCTAGTAATTTGCTTCTTTCCTTTGGCAACTTAATCACCAGAGGCCTGGGTTTTCTCATCTGTAAAATGAAGGAATTATACCAAATAATATCCAAGAGTTTTTCTAACCGAGTAAGTCCATAGTACTACTTGTGTTTATACTGAGATTGAAAAAATACATAAATACGTTGTGGATAATGAGAGCCAGGTTTTTCACTTTTGGAGAAAAAGTTTCAAATAAGGAAAGCAAAAATAGAATAAACTCGGTAGTGTTGGATTGAACCGAAGGTTTTAGTGTGGATTCCTGGTTAGACAAAGAAATACAGGTATGTTCACACGGACAGGTTGGTGTCCAGACATATTTCCCAGCTCTGTCTGCTGAGAGGGTCTAGGAGCAATGAGAACCCAGCAGCGATTAGCATGCCTAGAGCCCAGATATTGGTTCCAAATTCTGTTTTCTAAAAGGAACCATGTTGCTTTGGAGAAAGTATTGATTCCAGGCCTGTGGCAGGGAAAGTAGAAGACACACCCAGAATATCTTGTAGTGCCAGGATAGTAAAGATGCATTTAAGAAATGATAGGGCCATGTCAAAGGAACTCGGGAGTCAACCTGGAGGAGCGCCCAGTGGCCAAAGCTGGAATAATTTGAGTGACAAAATAAATATTGATAGTATCAAATTATAACCCATAGACTAAAATAAATATCCACAGGCAGATGGCAGGACAGTGGCCATGGGAGCTGGAATCCACTAAAGAGTATGTAACAACTCACCTGTCAAATCAACTAGCGGTGAAAACGGTTGGCGCCGGAGGGTCAGGCCCATATCTGGCCGCCTCGGGGGGCCCAGTCCTTCTGATCGAGGCCCAGCCTGTGGATGGTGTGAGGCTGGTAGTGGCTCCCCGGCGTGCCAGGCCTGGGTCTTCCGGAGTCAGGTTGCTTGGGAACGCAGCCCAAAGCAGGTGGTAAAACTCCATCTAAGGCTGAATACCAGCATGATACTGAGAGTCAGCAAGTACCATAAGAGAAAGTTGCAAAGAAATATCCGCAAGTCCGTACTTCTATCAACCAATCAATCAGTAAAGGCGAAGAGTCTACTCTTCTTTATAGTCATGGGGCACGCATATGCTCAGTCATGTCTGACTCTTGCGATCCCGTGGACTGTAGCCCACCAAGCTCTTCTGTCCATGGAATTTTGCAGGCAAGAATACTGGAGTAGGTTGCCATTTCCTGCTCCAGAGGATCTTCCCAACCCAGGGATGGAACCTGCATCTCCTGCAATGGCAGGCAGATTCTTTACCACTGGCACCATCAATTCCAATTAATCAGTATGAAAGAAACGAGGTAGATAGAAAACAATCAGCTTAGGCAAGTTTAAGAGCCGTGGAAGAACGCTGAAATGAGTGGACAAAAGCATGTGAAACACTAAGATGAATATTTACACAGCCCTCAAGTATCTCCCAAGATAGTTACTTTCACAAAATAGGCAAATACTTTTGAAGATGATTAATATCCAGTGTTGATGGGTAGATAAATGTGAAGTTGAGAACTCAAATAGACTGTTAGTGAAATGAAATCCTCATATCTTTTGACTCAACAATTTAATTTTTATGAATCTTATCAAAAATACATGTGTACACAAGAAACATGTATAGAAAAGAACCTTTGAATTATTCATAACAGCAAAATATTGGAAATAATCTTAATATCCTTTAAAATAAAGAAGGGTTAAAAATTATAGCCCATGCAGACATCGAAATGTTTTCCAATTATTAAAAAGGAATGAGGTAGCATTGATGTATAAACATGAAAAGATCTTCAAAACATTTTATGGGTAACAAGCAGGTTGCATAGCAGTTGATGAGTAGAATAGAGGATGGATAGGTAGATAGATTAAAGAGAATTTACATATTTTACCAGTAACTGTCTCACATAATTCTCGATATGAATTTCTACATTGGGAATATATTCATTTATGACATATGTAGCTAAAAATATACAGTAAAAAAA
>SJYX01011885.1:31079-50105 GCA_006410675.1 Oreotragus oreotragus
TATATTCCTAAGTATTTTATTCTTTTCGTTGCAATGGTGAATGGAATTGTTTCCTTAATTTCGTTTTCTACTTTCTCATTATTAGTGTATAGGAATGCAAGGGATTTCTGTGTGTTGATTTTATATCCTGCAACTTTACTATATTCATTGATTAGCTCTAGTAATTTTCTGGTGGAGTCTTTAGGGTTTTCTATGTAGAGGATCATGTCATCTGCAAACAGTGAGAGTTTTACTTCTTCTTTTCCAATTTGGATTCCTTTTATTTCTTTTTCTGCTCTGATTGCTGTGGCCAAAACTTCCAGAACTATGTTGTTTCTTCCAAGGAGTAAGCGTCTTTTAATTTCATGGCTGCAGTCACCATCTGCAGTGATTTTGGAGGCCCCCAAAATAAAGTCTGACACTGTTTTCCAGTGTTTCCCCATCTATTTGCCATGCAGTGATGGGACCGGATGCCATGATCTTCATTTTCTGAATGTTGAGCTTTAAGCCAACTTTTTCGCTCTCCTCTTTCACTTTCCTCAAGAGGCTTTTTAGCTCCTCTTCACTTTCTGCCGTAAGGGTGGTGTCACCTGCCTATCTGAGGTTATCCATGGGGTCACAAAGAGTCGGACACGACTAAGTGACTTTCACTTTCAACAATATATCACTGCTTATCTTCTTGATCACTATCTGTAATCACCCTTTTTATTCACTTGTCTGTACCTAAATCAGTGATTCTCCTCTGGGGCAAGTTTGCTCCAGGAGACACTTGAAGGTGGTGAGAGAAGTTAAGAATCTGAATATCTTTTGCAAAGAGCCAAAAATATTTGCTGAACAATCAGATTTGCCAACAGTTGGGCTTCCTTTGTGTCTCAGCTGGTGAAGAATCTGCTTGCAATGCGGGATTCCATCTGTGCTTCTGTACCTAAATCAGTGATTCTCCTCTGGGGCAAGTTTGCTCCAGGAGACACTTGAAGGTGGTGAGAGAAGTTAAGAATCTGAATATCTTTTGCAAAGAGCCAAAAATATTTGCTGAACAATCAGATTTGCCAACAGTTGGGCTTCCTTTGTGTCTCAGCTGGTGAAGAATCTGCTTGCAATGCGGGATTCCATCTGTGCGTTGGGAAGATCCCCTGGAGAAGGGAAAGGCTACCCACTTCAATATTCTGGCCTGGAGAATTCCATGGACTGGATAGTTTGTGGGGTCACAAAGAGTCGGACACGACTGAGTGACTTTCACTTTCACAAACAATCAGCTGTAGGAAATGAAAGAAGAATGAAGTCTATTATCTGATAGGATGGGAAGACTTCGAGGGAACAGGTTTTGTGGTTAAAATCAGGAGTTCATGTTTGCGTACGCTGATTTTAAAATCTTTATTAGACATCCAAATAGTGACATCAAATAACCATTGTTGCATCACATCTCTGGAAATATGCTTGTGGGAGCCATCAGCATGTGGAAAGTGAAGCCACAACACTCGATGAGATCCACAAAAGTGTGAATAGGAAAAGGAGGCAAAGACTAAGCCCTGGGTCACCCGAACAGGAAGAGGTCTGGAGAAGAGGAGGAACCGGCAAAGGAGAAGACAGACAGACCGATTGGGAGGATGGAAGAAATAAACAAGACGGTGTGAAGTCCTGGAAAGCAAGTGAGGAACGCCTGTCGGGATGGAGTGATCTGCACTGTCAAATGCTGCTGAGACATCACGTCGAAAGACGCCTGGGAACTGACCATCGTATTTAGCAACGTGGAGGCCCCTGCTGACCTTGACAGGGGGCGTTCCAGTGGGGTTGTGGTGTGAAAGCCTGGGTGGACGGATAAGAAGGGAACTGGAGGAGAGGAATGGAAGACGGCAAGCAGCAGTAACTCAATGTTTGGCTGCAAAAGGGAGCAGATAGGATGGTAGGTAAGAGAGGAGGTGAAGAGGGGACTTTTGTCAAGCAGGAGACATTACAGCAGAGTAACCCAGCAGAAGGTAGGAATGATGACGGTGGCGAGAACAGAGGCTTGCTGGAGTAAAATCAAAGGGGATGGGGCTTAGTTCAGGAGAAGACTGGGAGTCTCTACAGAGGAGTTTGGCCAGATCCTCTATGGCGAAGGGCAGTAACGTAATGCAGAAATGCGCTGTCTGTGACATGATGTGATGCTGTAGAAAGCTGGCTGCCTTTATAAGACCAGAGTGGGCAGAAGTCAATGTCTTCATGGACTTTGTCCTCCTCTATTGATGTGTTCAGAGGTCTGGTCTATAGGTGACCTTTTCCCTCATGAGAAGGCAAAGGGCACATGTGTTTTCACCTTGAGTCTCCCAGACACCATGGGGTTATTTGAAGCAATCATCTAGGACCATCTCTGGGTTTGGTTTCTATCCTATTTCTATTCCATTTCATCCATTTCATCATTCCATTCATTTCCATCTGTGATTTTCATCTCAAATTTTGGTCTTTTTTTGACCCTGCAGAATTGGCACTTGGGTCCCGGTTTCCAGGTTGGATGTCAGTACCCCCCCTCTCACTTTGCAAGGTCTCTTCTCCATGGCAACTAGCTGCCGAGAGTTGCATGCCCTGCGCTGTTTCTAGCTCTTTCAGGCCCAGCCCCTGACTCTGGCTTTATTGGCTAATGTGCTGGCCTGGATCTCTTCCATCACCCTCAGAAGGAAACAGATACATTCAGTGATAGCTGGAATTTGGTGGTAAAATACAAATTCAGGATAGCCAAGTACATTACCACCACTGATAAATCCAGAAATATAGCATAATATAGCCCAGCTCATTAATCAATAACAGCTGAAAGCGTCTTATTTCTGAAACAAATCACACAGGATGTTGTGGTAGGTGGAATTCCAAGATGCTCCTTCCCTCCTAGCGTAGGTATCCCCTCATAACTCCTGGAATGGTGACGATGACGGAGTTGACTCCCATGATGAGGTCATGCTCTGTGGCACAGGTGACTTCACAAAGTGTGACTATCAAGGTAGTACTGACCCTTTAAAAGCAGATGGTTTTTCCCAGTTGGTCTCAGGAGAGTCAGAGAAGCAAAACACAAAGAAAGGTCTTTGGACAAGCTGCTGCTGACTCAGAGGTGGAGGGCTCCCTGTCTCAGAACTGCAGGCGGCTACTAGGAGCTGCGTGTGACCCCACAGCTGACAGCCAGCAAGGAAATGGAGACCTTGATGGTACAACCACAAGAAATGAATTCTGTCAACACCAAGAATGAATCTGGATGCTGATCGCTACCCAGAGCTTCTGGGGTCTAGTGGGCACTCACTATAGCGGAGGGACTAATGGTGAGCAAGGAATCTTCTGGGTTCTCTGAAGATGGTAGCAGCGATAAAGATACATCCAGCGTGCTGAAAGCCCACTGTGTTTCAGGCGCTGTGCTAAATACCAGAAATGCTAAAGGCAGCAGAACAGTCCTCTTGGTTTACGACTTTGCTGAAGTTTCAACTGTCTTGCTCTGAGAGCCAGCCGTTACAAACTTGAGCATGGTCTTAAACGGTCTCAAAATCTTTAAGAGAGGTATCCTAAGGCCTTGCTCCCCTCTAAAAGTGAAAGTAGTCCAACTGGCCTGAATGAGATCAGTGAAAATAAACCAAGCGGTTTCCAGTAAATATGACTAGAGAGTTTGGGCAATAAAAGGTGATGAAAGTGTTAGACATGTCTAACTCTTTGTGACCTGAAGAAATGTAGCATACCAGGCTCCTCTGTCCATGGAATCCTCCAAGCAAGAATACTGGAGTGGGTTGCCATTCCTATCTCCAAGGGATCTTCCTAACCCAGGGATTGAACCTGGGTCTCCTGCATTGCAGGCAGGTTCTTTACCGTCTGGACCACTAGGGAAATCCTTGGGTAGTATCCAAGTTCAAAAAAACCTCTGTGAGAGTCATATAAAGAAATCAGGGAAAGAAAATGATTATAATTATGAAAGCTGAAAACGTGTCAATATATCCTGTTTGGGCAAAGGCATTAAAAGAGAAGATGGTCTGCCTAGAGCTTAACAACAAGACGTTATAATAGAGACCAATTTGTTCATGTTAATCCAATACAGACAGCCAACTGAAGCAGAGATTCAAGTCATTTGCAGAGATATCAACCACTGAGAGATAAAGATGATTTTTTTCCTGGTCCATATGAAGTCTCTTTTGAAATGATCCTACTTTATAAATTTCTAATTCCATACACATCAGCACTGTTTGATTAATATTTTGACTTTGGTATCAGAAATTGGGGTCTGGATTCTAGACAACTGATTAAATTGGAAGTCTCCTTTATATCTTTATCATTTACAAATTGGAGTAACACAGGTCAGTTTCAAGGAAGTTGAAAGACCAACTTGGGGAAAATCCTACAAGTTGGTAAAATCTAGGCATAGTCATATCCCAGGGTTCGATCTGAAATGGTAAATTAGATTTTGAAGCTAAGAACCAGAACCTGGGGAAAAGGGACAATGTTCAGTGTTACCATCTTTTGAGAGACTGTCCAGCCCCTCTCTCCAATATCACTGTAACTTTGCCAATTGCAAAAAGCCCTAAGAGAATATTCTTTGAGAGTGGGCATGCTAGTAAATAGGCCATGACTGAAATTTACTTCTCTCTTAGCCACTTTAGTGTTCTAGAGTATCATAAGGATACTCTAGTATCGGCTTGGAAACTACAAAGAACACAACTCTTGGACTTTATGCAGGTTGATTTTATCTGATATCTTCTTTTTTACAGTGGTCTTTTTTCTTGGAGAATTGGATTTCCCCATTCCTGAATTTTCAATCAGAAAATTTAATCTATCCCCTTGGAGCCAAAATCAGTTATCTGTGTTGATTGGAAAAGCCTCTGAATTATGTTTTTCTTCTGTCTTCCTGTGCATACTGGAATCCTGCTGTTTGGAGGCAGTGTTTATATTAGAAACAACTGCACTTAGGTCTTTGTCAGGGAGTGAAGCTCTCTTACTGGCTGGGGTCTTTCCTTGGGTGTCCAAAATGAAGTGGCATTTTGAGGGACATGGTTTCTAGATAAGGGTTTTCCTGGGGGCTCAGATGGTGAAGAATCTGCCTGCAATGCGGAAGACCAAGGTTCGATCCCCGGTTGGGAAGATCTTCTGTAGAAGGAAATGACAATTCACTCCAGTATTCTTGCCTGGAGAATTCCATGGACAGAGGAGCCTGGTGGGCTACAGTCCATGGGGTCGCAAAGAGTTGGACACAATTGAGTGACCAACATTATACGCTATGTAGATGAAGACACAGAACTGGAGAGGTAAGGCAACCGGCCCAGTGTCATACAGGGAGCAAGGGTTCAAGTCAGCATTCACAGCCAGGCAATCAGAGCTCTGAGCTTCATCCCTGGACCACACTTCTGCCCAAAGTCTGTAACTTGCAAAGTTATAGTGGTCTTCTCTGCCGAATCTCTGTCTTTTTCCTTCCAGACAGGGTGGACATTTCTTGTTAAACTAACGTCCAATTTTGCAATGACTTCTAAGCAGTCATCGTTAACACCAAGATTTTTACAAGGAAGGTAATCCTCCATGTATCTGAGCTCACGGGCTCCTGACAGCTTCTCTCAGCAGCTCTGCCTGAGACTTTCTCGTTGCCTGAACCATGCCAGCTTGTCCAGCCAGCATCCAAGGCAGCTGGGAATATTGGGGATGTAACACCCCCAGGGGAAGCCCAGACAGTCAGGGCAGGGAGTGAGGGGGTAAATCACTCCTCCCCCTTCCTTACTATCGTCCCTCCCTCTCACCTTGCCCTCATGTGTACCTTCTGGGATGACTCAGTAAATAACCCCCAGTGTCTTTATCTCATCTGTGCTGGGGAAACCAAGACACTTAACAAACATGAAAGTGGGATTGCAAGCCAGCTGCTACCTAGTTTATGGTTTCTGCTGTCGTTGTTTTTAACCGAAGCGTTTCCTCGCACCAGATGTTTGTTGGAGTACTGAGGGATGAACAGCCTTGACAATGGGTCATTGGGCAAATGCGACTCCGGGATAATTCACCAGAGTAGGGACGTCCAGGAATCGAAAAGGAACTGGCCAGCCTCCTACCATAAGCCCTGGTAAACAGAACAGACACTCTGAAATTTAAAACCACAAACAGCATAATTAAATTGGAACCAAAGCAAATGTGTCATTGTTGGCTCTTTACAGAATAAATGAAATGCAAGCTGAGCAAATCTAAAGGGCAACTCATTTCTTCTCTTTCCGAGGAAGCCACCGTGGGTTTCTGGTCACTGATACTAAGAGCCTGTAAGTGGTTCCACAGTGCGTTTCCCGTGTGCTACAACTGAGCTAGACCAAGCCCTTGAGGGGAAATCAAACAGTAAATGCATATTTAAAATGATTTTGTTAAAGGAACATTCAGCTCATCAAACCACAGTGAACCCATCAGAAAATCATGAAAACATTATTTTGTCACAGCACTAAAAAGCTGGTTCTAGTCTAAATGATTAATTAGAAGTTAATCATAAACAATCAAGCAAATACCCTGTTGCACATTTATCTTTAACAAGCAGTCATATGGAATCCACCCGACAGAAATGTGGTATCCAAAACTTAACACAGGATGAGAGGGACAATGCTTTCTTGTTTCATGAATCCTGTACATAATCCATGCTAAACACATGAAGTTTGGCTCAAGAAACTCACAAGCAACTCAGCTACTCAAACCAAATACAATAAAGTGATCCTAGAATGATATTTAGTGCTTTCATTTTCCCAAAGTAAGTTTGTTTCAAGGGGGAAATATGAGCAATGGAACAAAGACAATAAAAGTTAAAGTAGGGGATGGTTCCAAGTAACAATGAAAGTTACAAAGGAAAAAAAAAAAGAGTCAAAATTAGATGGAAAATTACCACAGCCTCATTTGCACTGAGAAATTTCATTTCATCTCTTCCTGCCATGACAATTATGAAAGAAAAAGAATGACAGAGGAAGAATGATATGAAAGAAAAAAGAAAAACAAATGATTCTCTTTCCTTCTATGAAAACAAACAACAAAAACAAAGCTTTGAGAAAGAAGAGAGTTAGGAGTTTCTTAATTTAGTTTGGAAAGTTTCCATTGGAATAAAGTCAGAAATATTCATTTTGTTTGTCTACACTTTAACCTGTCTCTAGATATGTCTGTCTCATCTATTTTTAGAAGATTATTGAGCACAAGGATTATAATGTACTTCTGTTATCAGAGAAATTTGTTGTGTAAATCTAGAAGCAATTCTCTTTGCACTAAACTAGAGTTATTGATTAACTTTTGCCCTCATACATAGCTCTGAGTAGTTATTGGAATAAATGTGTTTGAGAATGTTGATGGTCTGAACAGATAGATCCCAACTTGAGGGGACAACATCTGCAGGCTTGGATAACATTAGAGGATGTTACCTGCCAGTGAATATGAATATCCGACCTGTGGTGTAGCAGAAGAGGGCTCACAGAGCCCCCAAAACTCCTGTAGAACTTTACTCTGCATGGCCGTTAGGGAACGATCTGTACACAGAGACCAGTTTTGTTGATCTTTGAGTGTTTACATTTTAAATCCTTGACCTTTATAAAAAAACATAATGTGAAAGTGTTTGCATGCTTAAATATATTATGTAGTACATAATGAACTCTTTTAAAGGTCTACAAATATTATTTCAGCTCATGAAATATTTTGTTTTGTGATTAAGGCAATGCATGAAGCATTGGACCTACAAAAATGAGTATTAGACTTTTTTATTTCAGTACAAGCCAATGGAGAAAATGTAGTATCTGTTTTTTTTTATGGAAAATAGCAGATAATTATATATAGAAAACAAGTTAAAAATAGTCTGGACGTTAGCAGTACAAAGGAGAGAAAGATCTAGAATGACTCCTGGGTTTCTAGTCTGTATTTGTGTAGATTGTGGAGCCATTTGCTGAGATGGGACTGGAAACATCCCACCAGGAACAAGGACTTAGGGGATGATAATGAGCTTATCTGTGAATTGCGGTTGATGAAAATGAAGATAGTGGGGGACATACAGCCCCGAGAGTGGCCCTAAAATTGAAAAAGTCACGGATGTTAGCATGCATTTTTGGCATTTGGCTTTATTGTTATAAGATGAAATCATTCAAACACCACACACACACACACATGTCCAAAAGACATTATATCTGTAGTTCAGGGCAGGTTACTGTTTGTCCCCTGAGTATGAAGCAGCCCTTCTGGCTTCTGTGTCTTCATCAGAAGTTGTCATCTCCTCTATGGTCAGAGTCTATCTGCTCCTCTGACCACATTTAAGTTGCCGCCAGTGCTACAGTAACCACTTATCTCTTCAGCTCTCTACTGAGTCATTTTTTTCTTGGCCTGTTTCTTGCCAAACCTTTAATGTTTCTTGGCCTCCAAGCTAATGCATGAGCCAATACAAATGGGTTTTTCTCAACGTCACCATCAACCATGGTGCTGCGGGGGACCCCCACAGCGATGGGGCTCTCCTCTGCACAGTGATTTAGACTATGAGTACTCCATCACTGCCTTTTGCCTCCAGGGACAATGGGACAGGGATTCTGTCCTGACAGCTCCCAACTTCAGTCACTTCCAAAGTCTGAAGTTTTCAAGTGCCTCAACTTCTGAAAACCGTACTTTTGTTACATGTTATGTCTGAATTTGATGTTTTTCTTTTTACTAAAGGCAAGCATGTTCAGATATAAAAGTTTTTTACCTTTGTTTCTGCCAAGAAGTTCTTTGAAATGATGATTTTCATGCCATAATAAATCTGGAAAAAATAGCAAATAGATACTACCCTAGTTTCACATTACGAAAGGACTTCCAAGCAGTGTTCAGGAGGCTGAATTGTACTCTGAAAGCAAAGGCCTGGGAGGTTTTGGATAGAAAACGACAGAGTCCTCCTCTTTTAATCTGGAAAAAATAGCAAATAGATACTACCCTAGTTTCACATTACGAAAGGACTTGCAAGCGGTGTTCAGGAGGCTGAATTGTACTCTGAAAGCAAAGGCCTGGGAGGCTTTGGAGAGAAAACGACAGAGTCCTCCTCTTCCCCTTGTTCCTCTGGTCCCAAGATAAACGTGTATACGCTCAGTTGCTCAGTTGTGTCTGACTCTTTGCGACCTCATGGACTATAGCCCTCCACGCTCCCCTGTCCATGGGATTCTCCAGGCAAAAATACTGGAGTAGGTTGCCATTCCTTTCTCCAGAAGATCAAACCTGTGTCTCCTGTGGCTCTTGCACTGGCAGGCGGACTCTCTACCACTGAATCACCTGGAAAACCCCAAATATTCAAGAAGCAGATTTAAACAATTTCACCCTGAAAAGGAAATGCTGTTCTCTGGTCTCCACTGATTCTCTGAAAGTAGCTTCAGTGTGCCTTTGGTTTCTGTAGGAGTCAAGAGGACAACCACCCCAGATAACTGCAAGACTAGCTCACGTCATTTCTCATTTCATCCACTCCGGAACATTCCCTGGAGCACTGTGATCACCCACTTACACTTTTCCACTTTTTGTGTGCCTTTCTCCCTCCTAGTAGGCTTGTCATACCTTCTTCTTTTGCCACTCAGCTCAACTATGGCCCTTTAGAAAGCATTCTCCCTTCCCTCATCCGAACTGTCAAATCATTAGCAAAATGTCTCCATTATAGATCTTACTATACAGAATGTGGTTATTGTGTTATTTGTGGTAATTGTGGTTATTGTCCATCATACAGACAGGGAGACCTGTTCTGTGTATCCCCCAAAACTAGCTCTGACACTTCATAGACTCAATACCATTTTGGAAAGGGATGGGACTAATTGAATTAAATAAGGATAACTTGGCTGGCATTTTTCTTTCTTCAAATATATCAGCGCCCTGTGGGGAAAAGTGCTAACACCAGCATGGTCAGACCAGTGATGGTGAACAATGAAACCAGAGAGGCATACTCCAGCTCCCTACATTTCATTAGTTGCACTCCCTACAATACACCCAAGTATATACAGTAAAAAGGGAAAGTGAAAGACAGGAATCAGTGATTTACCCAAAGCATATATCAGGAAAAGAAATAAGCATAGATGAAAGGAAAAAGAAACTAATTACTGCCTGCTACCATTACCCTGAGGGGCTTCCCTGATGGCTCAGTAGGTAAAGCATCTGCCTGCAATGCTGAAGACATAGGAGACTAGGGTTCGATCCCTGGGTTGGGAAGATCCTGTGGAGGAGGAAACGGCAACCCGCCCCAGTATTCTTGCCTGGAGAATCCCATGGACAGGAGACTGGTGGGTTACAGTCCAAAGGGTAGCAAAGAGTCAGACATGACTGAGCGACTAAACGTGCACGCACGCGCGCACATACACACATACACACACACACACACACACACACACACACACCATTATCCAACTCCGGTCCTGTCTTTTTCCAAAACTTGCCCTTTAGTTTTTGTATGAGGACCTTTCTGATGCACATCACAGGGCAACTCTTGGTCAAGCCAGGCCCTCCCTTCATCAGATCCGCCCCACTTGGCCGAGCCTGGACAGCACAGGACGAGTCTGGTTGGTGTACATTTGTTCTTCCTGCTTCATTCAATTCTCTGTATCTGATTATCGTTCTCTGCATGTTCCTGAATTGCACTTTCTGTCATCCACTCTCGCTGACTTTGTCCATTTCCTCTTTAACTTTGATGTATTGTTTTCCATATGATAATGGGCTTTCTTTATTGCAAATTGACTAATTGGACAACTCAGCATTTTCTGTACACAATTTTGCCCATCAGCTGGGGAAAAATAATCTAAGTTAGTAAATTAATTTCTCAAGTAATTTAAAATTTTAATGAACTCATACCTTAGCACTTCTTTATTTTCTTAAGAAATAATCATAATCTATTATGATACGGCAAATGTATCTAACAAACTTAAAATCTTTTAAATTTTTTATGTTTGTCATTAGTTACACAGATATATGAATATAGATATGATCTAATGATCAAACTAGAGGACAAGTATGATACTTTGAGAAATCTCTATGGAATAGTCCATTTTTTTATTGATGTGTTTTTTTGAATTAAATGATTTATATAGTCAATATTATGCTATATATTTATATAGTCAATATTATGTTATGAATTATAACTTGTCATATAAGTGGCAAAAATTTTCCCCATCTGAAACTTACCTTATCACTATGAGAGGCAAGCTGTGCTGTGCTTAGTCACTCAGCCATGTCCAATTCTTTGTAACCCGATGAACTGTGGCCTGTTAAGCTCCTCTGTCTGTGGGATTCTTCAGGCAAGAATACTGGAGTCGGTTGCCATGTCCTCCTCCAGGGAATCTTCCCAACCCAGGTATCGAACCCAGGTCTCCTGCATTGCAGGCAGATTCTTTACTGTCTGAGCCACCAGGGAAGCCCAAAAATACTGGAGTGGGTGTGAGAGGCATGCTTACTTATTTATAATGCTTGTGCTATTTCCTGACGAAAGTATTCTTTATTGGCTTGCCTTTATGTCATAGAGAAAGCTTTGCTGTGAAGCTTTAAGCTTCAGTTCCTCTCTTGTATATGGGTCCCTTTCAGAGTTCTGGAAAGGTGCCTAATAATGTGTTGACATGATCATACATTTTTTTCAAAAATCAAATGCTTTAATCATATTCTGTCTCTTTTCACTCTCCTTTCCTCTCCATTACGTACACTAAACTTCTTGTCAAAGGCAGTCAGAGAGAAGAGGTGCATTTAGGAATCCAACCAAGGACAGTTGAGTTCAGGATACAGTGAGTTCAGCTGGATGTGTTTATGTAGTTTGCTCTCATTTCTGAATATAGTTTCGTTATTGCTGCTGTGTCTCTGTAGGAATGGCTTCCAGGAATAGGTACAATATGTTTGAAATGTACAGAGCCAGGAACGAGCCTACGGAAAATCCTTCCGTGTAAAATGATAAGCACAGAGTCTGGTCTCCTGCAATGCCTGTCATAACAAAATTTCTCCTGACAATGTGTATAAATAATTAAGAGGATGACATAGTTGGATGGCATCATCAGCTCAATGGAGATGAGTGTGAGCAAACTCCTGGAGATGGTAAAGGACAGGGAAGCCTGGCGTGCTGCCGTCCACGGGGTCACAGAGTCGGACATGACTGAGTGACTGATCAACAACACGGTATATGTAATTTTAAGTGTCCAGAAAATAAAATTCTGTGGTATTTCTATATGGTATCAACAGAAACTATTCTGATATTGAGAAGCAAATTGAAATTTTGAAAGCTCAGTTAACATGATAAACATGATTCACTAAAAGAAACAGAAGTACTGAAGAACCCCTAGGCTTATCTGATTCTCCAGCTAAGGAAGAGAAGTGAATGTTAACAAGTTGGAAAAAGGATGATTTGGGGTGGTTTTTAGAAAATAACAGAACACAACACCACAATGCCATTAGGTACAACTGCTTAAATGAGCACAACCGTTTCAAACCTGTTTTATACCCTACAGAAATAGCTTAAGATATGCAAATGTCTTCCAAAAAGAAACTTGCGAAAGTTTTTTCCAAACTCAACAATAGTTAAAATTTACGTGATATTATCCATTATGAGTTGTGAAGCTTAAGAAATTTTTCTGATCTATCCATTTCAATTGATCATGATAGAAAAGACTCGATTATCTTTTTCTTTAGAAAATGATATTTTAAAAGTTACTGGCATATGAAAAGGAAATACAGGCCAGAAAAAATATAGAAAGTGAGCTGAGTGAGTTGAGCAGTTAATTAATAAAATTATTTTTTCCAGATTTTGTCATGTTTATGATATTTATCAACTTTGTTTTCTTGTTCATAACAGATATTCAGTTTTGTTTCAAAAATTAATTTTGCATTCACATTTTTACATTATTTTGTTTAATGAAAACTCTGAAATTGATTAAACTTGAAGCCTCATGAAACTGGGATACAACCCCTGTACCTTGTATCAATCATGCTTGGAGAATTCCTCTTGACTATAAACATGGTTTTACATATTCAAAATCTTTAATCTGTCAGGAATTTATTTTTAATATGGTATGGGATATTTGTCTTTTTAAAAAATGATTAGCCAATTGTTTTTACATCATTTTAAAATAGTGTGTATTTCTTTCTTATTGTTAATAAATGTCACTTTAGTATGCTTGAGATACTAAGATTCTTATTCTGTTCATTGTCCTTTCATTCCAGTACTACTGTTTTAATTATTATATTTTGATAATTTATTTTGAAAATATAAGAGAAAACCTCATTTCTTTCTTAGTTTTCAAAACTTTCTTGGTTGTTACAGTTTATTTTTCTAGTTGAGTTTTGAAATCAGTCATGTGTTATAAAAGAAATTCATTAGGATTCTGATAAATTTACAGTTAATTTGGCAAAAAAAATCTTAATATTGAGTCTTCTTATCTGGGAGCAGTATTTTTTGTAGTTGCCCATGTCCCTTGGAAAATGTTGTAAGTATTTTCCTATGGGTCATATGTATTTTTAATTGAGTATATGTCTAGATAATTCACTCTCATTTGTTGCTGAAGGGAAGGGCTCTCTGCTTGGTCATTGCTGGTTATAATTGGAAAACTGTTCTGTAATTAATATGTCTGTGGGTGTGTGTGTTGCAAGTGGCCATTTTACTGAAAATTCTTTTATTTAAAGAATTTTCTAGCTACAAACATTGGTATCAATGATGCTCTTTTTCATCTGAATATTTTACAGTTTGCTTAGCTTTTCTATTATACTGGCTAATATTCCCGTATCACAGAGTAGTAATTAACTGTTTTCATCAAGTATTTATGACATATATAGGAATGCTTCTGAAACAAATAAATATAGAGATTGAGAGAGACAGAGAAATAATATAAGAATCTGTGTATTTGTGTGTATGTTTGTATATGAATATACAAATATATGATATGTTCAAGGAATGTTTTTTCTAGTTTCCTTAAATACTTTATCAAACATGGATGTTGAACTAAACTGAACACTTGCTATCTTTTGATATAATAACATTATTTTTATTATTTATACCTATTACATTAATAGACTTCTTGCTAAACCATCTTACTTCCAAAAATAAACCCCACTATGGTAGTAATTTGTTGTTCTTTTGATACATCTGGATTGATGATATTTTATTTAGAATTTTTTCCCCTCTATAATCATAAGTGAAATTTAGCTGTAGTTTTCTTTCATTGTGATAATTTTATCAGGTTTGGGTATAAGGTTAAAATAAACTGGGAAGATTTCCATCTTTCTTTATTCTCTGGGATATTTTAAATTGCAAAAGAACTCTATAATTTCAGAGTCTAAAATAACATCTATAAAATCATCTGGTTTTGGCAAATTTGGGGGATAATTATCATCTTTTTCAATTTTATTCATGGTGGATCTCCTACACATTGAGCCAGTTTTCGTTATTTATACATTCCACGCTGACAATCTATTTCATCATGCTATTCTAACGCACTTGCATAGTTTTATGGAGAAGTGTTTTGTCCATGCATGCTATCAATTAGAACAATTTTTGCTAATTTTATGTATTCATTTTTCGGCTGTGCTGGATTTTCGCCGCTTTGCTTGGGCTGCCTCCGGTTGCGGCAAGCAGAGTGGGGCTACTCTTGGTTGCAGAGTGCAGACCCCTCGTTGTGCGGCTTCTCTAGCTGCGGAGCGCAGGCCTGAGGGTGCGCGAGCTTCAGGCGCTGTGCCACGAGGGCTTAGTCCCTTGGCGGCAGTGGGAGCTGTGTGTGGGATCCTCCTGGATCAGGGATCAAACCCATGTCCCCTGAGTCGTCAGGTGGATTCTTATCCACTGCACCACCAAGGAGGCTCTAAAAATGTCTGAGTAAGCACCTCAATTCACTTGTGTAAGAATCTTATATATTGACTACTTTACTTTATAATAAATGCAATCATTCATTATAAAACAAAGTTGATAACAGAAAATTTTAAAGATAAGATAAAGGTGAAATAAATTATTTTAATTTTCACTTTTTGGTGAAAATTAGCTCTGTAATAGAATGTAAAAAGAAAAAAAATTTTGCTCCTCTGAAGTAGTTTTTCCCCCCTGGTTTGCTGAGATATAATTGACACGTAATATTGTGTAAGTTTAATGTGTACAATGTGTTGATTTGACACACATATATTGAAAAATGATTAGGTGACGTCTCCATCCCATCACAGATACCCATTTCTTGTTTGTGGTGGGAATATTTAAGATTTTCTCACTTAACAACTTTCAAGTATGGGATGCAGTACTATTTGCTGTATCCACAATGCTGTACATTAGATCTGTAGGACTTACTCATCTTATGACTGGAAGACTGTATTCTTAGACCAGCATCTCCCCATTTCCTTTCCCACCCCCAGCCCCCAGCAAAAAATAGGCTTAATATTTTAGTACAAGTTATGTCATGAAATTAGCCTTTTAAAAAAATTTTTGGTTTAACACTTTATGAGATTAAATTTCTTTATTCTGAATTCCATTTATTTTGCTATATATATTTTTTAAGTTGCCCTAGCAGAAACCCATGAGATACCTCTTAGAAAAACATAGGTCCAAACTGCAAAACATAAGTGCACCATTGCCAAGCTTACTAAGTCATTGAATTCATCTTTTTGAATTCGTTATACTCAATTATATAGATAACAGCTAAAGTGTTAGGAAATGTTCACCTCTCTAGAAGCTAATCAGTTATTGTTTTAAAATAATCAGAAGTTGTTAAATTTTTATATTTTTCACAAATGAACTTACAAACCACTGGAACTATATATTTTGAATATTTGTAAAGCAGGTTAGGTCATTTTTTGTGTCCAGGTTTTGAGACTATGCAGATGTAAGAAATATTAAAAGTAACAAATTCTCTTTTTAGCAACAGAGTTACATAATGTGCTCCACATTGCTAATTACTGGAGAAATGCAAATCACACCAACAATGAAGTATCACCTCACACTGATCAGGACAGGCGTCATCAAAAACTCGACAAATAGCAAAAGCTGGAAAGGGTTCGGAGAGAAGGGAACCCTCTTACAGTGTTGATGGCAATGGAAATTGGTGCAGCCACCCTGGAAAACAGTATGGAGGTTCCTAAAAAAACTAAAAATAGAGCTACCATATGACCCCCGACCCCATTCAGGACATATAGTCATAAAAAGGGAATACCTAATCTGAAAAGTTGCATGCATCCCAGTGTTCATAGCAGCAGTATTTACAACAGCCAAAACATGGAAACAGCCCAGGTGCACATCCACAGAAGATTGGCTTACAGGAATATTCTTAGCCATAAAAAGAAAGAAATAGCACCACAGGACGGCAACGCGGACGGACCTAACGGTCATCGTGCTAAGTGAGGAAGTCAGACAAAGAAAACTGAACACACGATACCACGTATATGTGGAATCTAAAAGACAATGCAAATGAATCTATACACAAAACAGAAATTACTCACAGACATAAAGGGAAGGGGAGGGACAAATTAGGAGCACAGGGTTTACAGATATAAACTACTATACAGGAAATAGATGAGCAAGAAGCGTTTACTGTATAGCAGTAGGGAACTATACTCATTATCTTCTAACAATGTATAATCAGAGAAGGCAATGGCACCCAGTACTCTTGCCTGGAAAATCCCATGGATGGAGGAGCCTGGTAGGCTACCGAGTCGGACACGACTGAGTGACTTCACTTTCCCTTTTCACTTTCATGCATTGGAGAAGGACATGGCAACCAACTCCACTGTTCTTGTCTGGAGAATCCCAGGGACCGGGGGAGTCTGGTGGGCTGCTGTCTATGGGGTCGCACCGAGTCAGGCCCAACTGAAGCAACTTAGCAGCAGCAGCAGCAACAATGTATAATGGAAAATATACATATACACAGACACCTGAATCACTTTGCTATACACCTAAAAACTAACACAGTATCATAAATTAACTATACTTCAATTTAAAAAAATATGAATCAGATCTTAACAATGAAAAATTGTTCTTCATCTTTTTCTCCCTGTATTTCCATCTTCCTTCTACTACCTCCTCCCCCAGAGCATTTCTTTTAATATATGTTTATTTTTGAAACTATGTTAATCACCATTATTTTCTACAACAAAGAATATACATATAAATTGAATGCTTAATTTTGCAATTACCTGTGAACATAAGGTTCTGAGTGTTAATTGCCTCTTGGATGGAGCTATCATTACAATTGTTAGCAGAACATAATTGGTCAAAACAACTTACCTATATTACAAATTTCCATAAATAATCATTAGACAATTTTTTTTAATTATTGGGAAAAAATTCTTCATGACATGAATAAGATTGGGTTATTTTTGTGTATCCATGGATAAATATTGGTCATGGCTTGAGTGACAGGGCTCACATCAATTCTATTCACGTATTTCATGTATCTGGATGTGATCCCTGAGAGATCTTGTTCATATAAATGGACAGGAATGGAGGTTTTATTAGCAGCAGTGCTGCTCAGTGTATTTAACCACATCTGGATCATATGTCAAAAAATCACCTACCGATGAAATTACTTTTAATAATCTATCTTTTGACAAAACTAATTTATTCTTCAATTTTGTTGAAAGCAAATAATGGATATGCTACCCAGTCATTAGAATTCATTCACTTAAACTTTTCTGAGATCTACCAAATGATGATTATAGTAGTGGGCCTTTGCTGTGTAACCAACAAAGTCTCAAAGGCATATATAGCGAAAAGCAGTTATTTCTCTCCCTGGCAAGTACATAGGTCAGTAGGTACCACTCAGGTTTAAGCCGTGGGTCAATTCTGGTCCATTTTCTGTGTCTCCTGATGGAATCCAGCATGAAGGCATAGTGGGCATGCTCTCCTCAGTTCCTTTAGTCACTCAGTCGTGTCCAGCTCTTTGCGACCCCATGGCCTGCAGCACGCCAGGCCTCCCTGTCCATCACCAACTCCCAGGGTTCACTCAGACTCATGTCCGTCGAGTCAGTGATGCCATCCAACCATCTCATCCTCTGTCATCCCCTTCTCCTCCTGCCTTCAATCTTTCCCAGCATCAGGGTCTTTTCAGATGAGTCAGTTCTTCCCATCAGGTGGCCAAAGGATTGGAGTTTCAGCTTCAACATCAGTCCTTCCAGTGAATATTAAGAACTGATTTCCTTTAGGATGGACTGGTTGTATCTCCTCATAGTCCAAGGGACTCTCAAGAGTCTTCTCCAACACCACAGTTCAAAAGCATCAATTCTTCAGTGCTCAGCTTTCTTTATAGTCCAACTCTCATATCCATACACAACTACTGGAAAAACCATAGCCTTGACTAGACGGACCTTTGTTGGCAAAGTAATGTTTCTGCTTTTTAATATGCTGTCTAGGTTGGTCATTACTTTTCTTCCAAGGAGTAGGCGTCTTTATATTCATGGCTGCAGTCATCATCTGCAATGATTTTGGAACCCTCCAAAATAAAAGTCTGCCACTGTTTCCACTGTTTCCCCATCT
Organism: Oreotragus oreotragus; assembly: GCA_006410675.1. Lineage (NCBI taxonomy): Eukaryota > Metazoa > Chordata > Mammalia > Artiodactyla > Bovidae > Oreotragus > Oreotragus oreotragus. Next base: position 49,459 of record SJYX01011885.1, read on the forward strand.
ATTTCCCATGAAGTGATGGGGCCGGATGCTGTGATCTTAGTTTTCTGAATGTTGAGTTCTAAGCCAACTTTTTCATTCTCCTCTTTCACTTTCATCAAGAGGCTCTTTAGTTCTTCACTTTCTGCCATAAGGGTGGTGTCATCTGCATATCTAAAGTTATTGATATTTCTCCCAGCAATCTTGATTCCAGCTTGTGCTTCATCCAGCCCAGTATTTCTCATGTCTCTCCTCAGGTCATGGTATAAAGCATGTGGAGCATCTTAAACCCTAGGCTCAAATCTGGCACACCACTGCTTTTGCCCACATACCACTGGCCAAAGAAAGTCAGGTGCCCAAGAGTATTATTATCATGGATGCAAGGGGTAGAGGAGTGAATGCTTGCTAATCTACCATTTCCCAGGAAGTGATGGGACCAGATGCCGTGATCTTTGTTTTCTGAATGTTGAGCTTTAAGACAACTTTTTCACTCTCCACTTTCACTTTCTTTTTTTGGTTTGTTTTTTATTTATTTTTTTTTATTTATTTTTTACTTTATTTTACTTTACAGTACTGTATTGGTTTAGGCATACATCGACATGACTCCGCCACGGGTGTACATGAACTCCCAAACATGAACCCCCCTCCCACCTCCCACCCCACATCATCCC
>SJYX01011885.1:52054-86240 GCA_006410675.1 Oreotragus oreotragus
TCTAGTTTCATTCTTTTACAAGTGGTTGACCAGTTTTCCCAGCACCACTTGTTAAAGAGATTGTCTTTACTCCATTGTATATTCTTGCCTCCTTTGTCAAAGATAAGGTGTCCATATGTGTGTGGATTTATCTCTTGGCTTTCTATTTTGTTCCATTGATCTATATTTCTGTCTTTGTGCCAGTACCATACTGTCTTGATGACTGTGGCTTTGTAGTAGAGCCTGAAGTCAGGTAAGTTTATTCCTCCAGTTCCATTCTTCTTTCTCAAAATTGCTTTGGCTATTCGAGGTTTTTTGTATTTCCATACAAATCTTGAAATTATTTGTTCTAGTTCTGTGAAAAATACTGCTGGTAGCTTGATAGGATTGCATTGAATCTGTAGATTGCTTTAGGTAATATATTCATTTTCACTATATTTCCACTTTCACTTTCATCAAGAGGCTTTTTAGTTCCTCTTCACTTTCTGCCAGAAAATGTGGTGTCATCTGCATATCTGAGTCTATTGATATTTCTCCCGGCAATCTTGATTCCAGCTTGTGTTTCTTCCAGTCCAGCGTTTCTGTTTCTCATGATGTACTCTGCATATAAGTTAAATAAGCAGGGTGACAATATACAGCCTTGACGTACTCCTTTTCCTATTTGGAGCCAGTCTGTTGTTCCACGTCCAGTTCTAACTGTTGCTTTCTGACCTGCATATAGATTTCTCAAGAGGCAGGTCAGGTGGTCTGGAATTCCCATCTCTTTCAGAATTTTCCACAGTTTGTGGTGATCCACACAGTCAAAGGCTTTGGCATAGTCAATAAAGCAGAAATAGATGTTTTTCTGGAACTCTCTTGCTTTTTCCATGATCCAGTGGATGTTGGCAATTTGATCTCTGGTTCCTCTGCCTTTTTTAAAACCAGCTTGAACATCAGGAAGTTCACGGTTCACGTATTGCTGAAGCCTGGCTTGGAGAATTTTGAGCATTACTTTACTAGCATGTGAGATGAGTGAAATTGTGCAGTAGTTTGAGCATTCTTTGGCATTGCCTTTCTAGCTATTTCTTTATTGCTGTTTGTTTTTATTTCGGGCTTAATTTTTGCTTTGTGGTAACTTGTTCGAAATACTACATTAAAAAGCACTGGTAGATTAATAAGATAGGTGTGAGATGTTGGTAATGCTCTATTTTTTAAATTTAGGTTGTAGATACACAGGTGACTTTGCTTAGTGATAATTCATTGAACTGTACATTCATGATCTGTGGACATTTTCTGTAAGTAAGTTGTGCTTCAGATAAAAGCTTATTTTTAAATAGGGTATTAAGAAAAATACTTTTTTTCATTTTCAGTGCAAGATTTTTATTGCACTGAAAATTTATTTATTTAAAAGAATCATTTATTTTATGATTCTTTTAAAATTTACCACAAGCTTTAAACATGTATTTTATTAATGTCTGTAGAACTGTGGATCTAGGACATTCAACTTATGGAAAATGCCTGCTATGAAATCTAATTAGCTAAGCCATTTCTCATTTTCAAATCTATCAACTAAACCAGAGTTACTTTGCATCAGGAAAACACTGCATTTTTCAATTCAAAGCAATGTATTAAAATTTATTTCAAGGAATGTTATTTATATTTTAGAACACATTTTGTAATAGAGTTTACTAAAAATGATCACTGTTAAAATTGTGTAGATTCAATATGATGACTTTACCATCAGTTAAAATATGTATGTATATGTGTATCTCCTGACTTGCTCAGGTTTTTATCAATTCTATTGGAGTATTTTGGAAGTGGTCTTTTGTATTGATCAGTTTTCTTTTTTAATTTATTTTTATACTTTGGTATTTATTTAATAATTATGTCTTATCTTTTTCCTAAGTTTATTTTGCTGTGATATTAGCTTCTTGAGTTAAATACTTTTTTAGGTTTTTTTTTCTAGTTTAGTGATAAAAATGTATTTGGGACTTCAGTAATAAGATGAATGAGTCCTGAAACTCTAACTGTTCTGTACACTTGAAATTTCCTGAGAGAGAAGACCTTACATGTTCTCACCACCCACATGAAAAAACATGGTCACTATGCTGGGTGATGGCAGTGTTAATAAGCATGATTGGGTAATCATTTCACAATGTATACACATATCACATCACCACATTGGAACCCTTAAATAAATAAAAATTTTATTGGTCAATTATACCCCAATAAATCCAAGGAGGAAATATTTAAGATGAGTATATTTTCCCTCAGAGTGCAGCTTTCATTGTATTGGTGTAATAAATGTTTTCCTTAAGGTCAATGTCTATGTATGTTCATAATATTTAAATCTGTAACCATGTTTAATTTCTTTTTTGACTCAAATGTTATTTACATAGGTGTTTTAATGTTTTCAGTTAGTTGGACTTAGAGGAAGAAGGAGGAGTTTGGCTTTTTTTTTCCATTTAAATCTTTGGTGGCATTTACAGCACTATGATAAAAAAAAGTACCACTTCTGCTTTGGGAAGTGTAACTGTTTTCAGTTATTAACTTGGGGACTAGGTTGTGGTAGGTTTGATGAGAATTTTTTTATTTAATCTCTAGTCCTTTCTCACTAGGTCTAGCAAGGGCATAATTCTTAACCAAAAAAACTTTTCTGACCAATATCAATGAGCCTCACTATAATTTCTTGAGATCACCCTCAAAGAAAACTTCCATTCCCAAAGGAAACACGATCAGCAATGGTAAATGGGCTCTTCTGCTTCTTGGAACAGGACAGGACAACCTCTGATTTCCTTGGAATCGTCACTCTGGCAATTGGCCAAGAAAAGCAGCCGCTTGGACATCCTCCCTGGGCCGGCCAGGCGCCTTGGTTTTACCTGGAGCCCATGGCAGGAGGGAAGGGGTGAAGAATGGATGACTGGAGCCACAGAGCTGACTGCACGAGTTCAGCCTTCTCGGCCGCCTGTGGACAGCACCTTCCTAGCTGTGACCAGCATCAGACTGGCCTGGCCTGGGAGGTAGCACAGCCTACAAAGGACATGAATACTCTCAAAATCAGCTTCGCTAAAGGAAACAAAATTGCAAACTCTCCCAAAACACCTGCTCAAAAATTTTATGAACTTACTATAAAAGAAGCCTTTATTTTTTTTCATGGTGTTTTGTACTAGTAATAAGGAGGTAATGAAACCTTTATTTATTTATATTATTATTATTTGGAGAAGGCAATGGCACCCCACTGCAGCACTCTTGCCTGGAAAATCCATGGACAGGGGAGCCATCCTTGTTTAACTAACATCCCACCTGAAGGGGAGCCTGGTGGGCTGCTGTCTCTGGGGTCGCACAGAGTCGGACACGACTGAAGCGACTTAGCAGCAGCAGCAGCAGCAGCCTGAAGGAAAGAGCACTGACTCAGCAAATCCAAGGTTTCTCTCCAATCAGATCACTACGGGGACCTGATTCTCCATAACTCATGGGACAGCCCTGCCATTCTGCGGCCACCAGAAACACAGGGACACTCTCTTTTTGAGGGCTGGGTTTTATTTATATGCATTGAACCTTCATTACTAATGGGGGCACTAGTGGTAAAGAGCCCGCTTGCCATTGCAAGAGACCCAAGAGACAGAGCTTCCGTCCCTGGGTCGGGAAGGTGCCCTGGAGGAGGGCATGGCAACCTGCCCCAGTGTTCTTGCCTGGAGAATCCCATGGACAGAGGAGCCTGGCGGGCTACAGTCCCTGGGGTCGCAAAGAGTCAGACACGACTGAAGTGACTTGGTACACGCTAATCGTGTTCCTAGGTTCTTCATATTAGGTCTTACATTATCGCCCACTTGATATCATTGCTTTCCTCAACTCAAAGCCTGGGTTGAAAATTTTAATTACCGTAGTTAGAAAGCTCATTGCAAAAACTAAAGAAACGATCTTGGAAAATGTGACGTCTTTACTCCAGCCCCCTCCAATCCTGTCCTCTTTAAGTATTAATTCTGTGTTAGAAATTTGGGGGTGAGCTTTTCTACATTTCTAACAAACACATACACATGTTCAGGTTTCTGAAGTGGAATCATGCTGTAGATCTGATTTCCACAATTTTCTTTAAAGTTAAATTTTCCTAATATTCTTTGTGCGTGTAATATGCAATGCTATTTAGTATATAAAAGTTTATGATTTTAGAAGTAAGTCAGACAGAGAAGGAGAAATACTGTATGGCACCCCTTATATGTGGAATCTAAAAAGAAGTAATACGAAAGAATTTACAAAACAGAAAGAGATTCACAGACTTAGAGAACAAACTTATAGTTGCCGTACACATGGCTATATTTAAAATGGATAACCAACAAGGACATACTGTACATGGAACTCTGCTCAATGTTATGTGGCAGCGTGGGTGAGAGGGGAGTTTGGAGAATGGATTCATGTATGTGTATGGCTGAGTCCCTTCACTGTTCTCCTGAAACTATCACAACATTGTTAATCTACTATACCTCAATATAAAATAAGAAGTTTAAAACAAAGTTTATGACTTGAAAAGTTTTGCCATGTAAGTATAAAATAATTCATTTGGATCTCACTTTATGCTTATTTTATCTTAAATTGATATTTTAAAATAATTTCATTGACATAATTACATATCATAAAATTCATACAATTTTAATATGTGATTTAATGAATTTTAGTATATTTACCAAGTTGCACAACCATTACTAAAATTTGATTTAAAACACTGCCATCATCCTAAAAAGTAACCTCATGCCATCATTCCCCCTTCCTATCCCCAGTCTTGAGCAACAACTAATGTAGTTTCTGTCTCAAATTGTTTGCCTTTTTGGGGACATTTTATATGAACAGTATCATGCCATCTGTACGGCTTCTTTGATTGAATGTGATGTTTTTAAAGTATATCCATATTGCAGTTTTTATCAGTACTTCATTCCTTTTTCATTGTCAAATAGTAGTACTTATACTGACCTTTGCCTAGCATACATTTACCATTTTATTTTTACACCCAGGAAAATCACCTCCAGTAAAATCCTTCTGTTTTAGGTGTCTTGTAAACAGTAAGAGATTAGATTTTTGTCTTTTTATCAAATTTGAGAGTCTTCATTTTTTTTCTTTTTGACAGAATAGTTGAATCCATTCACATTTTGATTTTGAAACTAATAGAATTTCACTTGCTTTTGTCATCTTGTTTATGTTTCCTGCTTTACATTTGATACCTTCCATATTTCTTTTTCCAGAATATTCTTAATAAGCTTTTTCTTTTTAAAAGTTCTTGCTTTTTTCCCCTTCTAAACATTTGGAAAATATATAACTTGCTTTATGTGTAGTTTCCTTAAAGATGAATTTATATTTTTCTATGTTCATGAGTGAGATCAGCCTATAATGTTTTGTTTATATCTGGGGGAGATTTTTTGGATCAAGCTTGTTTTGGTTTTATGAAATGAAGACTATTTTTGTCTATTCTTTTTAAAAGTTTGGTAAAATGAATGTCATTTTTCCCCTAAATAACTGATAGGTTTCTTTTGGGAAGGCTTTTAATTATGGATTCAATATCCTTAATAGAAAAAGGACTACAAAAATGTTCTATTTCTTCTTGTCTACTTTATATTTTCTTTAGGGATGTGTCCACTTCATCTATGTCTCTAAAAGTATCGAAATAATGTTTTTTGTAATGTTTTCAGAATCAGTATCATTATTCAGGGTTACAATTTTTTTATCTTGTTTTTTTTTTTTTACTCTTGACGTTGTTATTTCTGTCTTCTTTCTATTATTCTTGTTCAAAGAACTAACTTTTGGATTTCTTGAGCTTCTTTCTAGTATGTGTTTTAAAGAATAAATAGTACGTTTTAAAAATTCAGTTATCCTGGAAATTCTGGGGAGAGGCTTTGGGAATGGAGTGAAAGAGTGGCATTGACAAGGGAAGGACAGGGAGGGTCAAGAACATCTTTGAGGGAACTGCGAGGCTCATGGAGCCAGGGATCATGCAGCAGGCTGCTTGCCGAGTATCCTCCACTTTCTTCCCCCGGGCCCACTCGGCATCGGGCCTCTTTGGTGTGAGCTCGTTTCTTGAGTGCGTCTCCCTTCCAAGAGGCTTGGGGAGGGCATCTTATTGAATGCTTTATTAGTTGTCCCATCTACTTTATGTTCCTTTTTCATTCTCCATTTTTAACATCTTTTGGACTAATTATATTCATCTTTTGGTTTTTCCCACTACTGGGCTTCCCCAATGACTCAGAGGATAAAGAATCTGCCTACAATGCAGGAGACACAGGCGATGTGGGTTCAGTCCCTGGGTTGGAAAAATCCCCTGGAGAAGCACATGGCAGCCCACTCTAATATCCTTGCCTGGAGAATCCCATGGACAGAGGAGCCTGGCAGGCTATAGTCCATGGGGTCACAAAGAGTCAGACATGATNCAGGCGATGTGGGTTCAGTCCCTGGGTTGGAAAAATCCCCTGGAGAAGCACATGGCAGCCCACTCTAATATCCTTGCCTGGAGAATCCCATGGACAGAGGAGCCTGGCAGGCTATAGTCCATGGGGTCACAAAGAGTCAGACATGATTGAGTGACTGCACACCACCAGCCCTGGATAACCCCCCTCTGGGCTGCTGCTAACAGGGCTCACAGGGTTCAGGGTTTCCTGCTCTTAGTTTGGAAGCAACACACTCATTGATTATTCTTTTAGGGATTGGCCTAGAGGTTAGAGCAATCATTTTTTTGACTTATCAAATTCTAATACTAATTTATAACTTTTATTCTTTTTTAGGAAAATGCAAGAAAATAACACTTTCATTTTATTTGTCCTGTTCCCAGATTCTTCTCTTTTTATTACACTTGATCTTATTTTGATAGATGTGATGTACTCTCAGATCATGTGGAGAATATAGATTAGAGATTTTCAAAATAGCCTTTTGTTTCTTGCAGTAAATTTTAAAAGTTGGTAAGGAAGAAAAGAGATTTTACTTCTCTCAAATTCCTCCCCTTTTCTTAGCCTCCAAATCTTTTCTTTTCATATATCTGGTGATTTGTTGCAGTTTCTGTTTAGCTTTTCCTTGTGGAGGGAAGTATTTGTCCTTTATTGGTAGTCTCTATGGGTTTTGTTGGCAGCCCTGAGGATTGCGTTGGTAGATTGTATAATAACTTAAAGCAACTATTTTTTTCACTGAGGACTTCTCCACTGGCTCAGCAGATAAAGAATCTGCCTACAATGCTGGAGACACAAGAGACCTGGGTTTGATTCCTGGGGTGGGAAGATCTCCTGGAGGAAGAAATGGCAACCCACTCCAGTATTCTTGCCAAAAAAAATCCCATGAACAGAGGAGCCTGGCAGGCTACCGTCCACTGGGTTACAAAGAGTCAAACACTAATGAAGCATTTGCTAATGCTGTGGAGCATCTCTTTCACTGAATGCACACCCTTTTGCTATATGACATTTCAACTTCTCCTATTGAGATTTGGAGTCTGTTCCCGTACTTCTTAGTTTGGGCTAGCCTTTGACTTGCTTTGATAAACAGAATATGGCAGGGTCATGAACCAATTCCAACTCCAAGCCAAAGCTTCAAAAGGCTTTGTGCCTTTTGGTTCTTTCTCTTGAATGTGGCAGAACCACTAAGTAAAGATCCAGATAGTCTGCTGGAAGAGGAGAGACCACAAGAGGACCATGAGTCATCACAACTGAGACCTTCCTACATAAGCCAGCCTCCACCAGCCCAGCAGCTGACCATACTCCCAAGCAAACCCAGACAAGAGCAGAATGCCCACGCAGAAATACCTACCAGACTCCAGCCTGCAGACCTATGGGCTAAATGAATATCTTAAGTTACTAAGTTTGGGGGTGGTTTGTTATGCAACAAAAGCTAACTGATACAAATCCCTATTCAAAGATTTTAGACTCAGAAGAAAGGAGAGGGAAAAAAGTTTGGATTTTTTCATGTTTTACTTTGGAGGCTTAGTCTAGCAGTCTGTCCGGTAGGGAGGTGGTTGTGCAGATGGGCATTTTGATAAGACTGTGGTGCCTGGTGATCAAAAAATCATGGTGGACCTTACACGCGAGGCCTTACAGTAAAACACAAACTTTGTGCATTGGTAACATGTACGACAGAAATTGGAAAATGTGCTGGGGGAACTGAATTGTTAGATATATCTATAAAATGGGGCTTCCCTGATGGCTCAGTGGTAAAAGGATCTGCCTGCAATGCAGGAGATTCAGGTTTGATCCCTAGGCCAGGAAGATCCCCTGAAGGAGGAAATGGCAACCCACTCCAGCATTCTTGCCTCAAAAAATCCCATGGACAGAGGAGCCTGATGGGCTACAGTCCATGGTGTCGCAAAGAGTCAGACACGACTGAACAGCAGAGCACATATCTGTAAAATAAGGATTAAAGCTCTAGAAAAAAAAAAAAAGATTAAAAATAAATAAAATGACACTTTATGTCTAAAAATGAGGCTGATTATAGAAAGAGGAATTAGAGAAGGAAATGAAATTTTTGTTGAAATTTGATTGTGCTATAAAGGAAGCTTCAGAGCTTGTTAATCATCTTTAGTTTTGTCTGAATGAGAATAAAAGGAAAAAGAAGCGAAACTCCTTAGTTACACTGATTAAGAACTAAAATACACTTGCATGCATAATGATTTAATGGTCTATAAAACCATTAAGTAGTAGTCTATAAAACTATAAAAATAGATTCAAACCTTATTTTCCATACTTATAATTTTAAATCTTTTAAAAAGTATTTTGATGGTGTTTTGATACCTCTAAAGGTGTCATTTAAATCTCCATTTACCTTCAAGTGCAAAACTTTAATGACTTAGCTAAAGTAGCCGTCATCATCCAGACTGTCTCTGGGGACCATCCTCAGGTATATAAAATGTTACTGAGTCCACATGTGTATTAAAATAAAGTAGAACTCAAGTTTACATGTTCCTGAACTCCTTCTTGAACCCTGACCTGCTTTCCATAGACTTGTAAATCTGTTACTTAAAGCATCTCAAGTTAAAATTCTTGCCATTTCCCATTAAAAAGTAGGTTCTTGATTTTTCATCCTTCTTTACTCATTGTCTCTGACCCACATCCCATAAGAGCAGAACTGTTCCATCAGACAGAGGGTAAGGATAAGGGAAAACTCTCTGTTTGGCAATTCCGTGCTGAAAAAAACAAATGGATCCACAAGTACTAGGTTAGAGGATCAAATTTCTAGACCGAATAACCTAGCATTTCATTCAGACAGAAGTAAAACATTACACAAGGAGTTGGTCTTTTTTTAAAATCAGACGTATAGTTTTTCTGTTCTAAAGCATATTTGTGTCTGCTGGCAGACAAGCACAGGTGATTGCCTCCAGGTGTTTGCCTGCAGGAAGTCATTGAAATGCAGTGCAGGTAACGGCAGCTTCCTCAGCAGCGGAAACTAACCTGCAGGAAGCTCCTAGGCACAGGTATATTTTAGAATCGGAACGCCAGTCAGCTGAAAGGCCGCAGACCCAGAAGGCCCAGTTTAACAAGAAACACATTAACTAAAACAAGAATCAAGATGTATTTTTAAACCATTATCAAAACTTAAAGATTTTTAAAAATATATGTTATTGCTTTTTAAAAAGGTTTTAAACTTGTTTATTTTTCCTAAAGTTTTACTCCTTTATGCTAACTGCATAGCAGTTCCTCTCCCCACATCACCAAAGGGAATTACAAGAATACAGGTATGCATCAGAAGAATGAATGACACAGTTGCTGAAACTGAAGCTCCAATACTTTGGCCACCTGGTTGGAAGAGCCCACTCATTGGAAAAGGCCCTGATGATGGGAAAGATTGAGGGCAGGAGGAGAGAGAGGATGGGATGGTTAGCATCACCGACTCAATGGATTTGAGATTTAGCAAACTCCGGGAGATAGTAGAGAACAGAGGAGCCTCGCATGCTGCAGTCTGTGGGGTCCCAAAGAGCCTGACATCACTTAACGACTGAGCAAAATGACAAAATGTTTCTTTAAGTTCTGTTGGTATGAAAGCTCATGTTAAAAATAATTCATTATTAAAATGTAACCTGGATCTTTTTTCCATTGTGAATAGATACCCTATGGCATTTTATCTATTTTTATTGCAGTATAGGTGATTTATAATATTACTTTAGTTTCGAGCGTACAATGTAGAGATTCAATATTTTTACAAATTATACTCCATTTAAAGTTGTTACAAAATAATTGCTATATTTCCCCATGCTATGCTGTATATCCTTATTGTTCATTTTATTTTAAACCTTGTAGATAATCCTATACCTTTCGCTCACCCCTCTCCCTGATTAATCATTAGCACTTAGCTCATTTGCTTCACTCAAATGACAGTGACTTTTGTTTTTTTTTTGAAAGGTACAAACCTATGAAGGCAAAATAAACCAGAATGAAGACAATAGCCACAAAAATTTGGAAGCTGGAAGCAGATCTGAGAAAGCTAAATTCTAAGTCAGCTTCAGGAAAAGTTGAGAAGTAGCCTGATTCACGGGGAAATTAAAAAAGAAAAAAAAGATCCAGGAATGGGTATCATTAGGACTCTGGAAGTTCTGTTGGAAGTGAGGTTAAGAGGGACCTAGACTACCAGACCCCCTCACCTGTTCCATGCCACAGTTCAGCTGTCAACCCCAGCAGATGACTGGAGCAAATGATGTCCTGGAGACAGGTAGAGGGAACAGTCTTAAAATACAAGAGGATTGAGCTTACATACTGAGCGCTAGGATGCCCAGCTTTTCTTTTCTTTTTACAGGCTCTTTAATTTTTTTGGCTGCGCTGGGTCTTCTTTGTTGCGAGGGTTTCTCTAGTTGCGGCGAGTGGAGGCTACGCTCAAGTTGCGGTGTGAGGACTTCTTGCCGTGGCTCCCCTGGCCGTGGCGCTCAGGCTCAAGGCCACTCTGGCTTCGGTAGCTGTGGATCCTGGACTCTGGAGCACAGATTCAGTAGTTGAGACACTCGGGCTTAGTTGCTTGCTCCGGGGCATGTGAGATCTTCCCATCTTGCTCCGGGGCATGTGAGATCTTCCCATCTCGGGGACTGAATCCCCATCTCCTGCATTGGCAGGCAGATTCTTTGCTACTGAGCCACCAGAGAAACCCTCCAGTATCTCTCGCCCTTTTCTGGTCTGAAACACTGGTGGAGACACATGTGCACACACACACACACACATCCAGACGGGTGGTTCAAGTCTTCTCTAGAACACCTAAGCTGCCTAAGAGAGACAACACAGAAATACACCGAGGGCTCTACCAGGAAGAGCAAAGCCAGGATGCCAGTGAAGTCCCTGGTGAATAACCACTATCACCCACTCATCCAATGAGCTTTTAGTTTCCATTCCTAAAGAACATCCAGGCAAGGATCAGCAGGATCTGCTTCTCCTATGAGAGAGACTGAAATGAATAATCAGCCATGGGAGAACACAGAGTCTGGGGGTGGGGGGGAATAAAACTGAAAAATGATCGTTGATACATTCAGAGATAAGCTGTGCCGTGTATAAGACAAGGATTCTATTTTAGAAAAAGAATATTTGGGGGAGGGGTGCATGGTGGTAAAGAGACAGTAGAAATTAAAAACAGAATGGTGGAAATAAAAAATTCAATAGAAGAGGTGGAAGATAAATTAGAGGAGATCTTCCAGAAGTTAAACCAACATGGGAAATAGAGGATAGAAGTTTAAAACTAGGGGGCATATCCATGCAGTTGAGCACCTATCTGATAGGAGCTCCACAGAGACAACAGAGCAAATAGAAATGAGATGATCCCCAGTGAAATACCTCAGTGGTTTCCCAAACACAAGGACATGTGATTTTAGATCAAAATAAACCCAGCACCAGAGATAATAGTAAACCTGCACTAAGGTACATCATGGTGAAATTTCAGAAGCTCTGGTGATAACAGCCACACCGAGAGCTCCTAGAAAGAAGTGATGTCTTAAGAAGAATCGAGATTCAAAATTGCAGGATATTTCTCAACAGTAATGCTCGAAGCTAGAAGACAAGGAATTAATGCCTTCAAAATTCTGAGGAAAAATCGTTTCCATCCTAGAATTCTTATTCAGACAAATGAATTCATATTCAGATGTTATTCATCTCATTCTCAGATGTTCCCAGTCTTAAAAAGTTTTGTTTTCAGTTTTGCTTTCTATAAATCCTTTCTTAGGAAGCCCCTGGAGAATGGGCACCGCCCAAATAAGGGAGCAGACTACGAGGAAGGCACAGGATCCAGGAGATGGTGCCCTCCTTGAGAAACCAGGGGAGACAATCTCTAGGATGGTGGGAAGGCATGGCCCATGAAAACAGTGGCATGGATGGCCTAGGGTTACTCTTCCCAAGTCAAGAAGCTCCAGGACTGAACTAGCCACTAAGACCAAATTAATACTATATTGAGTGAGTTTCACTGTATTAAGATGGCATTTGCCCATCTTAGATTGGATGACACAGCACATACACAGCTTCAGTTCAGTTCAGGTGCTCAGTCGTGTCCGACTCTTTGCGACCCCATGAATCACAGCACGCCAGGCCTCCCTGTCCATCACCAACTCCTGGAGTTCACTCAGACTCATGTCCATCGAGTCGGTGATGCTATCCAGCCATCTCATCCTCTGTTGTCCCCTTCTCCTCCTGCCCCCAATCCCTCCCAGCATCAGAATCTTTTCCAATGAGTCAACTCTTCCCATGAGGTGGCCAAAGTACTGGTGTTTCAGCTTTAGCATCATTCCTTCCAAGGAAATCCCAGGGTTGATCTCCTTCAGAATGGACTGGTTGGATCTCCTTGCAGTTCAAGCGACTCTCAAAAGTCTTCTCCAACGCCACAGTTCAAAAGCATCGATTCTTCGGCACTCAGCTTTCTTCACAGTCCAACTCTCACATCCATACAGGACCACAGGAAAAACCATAGCCTTGACTAGACGGACCTTAGTCGGCAAAGTAATGTCTCTGCTTTTGAATATACTATCCAGGTTGGTCATAACTTTTCTTCCAAGGAGTAAGCGTCTTTTAATTTCATGGCTACAATCACCTTCTGCAGTGATTTTGGAGCCAAAAAAAATGAAGTGTGACACTGACTCCACTGTTTCCCCATCTATTTCCCATGAAGTGATGGGACCAGATGCCATGATCTTCATTTTCTGAATGTTGAGCTTTAAGGTAACTTTTTCACTCTCCACTTTCACTTTCACCAAGAGGCTTTTTTGTTCCTCTTCACTTTCTGCCATTAGGGTGGTGTCAGCTGCATACACAGGTTAGGCACTTATTTTCACCAGGAAAATAAAGAAAAAGCACCGTAGTCTGTGGTATGGTTTAGCCGTCAATAGTGTTCATAAAAACACACATGGTTACAGTGATGATGTATCTGTAAACACTGCCAGGCCAAGCAAACTGGTCATCTCTGTGGGGCGCAGGGCGGGTGGGCATTGTAACGGAGGGAGGGTGATGGCAGAGATAAAGGTGGAGTCACTAAACAACTGTGGGGTATCCGGGGCTCAGTGACTTCCCACTTTAATGGTCTTAACTTTCTCCACTGAGCTAGTCAAGGCCTTCTGCAAAAAGGCAAGATAAATGGGTGTGTTAGATTAGGAGTTAGGAGTTGGAGAGAACAGGCAAGTTTCCAGTCCTTAGAGGCAGGATGTAGAGCCAGCTGTGGGAAGCACTGTCAAGTATGATTTAATCAGGCTGGCTGAAACCAAAGAAGCACATTAATATTCAGGCATACCTCGTTGTGGGGGCTTCCCAGGTGGCGTTAGTGTAAAGAATCCACCTACCAATGCAGGAAACGTAAGAGATGTAGGTTCGATCCCTGGGCAGGGAAAATCCCCTGAAGAAGGGCATGACAAACCACTCCAGTGATCTTGCCCAGAGGATCCCATGGACAGAGGAACCTGGTGGGCTCTGGTCCATAGGGTCTCAAAGAGTGGGACATGACTGAGCAACTTAGCACACAGGCACATCCCTCATTTCACTGTGTTTCACAGACACTGAGTTTCTCACAAATGGAAGCTCTGTGGCGGCCCTGCGTGGATCACGTCCATCAGCGCTGTTTTCCCTCCCAGTGGTATTCTCTCACTTGTGTCTCTGCGTCACATTTTCTTAATTCTCACCTTATTTCAACCTTTTTCATTTTCATTATTTGTTATGGTGATCTGTAATCAGTGATCTTTGACGTTACTATTATAATTGCTTTGGCACTTTTTGGCAATAAAATATTTTAAAATGAAGGTATGTACTTCTCTTTAGACAATGCTATTACTGCACGTGGCAGAGTAAACATAGCTTTTTGACGCACAGGGAAACCAAAAATTCAAATTGCTGTGGTCTGTACCTCAACCCTCAGCTCTGAAGTATGCATGCATTGCAGTTATAGTTTATATAACATCTTATGCTTTTTGAACAGTTGTTTGTTTTTTTTTTTAATTGTATTATCTCACTAGGCTTCTCCATATGCTATCACTATATACAAAGTAAGAAAATTGAAGCCGAGAGAAAAACATAACTTGCCCAAGATGACATAACGCAAGTAGGTTTTGGATCACATTCAAAGCATTTTAACAGTCATATTTGGTCATTAGTGAGAAAAGAAATCATTCTATTTCAGTTATTAAATAGGTGTTCTTTGGTAGTTTTTTGGTCAGCATAGAAGTTGAAAGCTTCACAAAGCTGAGATAAAGTCAAGACCGCCCCAAATGTTTGAGGGAAATATGTGTTTGCAATGAATGAACACAAACTTCTAACAGTTGGATAGAAAAAACAATTGTTTTGAAAGAGACCACACTAAAACCCATCAGGTACTAAATATACTTAGGGTGTCGTGTTTGCACAGAAATCTTACTGTCATCTTTCCTACACTGCAGTTCTTCCATGGTTAATCACATCTGGAGGACAGGAGATGTTGAAAACCGTGGTGCTTAGTGTTAAGTTACTTATAATTGAGTCATAGTTAAATTGGAGGAAACAAAGGTGTGTTTAACACCCTGAGTTTAGGAAGATTTGCATGTACTGAAGAAAGGGGCAAAATGTGCAGATGAATTTTGTTTTTAAATCTATATTTTACAGTGAATGCAAATTAGGCCTAGCATGTTATCTCAGATTGAAGAGAGTCTAGAATGTGAAGTCAAAATGCTATAACTGAAGATTGCTGAGGGCTTGTCTGTATTGAACTACTATGTGGTTTCAACGATGACAGTTACTGTTTATCTATGTTTTACACACACACACAGAGACACACACACAGTATTAGAAGCAAAAAGTAATAGCTTATGGGTCTTATTTCCCTGCAAGAATGTTTGGTTGCGTCCTTAATAAGCAATCAGAGTTAGTTATTAATTAATTAATAAGGAAGACTAAAGGGGGGGTTACATGAAATAATAAGAGCTGTCTATTCTAAGCAATTGAGACCAGAAGACAGAAAAAGTCACACAATGGCACTTAGCATTGCAGACACGATTGCCTGCCTAATTGAGAGTATGTCAATTTTACATGAGTCCGTTGGACCGTCTCATGGAGTGGTCACAGGAAGGGGACAGTTCATCCGGAAGTTAGAGAATAGGTAGGGTTTTGATGAACCAAAGAGGAGGAAGGCAGGCATTCCTTGTGGTGATGGTGATTAGAAACATGGAGGAAAGGAGGCTTCAAACTTACTGCAGAAACAGCAAGTGGAACTATGTAGCTGAAATGAAGACTGTATTTAGGGAAGCGGCTGATGATGACACTGGAAATACACACTTGGGTCACACAGCGGTTTGAAAGCCGGCCTGGGAATATGGGCTTCGTCTCGTAGTTGGGAGCCACTGGGTTTCTTCAGTTACATGATCAGAGTGTTATTTTTAGGAGATAATTAGTGGCTGATTAAAGGAAGCTCGGAATGTCTGGACTCTAGCCCTATCTTTCCCAAGCTGTTTGCATGAGGGACAACCGTGTTCTCTCTCCAGACACCCTCCAGTGTGAACACTGGCAGCTCCGAGTACTGCTGAATTAAGTCTCCTATTGAGAAGCTTTTTACTAAATGTAGTGTAGGCTGCACTTGCTTTTCATCTTTAGCAATCTTTTCAAGAAAAGAGTGAGGAAAAAACAAATTTTAATGTAACACAGTGGGCTTCTACGTCTTAGGATGATAATAATTAAATCCCGAATCTTCTAAATATGGGGGAAAAAAGCAGGGAGTTGGTGTCGGGAAAACAGGCAGAAGGGTGTTGGTTAATAGAAAATTGAGGGCATTAGAAAATTCAGTTAGAAATGTCAGAATTGTGGGTTATGAGTGGTTGTAAAGAAATAATTCTGATTTTAATTAGTCAGAGAATCTATATTCCAGGAGCTGGATATCAGCCCAATACAAATTAGAAAGAAAACAGAGATTGTGCACAATCTCCATCTAAAGAATTCAATCTGCTTGTAAATATTATTAGAAGTAGTGATTCTAATTTAAGAGGGCAAATGTCCAACTCACAGACTTTATAGAACCAAAAAATAATATTGTCCCAGGTTTAAGAATCAGCCATTCACTTCAAATTCAGAAGCACAGACAAGAAACAAAACAGCAACAAAATGGCAAGTACATACAGGATATGGAGATAAATGCTGACCTAAAAAGGAATCCGATCATGTATCAATACTATGTAGGCGGAGAAAGAAAGGAGGATATCACAGATACAGGGAGAACATAAAAGACATCACACACAGTGAAGGATAAAGAGGAGGAACTATAATGTTTAGTTATAGACTTTTCTAGAAGCGGATACTTCCAGATGACTTAATAAGCACTCACTGCTCTTTCCTAAAGCATCCCTGGGATATAAGTTATGAATATCATCCCATTTTACAGATGAAAGAAAGAAAAGAAAGTGAAGTTGCTCAGTCGTGTCCGACTCTTTGCGACCCCATGGACTGTAGCCTGCCAGGCTCCTCCGTCCACGGGGTTTTTCAGGCAAGAATGCTGGAGGGGGTTGCCATTGCCTTCTCCAGGGGATCTTCCCGACCCAGAGATCGAGCCCAGGTCTCCCACACTTTGGGCAGACTCCTTACCATCTGAGTCACCAGGGAAGATGAGGACACTATAAAATGTCTCTTAAGAGCTTGCAATCCTAAAGGAAATCAATCCTGAATCTCCATTGGAAGGACTGATGCTGAAGCTAAAGTCCCAATCCTTAAAAGGCCACATGATGCGAAAGGCTGACTCATTAGAAAAGACCCTGATGCTGGGAAAGATTGAAGGCAGGAGAAGGGGACGACAGAGAACGAGATGGCTGGATGGCATCACCGACTCGATGGACGCGAGTTTGAGCAAGCTTTGGGATTTGGTGCAGGGCAGGGAAGCCTGGAGTGCTGCGGTCCATGGGGTTGCCAAGAATTGGACACAACTCAGTGACTGGACTGAACTGAACTTTAGTGCATTAATCTTTGGTTGCTAATTACTGATGTGTCTAAGTTGTAATTTGGCCATGATAAGAAACATTAATTTTTCTTTCTTTTCTGGGATCTTTTTAACTTAGAAGAATGGTTCTTTTGATTTATCTGCTACACAACTGGTCAGGGTCTCAGGATTGCCTCTCAGTACGGCCATGTATTTCAGATTAGCAGAAAAATCAAGCAAGTGTCACGGTTATCTCAGTAGCAAGAAATCCACACTCTTGTGATTATCTGCTAATATTTCTGCAGCATCTCCAAATTTCTTTCATAAATACTGCCCAAATTTATTCTGGCTCTCTTTGAATTTGTGTAAATGAACACAGTAAAATATTTTCTTGTGACTTGTTGCAGGGTGGCAGCTTGGCCTTCTGAGACTATGAATCACAGACCACTGTCATAAAGTAACTTGTGTCTGGAAACTTTTCTAAGTAATAATTGCTTGGGACAAGACTTTTTTTCTAAATAACAAAATGAAAAGTTTCTCAATATCATTAGACATTTGAGTGGAAAAACATGTGTGAACTTGCTTTAATGGAACCAAAATAGATATAAGATCGTCAGGCACTCAGGACAGGTACTTGTAAGGAATGATTATTGGAGCAGTAAAAAAAAAAAATTTTTTTTTGGAAAAAAATTGAGAAGCTACCACCTTCTCTCTCCCAAACACACTTTAGGGTGCTTTTAGAAGAGCTACTGTTAGGGAAGTGTCTGATTTACCTTTCCGTAAATCGTTTTATTTTGTCCCACAGGGGTGGACTATGGAACTTTCTGAGAGAACAGGCTTACGAAACTGCTGCGTGCGCAGCGCTCGGAGGGGCGGAACTGTTTTGACTCCCTTGTTACTATGTGATGGGTGGAATTTTGCAACCAGAAGGTTCCACAACAGTTGGGAGTGACAGTTGTAAGAGTTGCAAGCAGAAGACAAATGCGTGTCCTGTTACTCCTGCTCGGAGACTACATACCATGACTGTGCCAAGATTTTCTGCTTGCATCAGTATTTTTTATAATTACTGAACCTCATGTGTGCATAATCCATCGGGAGCCAAAAATCTTAGAAACGATAACCCCACCTTCCTTAAGTAGACGCCTGACTGACAGACATTCACTCTGTACACACACACTCACACCCTTAAATAGATGACTTACTATAATCCTTGTTCCATTTCCTACCTTCTACTATAGATTAAGCTCCAAGTCCTCTTGCAGAATTAAAATAGCTGAAATTTAAAAAGTACTCAAAGCCTGTTAAAGTTTATTGAGCTGTTATTGTCCTCTCCTTAGTGGCTAAGTCTTGCCTTTTATTTCCTTGCTGAGCACTTACTTGTGTATTGATATTTTTGCTTTTATGCAGTCCATGCTGTCTATCACCCTTTCTCTAACTTTTCCCAATTTGGACTTGGACTCCCCATGCCTGGGTTCTGCTGTTTATTGATACCCATAGATATTTTGTTACAATAGGAACTACTCTGAAAAGAAGATATCAGTAAACTCAGAATCATAGACTAAACCATGGGTGTATACAAACAAAATGAAACGAAATAATACAGAGTAGGACAGCATCGCGTTTGGGGAAAGGGAGAAAAGGATAAGTTTGAGTTATTTACCAGAAGCATTTCAGTTGCAAAATTTCATCCAGTGAGCAGGCATCTGGAGACAACTTTTTAGAGCCCCAAAACATGTAGAAAGCCAGAGGCTGGTGATGTTGGGAGCTGGTAAGGTTTGGGGTGGCAGAGACAGTAGAGTTGGAAGTAGGCATACATGGGGTGTGCTTGGAGAAAGAGGGTACCTTAGAGCTGGTGGGGGTGGAGTCGTGGGGCTGCTATTTTATTTACAGGAAGAAAAGTTTACTTATAACCTATGTTATAAACAGGAAACTTGAAACGCTTTAATGTTGTGCTGAATCCCATAGCCTGGTCCATACACCTGGTGGACCCCTAGGCTGAGGCTGAAACCCCATAATTATAGAATGGCATGCATGCTCAGTCACTCAGTCATGTCCAACTCTTTGAGACCCCGTGGACTGTACCTACCAGGCCCTTCTGTCCATGGGATTTTTCAGGCAAGAATACTGGAGAGGGTTGCCATTTCCCATTCTAGGAGATCTTCTGGACCCACGGATCAAACCTGCGTCTCTTAAGTCTCCCAACATTGGCGGGTGAATTCCTTACCTCTGCCCCACCTGGGAAGTCCAATTATAGATATAACCCCCCAATAAAATGAAAATATGCCAGGTATAACCTAATAACCTGGTGTACTTGAACTTAAGATATATAAAATATTTTTAAACCTAACAAAAAAAATATATATATATAAACCTGAAATCTGGTTCTACTGGAGAGGCTATCATGGTGGGAATTCAATCTCAAAGAAGAGAAAGGGAACTTGAAAAAAAAAACATTATCTTGTGCAGAACTCTGTGTAGGCCGCACCTGCTCTCCTAGCCTGGATGGCTCAAGGGTTGGGGGGAGTGAAAAGGAGAACTCAGAACCCCTAGGAGACTGCAGGACCAGGGGTTCAGTGGCTGGGCTCCACTGCAACGGTGAGGGTCTCTGTAAGGCCAGATGTGATTGAATCTGGACATGTTACTTAACCTCTAAGCCTGAGTTCCCTCATCAGAAAGCCTGGATAACAGCACTTTCTGTAGCTATCAGTCATTATTTTTAAAATCAACTTTATATTTACAGAAAACTTAATCAAGATTGCACACAAAACTCCTGTATACCCTCATCCAGTTCCTGCACTGCTGACATTTTTATATCACATCTGATCAAAAACAAGAAGATGCCATGAGTACATTACTACTGACTAAACTCCAGCCTTTATTTGGATGTGACCAAGTTTTTCCATTAATGTCCTCTCTATTCCAGGATCCCGTCCAGAGGACCACATTCCATTTAGTTATCAGGCCTCCTCGGTCTCCAGAGACTCTCCTCTTAATTTAAAAGGTAATTAAGGTTAAAGTATACTTAGTGGAGAGCTGGACAAGCAATAAGCAATTTGTCATATATATATATGACATATACATATATATAAGTATAAACTGTGGAAAATTCTGAAAGAGATGGTAATACCAGACCACCTGACCTGCCTCTTGAGAAACCTATTCATCTATTTCCCATGAAGTGATGGGACCAGATGCCATGATCTTCATTTTCTGAATGTTGAGCTTTAAGGTAACTTTTTCACTCTCCACTTTCACTTTCACCAAGAGGCTTTTTTGTTCCTCTTCACTTTCTGCCATAAGGGTGGTGTCAGCTGCATACACAGGTTAGGCACTTATTTTCACCAGGAAAATAAAGAAAAAGCACTGTAGTCTGTGGTATGGTTTAGCCATCAATAGTGTTCATAAAAACACACATGGTTACAGTGATGATGTATCTGTAAACACTGCCAGGCCAAGCAAACTGGTCATCTCTGTGGGGCGCAGGGCGGGTGGGCATTGTAACGGAGGGAGGGTGATGGCAGAGATAAAGGTGGAGTCACTAAACAACTGTGGGGTATCCGGGGCTCAGTGACTTCCCACTTTAATGGTCTTAACTTTCTCCACTGAGCTAGTCAAGGCCTTCTGCAAAAAGGCAAGATAAATGGGTGTGTTAGATTAGGAGTTAGGAGTTGGAGAGAACAGGCAAGTTTCCAGTCCTTAGAGGCAGGATGTAGAGCCAGCTGTGGGAAGCACTGTCAAGTATGATTTAATCAGGCTGGCTGAAACCAAAGAAGCACATTAATATTCAGGCATACCTCGTTGTGGGGGCTTCCCAGGTGGCGTTGGTGTAAAGAATCCACCTACCAATGCAGGAAACGTAAGAGATGTAGGTTCGATCCCTGGGCAGGGAAAATCCCCTGAAGAAGGGCATGACAAACCACTCCAGTGATCTTGCCCAGAGGATCCCATGGACAGAGGAACCTGGTGGGCTCTGGTCCATAGGGTCTCAAAGAGTGGGACATGACTGAGCAACTTAGCACACAGGCACATCCCTCATTTCACTGTGTTTCACAGACACTGAGTTTCTCACAAATGGAAGCTCTGTGGCGGCCCTGCGTGGATCACGTCCATCAGCGCTGTTTTCCCTCCCAGTGGTATTCTCTCACTTGTGTCTCTGCGTCACATTTTCTTAATTCTCACCTTATTTCAACCTTTTTCATTTTCATTATTTGTTATGGTGATCTGTAATCAGTGATCTTTGACGTTACTATTATAATTGCTTTGGCACTTTTTGGCAATAAAATATTTTAAAATGAAGGTATGTACTTCTCTTTAGACAATGCTATTACTGCACGTGGCAGAGTAAACATAGCTTTTTGACGCACAGGGAAACCAAAAATTCAAATTGCTGTGGTCTGTACCTCAACCCTCAGCTCTGAAGTATGCATGCATTGCAGTTATAGTTTATATAACATCTTATGCTTTTTGAACAGTTGTTTGTTTTTTTTTTTAATTGTATTATCTCACTAGGCTTCTCCATATGCTATCACTATATACAAAGTAAGAAAATTGAAGCCGAGAGAAAAACATAACTTGCCCAAGATGACATATGCAAGTAGGTTTTGGATCACATTCAAAGCATTTTAACAGTCATATTTGGTCATTAGTGAGAAAAGAAATCATTCTATTTCAGTTATTAAATAGGTGTTCTTTGGTAGTTTTTTGGTCAGCATAGAAGTTGAAAGCTTCACAAAGCTGAGATAAAGTCAAGATCGCCCCAAATGTTTGAGGGAAATATGTGTTTGCAATGAATGAACACAAACTTCTAACAATTGGATAGAAAAAACAATTGTTTTGAAAGAGACCACACTAAAACCCATCAGGTACTAAATATACTTAGGGTGTCGTGTTTGCACAGAAATCTTACTGTCATCTTTCCTACACTGCAGTTCTTCCATGGTTAATCACATCTGGAGGACAGGAGATGTTGAAAACCGTGGTGCTTAGTGTTAAGTTACTTATAATTGAGTCATAGTTAAATTGGAGGAAACAAAGGTGTGTTTAACACCCTGAGTTTAGGAAGATTTGCATGTACTGAAGAAAGGGGCAAAATGTGCAGATGAATTTTGTTTTTAAATCTATATTTTACAGTGAATGCAAATTAGGCCTAGCATGTTATCTCAGATTGAAGAGAGTCTAGAATGTGAAGTCAAAATGCTATAACTGAAGATTGCCGAGGGCTTGTCTGTACTGAACTACTATGTGGTTTCAACGATGACAGTTACTATTTATCTATGTTTTACACACACACACAGAGACACACACACAGTATTAGAGGCAAAAAGTAATAGCTTATGGGTCTTATTTCCCTGCAAGAATGTTTGGTTGCGTCCTTAATAAGCAATCAGAGTTAGTTATTAATTAATTAATAAGGAAGACTAAAGGGGGGGTTACATGAAATAATAAGAGCTGTCTATTCTAAGCAATTGAGACCAGAAGACAGAAAAAGTCACACAATGGCACTTAGCATTGCAGACACGATTGCCTGCCTAATTGAGAGTATGTCAATTTTACATGAGTCCGTTGGACCGTCTCATGGAGTGGTCACAGGAAGGGGACAGTTCATCCGGAAGTTAGAGAATAGGTAGGGTTTTGATGAACCAAAGAGGAGGAAGGCAGGCATTCCTTGTGGTGATGGTGATTAGAAACATGGAGGAAAGGAGGCTTCAAACTTACTGCAGAAACAGCAAGTGGAACTATGTAGCTGAAATGAAGACTGTATTTAGGGAAGCGGCTGATGATGACACTGGAAATACACACTTGGGTCACACAGCGGTTTGAAAGCCGGCCTGGGAATATGGGCTTCGTCTCGTAGTTGGGAGCCACTGGGTTTCTTCAGTTACATGATCAGAGTGTTATTTTTAGGAGATAATTAGTGGCTGATTAAAGGAAGCTCGGAATGTCTGGACTCTAGCCCTATCTTTCCCAAGCTGTTTGCATGAGGGACAACCGTGTTCTCTCTCCAGACACCCTCCAGTGTGAACACTGGCAGCTCCGAGTACTGCTCAATTAAGTCTCCTATTGAGAAGCTTTTTACTAAATGTAGTGTAGGCTGCACTTGCTTTTCATCTTTAGCAATCTTTTCAAGAAAAGAGTGAGGAAAAAACAAATTTTAATGTAACACAGTAGGCTTCTACGTCTTAGGATGATAATAATTAAATCCCGAATCTTCTAAATATGGGGGAAAAAAGCAGGGAGTTGGTGTCGGGAAAACAGGCAGAAGGGTGTTGGTTAATAGAAAATTGAGGGCATTAGAAAATTCAGTTAGAAATGTCAGAATTGTGGGTTATGAGTGGTTGTAAAGAAATAATTCTGATTTTAATTAGTCAGAGAATCTATATTCCAGGAGCTGGATATCAGCCCAATACAAATTAGAAAGAAAACAGAGATTGTGCACAATCTCCATCTAAAGAATTCAATCTGCTTGTAAATATTATTAGAAGTAGTGATTCTAATTTAAGAGGGCAAATGTCCAACTCACAGACTTTATAGAACCAAAAAATAATATTGTCCCAGGTTTAAGAATCAGCCATTCACTTCAAATTCAGAAGCACAGACAAGAAACAAAACAGCAACAAAATGGCAAGTACATACAGGATATGGAGATAAATGCTGACCTAAAAAGGAATCCGATCATGTATCAATACTATGTAGGCGGAGAAAGAAAGGAGGATATCACAGATACAGGGAGAACATAAAAGACATCACACACAGTGAAGGATAAAGAGGAGGAACTATAATATTTAGTTATAGACTTTTCTAGAAGCGGATACTTCCAGATGACTTAATAAGCACTCACTGCTCTTTCCTAAAGCATCCCTGGGATATAAGTTATGAATATCATCCCATTTTACAGATGAAAGAAAGAAAAGAAAGTGAAGTTGCTCAGTCATGTCCGACTCTTTGCGACCCCATGGACTGTAGCCTGCCAGGCTCCTCCGTCCACGGGGTTTTTCAGGCAAGAATGCTGGAGGGGGTTGCCATTGCCTTCTCCAGGGGATCTTCCCGACCCAGAGATCGAGCCCAGGTCTCCCACACTTTGGGCAGACTCCTTACCATCTGAGTCACCAGGGAAGATGAGGACACTATAAAATGTCTCTTAAGAGCTTGCAATCCTAAAGGAAATAAATCCTGAATCTCCATTGGAAGGACTGATGCTGAAGCTAAAGTCCCAATCCTTAAAAGGCCACATGATGCGAAAGGCTGACTCATTAGAAAAGACCCTGATGCTGGGAAAGATTGAAGGCAGGAGAAGGGGACGACAGAGAACGAGATGGCTGGATGGCATCACCGACTCGATGGACGCGAGTTTGAGCAAGCTTTGGGATTTGGTGCAGGGCAGGGAAGCCTGGAGTGCTGCGGTCCATGGGGTTGCCAAGAATTGGACACAACTCAGTGACTGGACTGAACTGAACTTTAGTGCATTAATCTTTGGTTGCTAATTACTGATGTGTCTAAGTTGTAATTTGGCCATGATAAGAAACATTAATTTTTCTTTCTTTTCTGGGATCTTTTTAACTTAGAAGAATGGTTCTTTTGATTTATCTGCTACACAACTGGTCAGGGTCTCAGGATTGCCTCTCAGTACGGCCATGTATTTCAGATTAGCAGAAAAATCAAGCAAGTGTCACGGTTATCTCAGTAGCAAGAAATCCACACTCTTGTGATTATCTGCTAATATTTCTGCAGCATCTCCAAATTTCTTTCATAAATACTGCCCAAATTTATTCTGGCTCTCTTTGAATTTGTGTAAATGAACACAGTAAAATATTTTCCTGTGACTTGTTGCAGGGTGGCAGCTTGGCCTTCTGAGACTATGAATCACAGACCACTGTCATAAAGTAACTTGTGTCTGGAAACTTTTCTAAGTAATAATTGCTTGGGACAAGACTTTTTTTCTAAATAACAAAATGAAAAGTTTCTCAATATCATTAGACATTTGAGTGGAAAAACATGTGTGAACTTGCTTTAATGGAACCAAAATAGATATAAGATCGTCAGGCACTCAGGACAGGTACTTGTAAGGAATGATTATTGGAGCAGTAAAAAAAAAAAAATTTTTTTTGGAAAAAAATTGAGAAGCTACCACCTTCTCT
This sequence comes from Oreotragus oreotragus, assembly GCA_006410675.1. Lineage (NCBI taxonomy): Eukaryota > Metazoa > Chordata > Mammalia > Artiodactyla > Bovidae > Oreotragus > Oreotragus oreotragus. Next base: position 77,479 of record SJYX01011885.1, read on the forward strand.
CTCCCAAACACACTTTAGGGTGCTTTTAGAAGAGCTACTGTTAGGGAAGTGTCTGATTTACCTTTCCGTAAATCGTTTTATTTTGTCCCACAGGGGTGGACTATGGAACTTTCTGAGAGAACAGGCTTACGAAACTGCTGCGTGCGCAGCGCTCGGAGGGGCGGAACTGTTTTGACTCCCTTGTTACTATGTGATGGGTGGAATTTTGCAACCAGAAGGTTCCACAACAGTTGGGAGTGACAGTTGTAAGAGTTGCAAGCAGAAGACAAATGCGTGTCCTGTTACTCCTGCTCGGAGACTACATACCATGACTGTGCCAAGATTTTCTGCTTGCATCAGTATTTTTTATAATTACTGAACCTCATGTGTGCATAATCCATCGGGAGCCAAAAATCTTAGAAACGATAACCCCACCTTCCTTAAGTAGACGCCTGACTGACAGACATTCACTCTGTACACACACACTCACACCNTGATGGACAGGGAGGCCTGGCGTGCTGCGATTCATGGGGTCGCAAAAAGTCGGACACAACTGAGCGACTTAACCAAACCGAAGTATATATTTATAAGTTTAGAGGATATTTTAAAGACTTTAGAAATACCAACTCATCCAATCCATGTAATATATCTATGAAGACTCCAGTTATATCCACTTTACAGATGAGTAAACTGAGATTCGTGGCTTCCCAGGTGGTAAAGAATCTGCCTATCAATGCAGGAGACATAAGAGACGTGGGTTTGATCCCTGGGTTGGGAAGAGCCCCTGGAGGAGGGCATGGCAACCCTCTCCAGTATTCTTGCCTGGAGAATCCCATGAATTGTAGCCCGCCAGGCTCCTCTGTCCATGGGACTGCAAAGAGTTGGCCACAACTGTTGTGCCTTAGCACACACATACAAGGTTAGTGGTATTAATATTGGCATAAGTGTGAATTACATCATCATTCTTAAACCTGGACATGTGTGTGTGTGTGCACTCAGTCATGTCCGACTGTGCACAACCCTATGGACTGTAGCCTGTCAAGTTTCTCTGTCCATGGAATTTTCCAGGCAAGAATTCTGGAGTGGGTTGCCATTTCTTACTCCAAGGGATTTCCCTCTGACCCTGGGATTGAACCCACACCTCTTGTGTCTCTTGCATTGGCAGGTGGATTCTTTACCACTGTGCCACCTGGGAAAACCCTAAACCTGGACATGTTATCTCCTCAGTCGCTCAGTCGTGTCCAACTCTTTGTAACCCATGGACTTGCCAGGCTCCTCTGCCCATGGAATTTTCCAGGCAAGAATATTGCAGTGGGGTTCCATTTCCTACTTCAGAGTATCTTCTTCACCCAGGGATCGAGCTCACATCTCTTGTGTCTCCTGCACTACCAGGCAGATTCTTTACCACTAGTGCAACCTGCTGCTGCTGCTGCTAAGTCGCTTCAGTCGTGTCCGACTCTGTGCGACCCCATAGACCGCAGCCCACCAGGCTCCCCCGTCCCTGGGATTCTCCAGGCAAGAACACTGGAGCGGGTTGCCATTTCCTTCTCCAATGCATGAAAGTTAAAAGTGAAAGTGAAGTCTCTCAGTGGTGTCCGACTCTTGGCGAGCCCAGGGACCGCAGCCCACCAGGTTCCTCCGTCCATGGGATTTTCCAGGCAAGAATACCGGAGTGGGTTGCCATTGCCTTCTCCGAGTGCAACCTAGGAAGCTGCAATACCTCAATATGGTTACAATATGGTTACTCATTTTCTCTTGTATTCCTTAAGCATTGCACCCTCCCAACTTTGCCATTTTCATCACACAATCTACCAAGTTCTCAAAACTTGAAACGATGGACCTTTTTGACACTTCTTTTTCTTCTTTGTTTCACGGACGTACAATGTTATAGAATTACTGTGACTTTTTTTCAGAAACTACAATCTGTGAACTTTAGCATCTTGTTTTCCTCTGGGTTCCGATCACAGATCTACCCACCTTACTAGCTCTGTGGCTGCAGGTGTATTCCTGAACATTTTTAAGCCTCTGTTTCTTCATTTGTGGTATGGGTTTATGGTGGAGAGTAAGCGTGTTTATACAGGAGAGCCTGGTGAGTTCTACACTCTCAGTAACTCTCAGTTACCTCCGCCACCACCGCGGCTATTATTTCTGCTGCTGCTGATACAGACAGAACTAGATAACCGCTTCCGGGGCACGAACATCATCTATGTGCATCTATGCTCGGTCATTTCAGTTCTCTCTGACTCTGCGTGACCCTACAGCCCATAGCCTGCCAGGCTCCTTAGTCCGTGGGGACTCTTCCAGGCAAGAATACTGGAGTGGGTGGCCGTGCCCTCCTCCAGGGGGTCTTCCCAACCCAGGGACTGAACCTGCATCTCTTATGTCTCCTGCATTGGCAGGGTCTTTACCACTAGCACCATCTGGGGGGCCCCACCATCTGCTGTAATGGCCCACACAAATACTACTCTAACTACTACTGCCCACACAAACGCTGCTGTCGCCGATGCTAAGTTGCTTCAGTCGTGTCCGACTCTGTGCAACCCCATAGATGGCAACCCACCAGGCTCCCCCGTCCCTGGGATTCTCCGGACAAGAACACAGGAGTGGGTTGCCATTTCCTTCTTCAATGCATGAAAGTGAAAAGTGAAAGTGAAGTCGCTCAGTCGTGTCCGACTCTTAGCAACCCCATGGACTGCAGCCCACCAGGCTCCTCTGTCCATGGGATTTTCCAGGTGAGAGTACTGGAGTGGGGTGTCATCGCCTTCTCTGATACAAATGCTACTAACACTATTTTTTGGTGATACAGATGCAGACTGTCCTGGACTTAGGATGGTTTGACTTACTTTTTTTTTTTTTTTAACTATAAAACAGTGCAAAAGCAAGATTCAATCAGAATCATACTTTTTCAGTTTGATCTTTTCCCAGGTTAGCAATTCACACTACTCTAGTGCTGGGCAGTGGCACAGCTCTCAGTCAGCGACATCATCAAGTGGGTAAAAAAGCAAATACATATAGCCACTCAGGTTTTCACTTTCAGTACAGTATTCAATAAATTACATGAGATACCCAAAACTTTACTATAAAATAGGCTTTGTGTTAGATGGTTTTTGCCCAATTGTAGGCTGATGTAAGTGTTCTGAGCTTGTATAAAGTAGGCTAGGCTACACTCTAGGCTTTCTGGAGGCTCAGTAGTAAAGACTTGCCTGTAATGCAGGAGATGTGGGTTCAGATTTGATCCCTGGGTTGGGAAGATCCTCTGGAGGAGGGATAGGCTACCCACTCCAGTTTTCTTGGGCTTGCTTGGTGGCTCAGATTGTAAAGAATCTGCCTGCAATGTGGGAGACCTGGCTTCAGTCCCTGGGTTGGGAAGATCCTCTGAAGAAGGGAATGGCTATCCACGCCAGTAGTCTTGCCTGGGAAAATCCCACGGACAGGGGAGCCTCGTGGGCTACAGTCCATGGGGTTGCAAAGAGTTGGACATGACTGCGCATCCACACAAGCTAAGCTCTGATGTGCAGCAGATTAGGTGTATTAAATGCATTTTTGACTTATGACATTTTCAATTTACATGGGTTTACTGGGCGCAACACTACTGTAAATCAAGGAAGATCTGTGCTACTACTATCTCTGTTGCTGCTGCTGCTAAGTCACTTCAGTCGTGTCTGACTCTGTGCGACCCCATAGACGGCAGCCCACCAGGCTCCCCTGTCCCTGGGACTCTCCAGGCAAGAACACTGGAGTGGGTTGCCATTTCCCTCTCCAATGTTGCTACTACTATTACCACTACTGTCATTAAAAATACTACCATGACAGCTTCTAAATCCAGCAGTAATAATAATTTTCCTTTAAAAGATCATTCTCAGTTCAAAATGTCTCCAAAGAACCTGCAGCATCATGACTTAATTTCTTCCTAAGGATGCCCAAGAAGGCTTTCCCCAGGGCATTCAGTCTTCAAAGTCCACATCTCAATATGAGAGAACACATTCTTTCTGTTCGGCTGGGAGTGACAGGCGAATGCCTCTCACTGGGGGCATTCATGGCCTCTCGCTCCCTCTCAAAAGTACCCTAGTTGGGAGGCTACATTTATATGGCCACCCTTCTTTTTTCCACATTTACTTTGACCTGCGGCTCTAGCCAGAAAATCCATCACACATGTTCACTTGCTCTCACCTTCAAGCTATTTCCCTTGTCTGGAATGCTATTCTCATCCTATTGCCAAAGCATGAACCTTCTCTCCTTCAAAATCCTACTCAGAACTTACCCTCAAGATGAAACTTTCTCTGATAATCCTGCCCTCCACCCAGTCCAGAAAGCTCTCAGCAATCATGTAAGTAACTGTATAGCTTTAATTGGCTCTGTTTATAAGCTTCTTCTTGTATCTTTTTTTCCCTCTAGGTATTTTTTCCATGTGTTTATTCTGTCTCCATTAATTTGTAAACTCCCAGAGGGCAAGGCCTGAACAAGGTCGGTGTTGGCATAAAGTGGATGAATACTCAGTCAGCTGAATGGCAGACTGTGCAATATTTGATTGCTAATCTGTTTTAAAAAGAAAAAAAGCATCCTTTGTTAGTGCTCTGTTTGTGATGGTCCTGAGACTGCTAACCTAATGTAAAAATGCATTCAGTTTCTGTTAGTGTCCAGCAAAGATAAAATCAACAGTTATAAGCTTTCCATAATGGGAGGGGGAGGGTGCTGGGAGACTCTAACCTGTAAGAATGGTATATAAAGAGCATGTTATTACCCAGTTTATATTCTTCAGAAGGCTCAGGGGTGAACAATCTGCGTGCAATGCAGGAGACTTGCAGGAAACAGGAGTTCGATTCTTGGGTCAGGAAGATCCCCTGGAGAAGGAAATGGCAATCCACTCCGGTATTCTTGGCCTGGAGAATCCCATGGACAGAGGAGCCTGGAGGGCTATAGTCCATGAGGTCGCAAAGAAGTCAGACACGACTGAAAGACTCAACAACAACACATGTTCTTCAGAGGTAGCTTGTCTCTTCCAGGCTGCAGGTCTATCTTAGAAGGGAAATCATATTTACTTTCAAAACTGAGATCAGAAAACCAAACAAAGCCTGAGAAAACGTACACCACCACCTTGTTCTAAGTTTGTGCTGAGTGGAGGGAAAATGAATCTAATTCAGAAGGCCTCATTTTTTTTTTTTGCTGCGAAGTCTAACAGAAAAAAATGCCACATGGCCTTTCTCCCTGGGATTAACTAGATTGGCGGTTTGTTCATTTCAGTCCAGGTAACAAAAGGGAAGCTTGGGACGGACTGAAGCTCCTTTCTCAGGGCCGGGGCTGAGAAGTGGGAATCCTTCACCGTGACCACCTGCTTCCCTCCCTTCAAACCGGCATATAAAAGTGCCAAATATCTGTGTATCACTCTGGGCGCGGAGCCCACGGTCTGAACCCAGCGGAGGCGGTGCACCAGATAACATCAAAGCCCCAGGCAGGGGCCAGAAAAGGGGGGGGGGTGCAAAAGCAGACGGGGGAACGAAGCGCCTCCCCCTAGCATTTCCTCTCACGCCCACTTCCAACCTAGGAGGCTTTTGATTTCTGCTTTTGTTGTTTTTAAAAATTAAAAGTTAAACCCAGGAAGCTGTGGATCAGTTTTGTTTGGTTTTTTTTTTTTTTTTTTTTTTTGCGTGGCAGTCCGGGTAAGTTTTCTCTCGGTCCTTTTGTCCGGCTGGGGAAGGAGAGCCCGGGCTCCGGGGGGCGGGAGGTGGGCACGGCTGGCAGAGCGCGCGGGGCAGGTCTCGTCGCCGGGTTGCCGGGAGGAGGAGGAGGGGATTCGGCCGGTGGACGGGAAGAGCCCGGCGCGCGCCGAGGGCGGAGGGCGGAGGGGAGGGCCGGGCGGCGGCGTGACCCGGCGGCCGGCGGGGAGGAACCCCCGGGATCTCCGCGTGGCGCTGGCGCTGCCGGGCCGCGCGCTGGGCGGAGGGCTGGGGCCGCGGGGCCGCGCCAGGGGGGCGCCCGAGCCGGGCCGGGCCGCGCGGCCGCGTGGGAACCCGGTGCAGGGGTCGCGCGGGCGGAGGCGCTAGGCGCAGGGGGACCGTGGGGTCCCCGGACGGAGCCCTGGGGGTCGGGGTGGGGACTGGTGTTCTCCCCAAAGTCTGTGCAGGGAAACCGTGTTCAGAGCCTGCCAGGGCCACTGCCCTCACTTGAACCCCAGTCCCCGAGGGGGGCTCCCTAAGCGCTCGCACGGCCCGGGGGTGGAGGGTGCAGGCAGAGAGAATCGGGACCCTAGGAGCACCCCCTACCCCCCCGCCTTTTCTTTTGAGTACGGTGCCCTTCCCCAATGTTCCAGAATTTTTGACAGTTCAAACTGCTTTCTACCCTTCCCATTTCATCTTCTGATTCAGGGGGAAAGAAAAAGTCCCCCTCCCCCCTTCACATTCCGTTTATACGATATAATTTGAAAGACTGTATTTAATTTGCCACAAAATGATTAAAGGCGACTCTAGTTACCTTATAGTTAGTTGGAGTCCCCTGCAGTCTGATGACTAGGAAGTTAGAATTGTAGGCAGAATTAGGAAAAGAAACTGCACCTAGAAAATTCGGAAATAGAAAATGGGGAAATGTGTCTGTTTCAGAAAAAAGATTACTATTGATTTGATCTCAAGAAAGGCAAATTGTGAATAGTCCACTGCAGATAAAACTTAACAAACTGAAATGACAAAATTAATCTATTACAACTCCAAATCGCATATTTAATTTGTTAAGAGTTCACTGCAATGCCAAATCCCATATAAACCTTGTGTGCGTACTATGTATTTGTTATGGTCAGGGCCATTGGGTTTAAAATGTGTTGTTAGTAATTTTGACTTAGCCAGTGACACAAGTAGAGTCGATAATCATCAAGCTATCTTGATTTTTATCCTCTGACAGATTAAGTATACTTTCACATTTAAGTGGATGTTTGTTTTTTTTTTCTTTTCATTCAAGTTTCAAAGTTACATTTACATACGTTTTGTGATTGCAGTCCATTAGATGTCAATTAAATTTCATGACAGATGATTTTATCACATCGAAAATGAAAAAGATTGTATTATTTCATTGCAAGGTTGGAGGCGCAGTGTGCTAAACATTATTTCAAATTTAGGTAGCTGTTGGCCGATCTTTGCTTTTGTGACCAAATCTAGTTTTTAATGGGCATATTCCTCCCTTTACATGACATTACTTTTGGTTACAAGCTCGCTATTATTGAGTATTCCATTTTTAGTCATTCACATTCTGGTGCATTAAGCTTTTCTAAGCTCAGCTGAGCTAGAGGTAGGATTTCCTCCCGGGAATTTTAGGGGTCAACCCTAGCAAGGAAAACCTAGATATCTTTATGGAAGCCCCAGGGAACAATTCAAGTTTGCACAGATGGCCAGCAGAGTGGGTGTACGGTCGTTCAGCATTTTTATTCCTTAAAAGGGGAAAGCACTTTGGTTTTTATATGAGAATTTTTTTCTGCATCAAATTTTTTTTGGTTTTACCTTATCCCTCCCAAGTTGAGCGTGGCTCCGTTAACCAGTCATTTGTGCCTGCTTCTTTAGGGACATATGCGGAATTTCTGAGCCTCAGACTTTAAACGATAAAGACCTTACGTTCTTTAGGTCTAACCCTGAAAACCTTCGTCATTACCCTGGTCCATCCCCTCCTGATCACTTTTCCATAGTTCCAATCCTTGCTTTCCCTATTGCTTTTCCCCCCTCCTCTGTTGCTTTCTAGCACCCGAGGTCAAACTCTGGCTTATGGGAATTACTTCTTCTTCTTTCTCTCTTTCTTGCGACCCTGGGGCCAGATCGCCTGCTCAGCCCCAAACCCCCTCTCCAGACCCCAGAGAGCCGTCTCCTCTCGGCCCCTAAACTGTCAAAGCGGAGCCCTAAGGGTTAAACTGCGCTCGCAGCTCGGGCTCTGGGAACCACCGGCGGGCACGGCCGTGGCCTCTGGAATAACCTTGGCTTTCCTCAATCTTTTAATAGAACATCCACCACCAAAGCGTAGTTTCAGTTCAGGGTTAATAATGTGCCCCCTTCCACCCTTTAACCCAACACCCCGCCCCCCTCGAGATTTTTTTTTTTTATAAAGTTGTTTTTCAAACTTAATGAGTTTCCAGTTTCACAATGACTTTCTCCTTCCCTCCACGCGTTGCTGAGGAAACCCCCTTGGGGTACCCCCCCGCCCTCGGGCCCGCCCTCTCCCCTCCCCTCCCCCTCCCGGTAGGGGCTGGGGGCGGGGCTGGGGGACCCCATGACGTCAGCGGGCCGGCCCACATCCTGCTTTAGGAAAGTAAAGAGCCGGTACCGAGCTGCCGCTGCCCCGCCCGTTCCCGCCTCTCTCCCCAGCCCAACCGCTCCCCCGGCCGCGCGGCCCGGCCGGGCCTGCCCGGGGCCGCGTGACCGGCGGGCCCGCCCCTGCGCCCCAGCCGGGCGCCAGTCCCCGAGCCGGCGCGACCCCGGGCTCCCGCCCCTCGCGTCCCTAACTCCGCCCCGGGGCCCCCGCCTCCCGTCGCTGCGGAGGCTGGGCGGGGCGGAGCCGCGGCCCCGGGCTCGCCCGGCCGGGGAGACCCGGGACTCCGATCGGGCCCCGATCCGAGGCGCCCAGCCCGCCCCTAAGCCAGGGCCGGGCCCCGCGGCCGAGCCAGTCCGGCCTGGCCGCCGCGCCCGAGGGTGACCCCGCCGGGGGACACCCCCCCCCCCAGCCCCGCCCGCGCGTCGCAGCCCGCGGTCTCCCCGCCTCCCGCCCCCGGGGATCCCCTGCCGCCCCGCCCAGCCGCGGGAAAGCCTCCGACCTTC
>SJYX01011885.1:86330-140475 GCA_006410675.1 Oreotragus oreotragus
CCGCCCCCCCGCTCCTGGCATGCGAAGCGCTTTGTTCAGTGCAGCGTTGCAGAGGGGTTTTCCCAGGCTCCGCCCTCCACATTCATTCATGTTTTTTCTCCTTGCAACTGTCTTTACGCTTTTTGATCGTGTCATGTTTTTGCTCCATGTAGTATTTATCTCTTTTGCTGTAAGGGAACCGGTTCATCACTCATCTTCGTCGCTACAATGCTGCTGTCTTTGGAAATACTCAGTCCTCCTCCCCTCCTTTCCCCCACCCCAAGGATTTACACTAGGATGGATAGCTGGGCTCAGTGGGGAGGCAATGAATAAGGTAGCAGAAAGCTGTTACTGATTGGAAATTTGTATGTGCAAATTGGAATATTTTCTGTGCAGGTTCCTCATCTTTTAGTGTCACGTGATTGAATTACAGTCGGAGTTCACGCTTTAAAAACTTGTAAATATCGTGACCATTTAAAAGCTTTTAGTTGGGAGTTGAGCATTCCTACTATTTATTCGGCCTTGACGTCTCTAAATTCTCTCTTGAATCAGCAGCTTCCTCAGTTGAATGGTGGATGCTTTTAATGCAGGGCGTTGTGGAGCCATATCTTTTATAGATCGTGTAGCACAGCGCTGGATGAAGTCCACAGTATTGGACCATCATATTTTATATTCTTTCCCATGAAGTTCAAAAATTGCAAATAATGTTTTTGTACAGTGCCCACATACAGCCTTATCAAAGATAAAATACTGAAGTTAATTATAGCCTTCTTTCCTTCTATTCTCTGCTGTATTGAAACCATAAATTTCTAAAACCTTATACTGGTTATTAGATACAGTCTTTCCCACACAGGCATTCTTAAGAAGAATTAATATTTGATATTTTTGTGTGCCAGCAGTAAGCAAAGCATCCACATGGTTCCTTCCACAACCCATTGAGGGGGAAGACTATTTCCTTGTTTTACAGTTGGGAAATCTGATCCTCAGAGAGGTTAAGTACCTTAAACTGGCCACACAGCAAGCTTTGAGCCCAGTCTGATTTGACACCGAAATATTTATTAACAGTTGTGACTTGTGCGATAGGGCCTCTTGAGTAAACCCCCTGGAATAGGTCTTACCTCCAGCCAGGAAGTAAGCACTGAGGGTCCCTGAGTCAGGGGGTGCCGTGTTTCTTAGTTACTGACTATGGGCTCAGTTCCTTTACCTCTTTCTCTTTGAATTTTCTTATCTATAAAATGGATAAATGATAGTTACCTAAGCAGTCACCACTAGGGTTAAATTAGGTAATGTGTAGGAAGTACATAGGCACACAGTAGATTCTCAATAAGTATTTGCTTTTTTTTTCCCCCTAAAGTATTGGATGTTATAAAAGTCTTAAAGCGTTTCTGTTCCATTCTTGTGTCATTGCTTAGCGATTAAACATAGTTTCACGTTCAGCATTGTCATCGTGGGCTTTGCTTATCAGTTGTACTGCAGAAAGTTAAAACTAAGATTTTAGCTAAAGGATCCTGGGACTTTTTCTGGGAAAGAGATGATTTAGTTTTGGATTAGTGTTTTGGCATGTTGTATTTGAAATTGCACTTTTTAAGATGTGTAAGTCAGGTCACGGTTATGCTGCAGTAACAAATAACTCCCAAACCTCAGTGCTTAAATCAGCAAAGATCTCTTTTATGTTTATGCACCATGATCGTGTTGCATTGGCAGGAGCTCAGCTCCGTGTTGTCAGACATGCTGTCTAGAACAGTGCCTGTCTTATGGCAGAGGAGGAAGAGAGCACTAGAGGATCTTACTTTGATAACTGGACGCAAAGCCTGAAAATGACGCCTGTCTCTCCACTCACAGGTTATTGGCCAGAGCTGGTCACACATTCTGGCTCAACACAGAGAAGCAGAAAGAACAGTCCTAACAGGAGCCTTGAATGGAAAACCACAATAGTGGGGGAACAGCCCCAGTGGCAACCGCACTTATTTACTGAATTAACTCAGTAACACAAAATGAATGAAAGAAACGTGGTCCTTGTCCCCAAGAAATTTATAAACGGGCAGGCATGTACTGTATACAGCAAAGCCCTGTTATAACCTGGCGATGTTGCTTTAAAACACAGTTCACTGAATTTTTTCACTCTTTTTTTGTTAAAGGTACAGTGATCTTCCCCCCGCCCCCAACTGTTCTTAATGGGAAGCTCAGATAATGACAAAATGACATGTACTATGTTTAATTAAAAGTAAGTCATCTTTTGCAGGGGCTTTCAGGTTGGTTACCGTTTGTTGAGTTTAGAGTAGTGCTGTATTATGCCATAACTTCTGAAGTGTCTTTTTCCTTTGAAAGTAGTGAAAAATAGTAAAACATGACTTTTTTTTTTCTTTTTTAGCACATGGATTAATTGATGGACCTTGGGTTTATGGAGCTACCTTTTCATGACCTGCTCTTCCTACAGTTTCTAAGAAGAAAAGGGGGCCTCTGAATCAAAGAAGATGCCTCGAACTAAACAGATTCATCCCAGAAATCTAAGAGGTAGGGCTCCGCATTAGTGGGAAGGAGGGTTTGTAATTAAGTATCTCTTTGCTGGCAGCAAAGGCAGCTTGTGAGATGGTGACCCTGCCCGGTGGTGGGTCAGCTCTACCTGCTCTCTTTCTCTCGTTGCCTTCCTCTTGTGCTGCACAATTCCTGTCTCTCAGGAGATGCTTCAGAAATATTTGTTAAATGAATTAATTGGATTCGACAGAATTACAATGCCTTCCCAACCATTAGAGTGGTATTAAAGTATGAGATTTACTGTCTCTCTACAGGCACCTTTTTGGATTGAGGAATCGGAAATAAATGGTCAGCTCTTCTTTGCCCACTGGATCACCTTGAGTTACTTTTCTTCACCCCGCCCACACACTTGTGTTGAGATTTATTTTTGTAGCAGTGTTATATTAGCTTGAGAACTGGAGAGGCGTAGTCGACATTAATGCAGACCATTATGTGCAGAACTCAGGAAATAGGCACACCAATGTATTTTCCATAGGGAAGCAGTCAAAAAACATATATATATGTGTATGTTTATTATATATACATTTCATATAAAAATGAGCATTTCCTTTTAACTGTGAAGAGGTACTTAAGTATTAAGAAAGCCAGCCTATTTTAGCTTATTGTTTTAAAAGATTTGTATTGTTCTAATGTGTTTTATCCACTGGGAGCAGTAATTATCTTTTATATTTAACTTAGGAGATAAAAGTATAGCAGTGTTTTAAGCAAAGAACTGTTAAAGCAAATAATTCCAACCTGAGTAAAGTATCTTCTGAAATATTTACTACTACAGAAAAAAATATTCTGAAGCACATGCAAGGTAAGAAATGACTTAAATTAGACAAATTAATTAAGAATGTTCCTTGGTGAAGTAACTCAGCTGGTACCTGTAAGGTGGTAGTTGAAAATGTGCCCAGTCATGTGGCCTCCTTAAGTCTGCAAACAGTGCTTGCCTAAGTGGGCTAGAAGTCTCTGCTGGCTCAGGTGAACGCCTTGGCCCAAGTTCAAATTGATGATTCTAGCACCAGTGTTCAATGAGGTGAGGATTTAGAGGGAGTACAGTGAGTGTTGTATGTCAGAGTCGGATGTTAGGGTCACAGAGAAAATGTTGCAGAGTGACTGTGTGTTTGTCTGTCTCTTGCACTAGAATCTGAGTGCCCCGGAAGTCAGGACCTGGTCTCATTTACTTCTATAGGCAGAGCCTCCATGCTCACAGCCAGCTGGGGCAGCCGTTTGGAGTCCTGAGCCTAGCTTTTATAACTCATCTGTCCAGAGAGGGTGCCCTGTTCCTATTGATCCATGTGCTCGAAGGCAACCTTGGGGCTGGCAGGGGCCCCAGCCCAGCATAGCTCCTTGGAGCTAAAAGGAGGCCACACATTTGTTGAAAGAATGAATGCATGATTGATTTGAAAGTATCATTCATTAGGTCGTAAGGACTAAAGGCTTGTTTTTCATATTTAAAATATATCCTTGTTTTTAAAAATTGGAGGATAATTGCTTTACAGTGTTGTGTTAGTTTCTGCCCCACAACATCTCTGCGTCAGTCCTGAGTAGGCTTAGATCGCCCCATCTTGAACCTCCTCCCACCCCGCCCACCATCCCACCCCTCTTGGTCTCACAGAGCACCAGGCTGAGCTCCCTGTGTTTCATAGCATGTTTCATAGCAGCTTCTCACTAGCTCTTGTATGTATGGTAGCGTATATATGGCAGTGTTACTCTCAGTTCATCCCACACGCTCCTTCCCCTGCTGTGTCCACAGGTTGCTTCTCTACGTCTGTGTCTCTATTCCTCCCATCAAATAGCTCCTTTATTAGATCCTAGATAACTTGGCTGTCTGGAGAAGTGCAGATTTTTAGGCCATAGTCTTTTCCTTTTTGTATCAAATGAACGTACAGCTCAGTAGGTGTTCGTTGAACGTCCTCCTGTGTCCCAGGCCACGGGGATGAACTGATCCTCAGAGGCAGGCCATGCGAGAGGACGCGGGGGCAGAGAGCAGCCTTTCGGAGATTCCCTCAGAGCGTGGGCGTCATGTTGCAGCCCAGTCTTGGGGGCTGGTTTGGAGAGGGGCAGGGTGGGAAGGAAAGGTAACCTCTGAACTGAGTTCTTAAGGCTGAGAGGTGACCCAGGAAACTGTCAGGACAGCGGGAGTGCATTTCATCCTGGGGTAAGAGCTGGCGAAGCCGCTTGGGATCCAGGCTCGTCTAAGTTACGTCCATGAGCGTCAGAAAAAGCAGGAAGGGGGAGGCTGGAGTAGAAGAACTGGGAGGAGTCAGATTAGGAAGATCTGTGAAATGTGTCTTAAGTTCACAGAGGATGGAAAATGAAAAGTTTTAATAGGAAAACTTGCTTGTTTTCTGGAACTAAGATATTTTTAAAGTTCTCAACAAGGACTTGTGATAAACTGTGTTCGAGCCCATGGGTGAGAGTCCAAAACGTTACGATCCCTCAGCCACTGAAGAAAAGATCAGAGTGGATTAGCACAGATGATGAAAATGGCTTTGCTAAAGCCATGTGGGTGGACTGGCAGGTTGGCCAGGCCCAGGGGAAGGGGGCTTCGTGGAAGGCGTGATGCTTGAGCCAGCCAGCTCATTCACCTGAGGAGGGGGAGGGCCAAGCTGTGCCCACTGGGAAGGCCCAAGCAAGCAAAGCACAAAGGCAGGCCACCTTTACAATTTCCGCTTTCCTTCCAAAAATGTGTGTGAGGACTCTGTCCCCGGGCACAGTTTGGAGGTTGACGTGAGCAAGTAAACAGTAGCTGCTGAAATGAATTTTTCAGCATTTCTTGCTGACCCTTGAACAACAAGGTTTTGAACTGCGTGGGTCCATGTGTGTGTGGATGTTTCTCCGCCGTGGGTTGGGTGAATCCTCAGATGTGGAATCTCTGGGTACGGAGGGCTGACTCTACGAGGCCGTTTTATTTATGGGACTTGGGCATCCTCAGAGAGTGACATTTCTAGGGGCCCAGACCCAGGACCCTGCAAATACCGAGGGATGACTGTGTCTTGTATCCCAGTTGTGGGGTACATCTGAAGTGCCACGCTTGCGTCGCTCTACCTGTACCCACTGCTTTGGCTTCCAGCAGCCCTGTCTCGTGAAGTTAGCTCTGCTGTGGGGAGAGACCAGCTCGTCCCTCACCCCGTGGGCGGCGTCGCCTCTTTTGAGGCTTCTTCAGAAAATAGCCTGGGAAGTACTTGTCTTGTGCCTGGTCATTAAGTCAGTAATTAAAACATTATACTCAAGTCTGAAATCATATGTTAATTATGCTTCCACGGCAGTTTTCAAATATAATTTTTCTTTGGTTTATCATTGGTCCTTCAGCTGGGGTTGGTATAGTCCCACGGAGGACGTGCAGAGGCACAGGATAAATGTGTGCACCTTTCTAGAATATGAAGTTCCCTTGGAACAAGCACGTGTGTGTGTGTGTGTGTGTGTGTGTGTGTGTGTGNTCCTCCCACCCCGCCCACCATCCCACCCCTCTTGGTCTCACAGAGCACCAGGCTGAGCTCCCTGTGTTTCATAGCATGTTTCATAGCAGCTTCTCACTAGCTCTTGTATGTATGGTAGCGTATATATGGCAGTGTTACTCTCAGTTCATCCCACACGCTCCTTCCCCTGCTGTGTCCACAGGTTGCTTCTCTACGTCTGTGTCTCTATTCCTCCCATCAAATAGCTCCTTTATTAGATCCTAGATAACTTGGCTGTCTGGAGAAGTGCAGATTTTTAGGCCATAGTCTTTTCCTTTTTGTATCAAATGAACGTACAGCTCAGTAGGTGTTCGTTGAACGTCCTCCTGTGTCCCAGGCCACGGGGATGAACTGATCCTCAGAGGCAGGCCATGCGAGAGGACGCAGGGGCAGAGAGCAGCCTTTCGGAGATTCCCTCAGAGCGTGGGCGTCATGTTACAGCCCAGTCTTGGGGGCTGGTTTGGAGAGGGGCAGGGTGGGAAGGAAAGGTAACCTCTGAACTGAGTTCTTAAGGCTGAGAGGTGACCCAGGAAACTGTCAGGACAGCGGGAGTGCATTTCATCCTGGGGTAAGAGCTGGCGAAGCCGCTTGGGATCCAGGCTCGTCTAAGTTACGTCCATGAGCGTCAGAAAAAGTAGGAAGGGGGAGGCTGGAGTAGAAGAACTGGGAGGAGTCAGATTAGGAAGATCTGTGAAATGTGTCTTAAGTTCACAGAGGATGGAAAATGAAAAGTTTTAATAGGAAAACTTGCTTGTTTTCTGGAACTAAGATATTTTTAAAGTTCTCAACAAGGACTTGTGATAAACTGTGTTCGAGCCCATGGGTGAGAGTCCAAAACGTTACGATCCCTCAGCCACTGAAGAAAAGATCAGAGTGGATTAGCACAGATGATGAAAATGGCTTTGCTAAAGCCATGTGGGTGGACTGGCAGGTTGGCCAGGCCCAGGGGAAGGGGGCTTCGTGGAAGGCGTGATGCTTGAGCCAGCCAGCTCATTCACCTGAGGAGGGGGAGGGCCAAGCTGTGCCCACTGGGAAGGCCCAAGCAAGCAAAGCACAAAGGCAGGCCACCTTTACAATTTCCGCTTTCCTTCCAAAAATGTGTGTGAGGACTCTGTCCCCGGGCACAGTTTGGAGGTTGACGTGAGCAAGTAAACAGTAGCTGCTGAAATGAATTTTTCAGCATTTCTTGCTGACCCTTGAACAACAAGGTTTTGAACTGCGTGGGTCCATGTGTGTGTGGATGTTTCTCCGCCGTGGGTTGGGTGAATCCTCAGATGTGGAATCTCTGGGTACGGAGGGCTGACTCTACGAGGCCGTTTTATTTATGGGACTTGGGCATCCTCAGAGAGTGACATTTCTAGGGGCCCAGACCCAGGACCCTGCAAATACCGAGGGATGACTGTGTCTTGTATCCCAGTTGTGGGGTACATCTGAAGTGCCACGCTTGCGTCGCTCTACCTGTACCCACTGCTTTGGCTTCCAGCAGCCCTGTCTCGTGAAGTTAGCTCTGCTGTGGGGAGAGACCAGCTCGTCCCTCACCCCGTGGGCGGCGTCGCCTCTTTTGAGGCTTCTTCAGAAAATAGCCTGGGAAGTACTTGTCTTGTGCCTGGTCATTAAGTCAGTAATTAAAACATTATACTCAAGTCTGAAATCATATGTTAATTATGCTTCCACGGCAGTTTTCAAATATAATTTTTCTTTGGTTTATCATTGGTCCTTCAGCTGGGGTTGGTATAGTCCCACGGAGGACGTGCAGAGGCACAGGATAAATGTGTGCACCTTTCTAGAATATGAAGTTCCCTTGGAACAAGCACGTGTGTGTGTGTGTGTGTGTGTGTGTGTGTGTGTAAGAGTGTATTTGTGTATTGAAGTGTCACACATGTATAAAGAAATGCGTACAGGGCTCTGTCATGGAGAAGCATAAATGATTTGCCTGGATTTAAATTAGGCACACGCTTTCCTGGTGGTGTTAGTGGTAAAGAACCCTCCTGCTAATGCAGGAGACACAAGAGACAAGGGTTCGATCCCTGGGTGGGGAAGATCTCCTGGAGGTGGGCATGGCAGCCCACTCCAGTGTTTTTGGAGAATCCCATGGACAGAGGAGTTGGGTCTGCAGTTCATGGAGTCGCCCAGAGTCAGACATAACTGAGGGACTCGGTGGACATGCAAGTCAGGCAGTCTCTGCTCCCCTAAGGAGATGGCGTTTGCATCTCTCTGTTGCTGGAGGTTCTTCAGTGTAAAGAGCAGGAGAAGAACTGGTAGATTAAGGGTGGGACGTGAGTTTGGGGCATAACTAAGTCAGAGTTCTCTATCTGATGGTGACCTGTCGAGTGTGAGAGTTGGGGTGGCTGAGTTCTGGTCTCTCCTCCTTGGCCCATGTAAACCAGGCAGGACTTTTGTCCTTAATGCCTGCCTGCATGGTGTGTGTGTCGGGGGGAGGGGGGAACATAGAGCCTTAAAGGTGGGCTTGGTGTTTAGAAGAAAGGCTTTATGCGTTGTCCCAGGCGAAGGGCTCCTGGCCACCACGTGGGAGACTCCAAGGCCAGCTCCCATGGGGTCCTGATGAACGTGAACATGACCGTGACCATGCCTCCCTCCCCAGCAGTCCTTCCCTACCAATCAACGCCTTCCTGGGTCTTTACTGGGACTCCTGGGTAACGTGGAATGGCGGAACTGGGGACTTGGAGGGGTTCCATCTGTCCTGTTTAGATAAAGAGCTGTTTTTGTGCTCTGCCAATCACCACTGTGAAAGTTTCAAAGCTTTGGGGGAAAAAAAAAAAGAAAAAGAAAATAGGTGTTAACCTTTTTTAGTTGTATTTGGGCCCAGGGTTTCAAAGGCTCATCGGCTTGAAGATTGGAAATCAGTGTGGAAAATACTAAGTATTAACCTTTGCAAAACATATTTTGAGAATTTGGTGGGGCTGTTTTTCATTTTTATTGGTTGAGCGCATTTGGCTCTGAACCCACTGCAGAAGACGAGGGCTTTTTTTTTTTCCTGCTCTGAGCTCCAGCTGTATCATAAGGTGAGAAGGAACACAGGAGGGTGATCAGAGCGTGGCCGAGACCCACACGTGGGGTCTGTGGATGCCCATCGCCTTGGAAGATGAGGTCCAAAGCCGCGAACTTAGCTGGGACACACCCGCCTCATCCTGGCCTTGTTCTCTGATGGACGGCCGTTCGCCATCTCCAGAGCTCAGCGCGCAAAGGGAGCATTCCTAGCATTTCCATGTGGCCCATCTCTCTTGTCAGTGTTCATCCCCTTCCGCTTCCACTGTTTCCTTATTCTGTGTGGGAGGTGTGTCTGCTGAAGAGTTCACTTCTTCAAGTTTCCTCCACTTTTCCTCCTCTCCCCCCGCCACCCCTATCCCCAGGATACAGTGGGTTTCCATTGCCCTTGTCTACAGGTGCCTTGTTGGACTTTGTTATTCCATCCTAATTACTCTACAGGGACTTCACTGGCAGTCCAGTGGTGAAGACTTTGCCTTCCAACGCAGGGGATGTGGGTTTGATCCCTGGTCAGGGAGCTAAGATTGAGCATGCTTCCCGGCCACAAAATCAAAACATAAACTGCAGAAGCTATATCGTACCAAACTCGGTAAAGACTTGTTACTAGTAATTCTGTAGACCTGCCATCTTAGCTGGGTGAATCATGTGTCAGGAGAGACTGGTTTAGTCTTCTGTGCTCAGCAAAATCGCATTCGTGTTAGCTTTTTCGCAAACTACAGGTTTGTACTCATGAAATTGGTTTATGTTTTTGAACCTTAAGTAACAAATGCTTCTTACATTTGGTAGCCTCTGATTAAGAACCCTGCTCTAATATAAATTTTGAAGCACTCCAAACAAATGAAGCAGGTAGTTATTACTAACTTCTGCTTCATGTGAAATTTTGCCATAGGATTTCTAGCGTTCATCCCCTTAGTACTTTCAGTTAATATAATGGTGAAGAGTTTGGCTTTATGCTATCACGGACTAGCCGGGTGGCCTTGGGCAAGCTGGGTGTGTTGGTTTCCTCTGTCTGTAAAACAGAGTTAATGCATATGAAGATTCGATGCTGTGTAAGCATTTGGGACAATGCCTGACACTGGATAGACACCCAGTCCAGAGACCTGTGTGTTACTTTCAGTGAAAAACTGGTTTATGTCTGACTCTTGAGTTACACACAGAAAACTAGGGAATACCTGTGTGAAGCCTCTACCTGCATTTTGAAAACTGCATAAAGGAGGCTGCGTCCGTGCTCAGCGTTGATCACCGGTATGCCTCCTTCTCCTGACTCCTCAGGGCTTGGGATCTGGAAGAGAGAGGTCAGCGCAGACAGTCATTCGGGGCAGAAAATTCTTAGCCGCCGTGCTGCCGCTGAACTCATTCAAACCTCAGCTCCTATTTTGACAGCGCTGAGTGAAGTGAAACTGGTTATTTGTTCTGTCTGCATGTAGTTCTCAGGCCACTGATTGTGAGGTCTTCTGTTTTATTATCATTGCACTGTTGTTAAAAATGACGTCGCCGTCACGTGGGAGAGCAGTGACATACTGATTCTTCACTACCAGATACATCTACAGAATTCATCTGGTAGACGTGGTCCCATCTTTCTACTCCCTGGCTCCTCCTGTGGGAGACCGCAGAAGCCAGCTGGGACCCCAGGTGTAAGCTCATCAAGTGACTGTTTGCATTCCTATCAGTGTGTTGATAGGAGCCCACTCTAGTGATTGTTTTCTAAAATCTGACTGTGAATAAAATCTTACGTCTTCTGTTATATGGGGATTATTTGATTGAGCTTTATCTATAGAATAGGCTGAATTTTGATGATTTTTCAGATGTAATTCCAGCTGCTTGTGTGGTGTTTTTTTACATTTGAATGTTAGGTCAGCATTTCTGTGCTGACAGCCTTGAGATTTGAGAAGTTAGAAATTTTGTAGGGCAAACCATCCCATGGCTTGTAAAAATAAATTCTGTATATGACTGTAGCTAGAAAGGAAATATATAACAAAATATAATTTTGATGAGAAAGGTGAAAGAGCTGCTGCTGCTGCTGCTGCTGCTGCTGCTAAGTCACTTCAGTCGTGTCCGACTCTGTGTGACCCCATAGACAGCAGCCCACCAGGCTCCCCCATCCCTGGGATTCTCCAGGCAAGAATACTGGAGTGGGTTGCCATTTCCTTCTCCAGGTGAAAGAGCAGTTGCACTTATTAGGAATTTTCATGTAAGTAGCTGATATTATTTAGTTGGATGAGGATAAAAATAGAAGAGTAGACTGAATATAGCAAGCCACTTATTTTTCTTTATTTCGGATAATTATTTTTCAGCTCATGTTGAGAGCTTATCTGATGCTTTTTGAATACTTATTAACATTAAGCAAATGCTTTTCTCTTTTTAAAAGCAAATACAAAATGTAATAATTGATTAATCAGAGTAATGACTTTATTTTAGAACATCGTTGCAGAAAATATGTTCAGATGAGGAATAATTTTATCTTAACATAAAACAGAAAAATACATATTATGCTTAAAACCCTTGGTCATATACATAGATGTTAAAGCCACACATTTTAGAATGCAATGTAATTTAAGTGAGTCTGGGCTAAAGTTGATTCTTATATTATCTGAAAAAATATTTTATAAATAAATCAAGCACCTTATTTTTTCATTTATATATTTAGTTCTTTTAAAACATTCAAGCGGTATTTTTTGAATATTCAGTTCAGTTCAGTCGCTTAGTTGTGTCTGACTCTTTCCGACCCCATGGACTCCAGCACGCCAGGCTTCCCTGTTCATCACCAACTCCTGGAGCTTGCTCACACTCATGTCCATTGAGTTGGTGATGCCATCCAACCATCTCATCCTCTGTCGTCCCTGTCTCCTCCTGCCGTAAGTCTTTTGCAGCATCAGGGTCTTTTTCCAGTGAGTCGCTTTTTCTCATCAGGTGGCCAAAGTATTGGAGTTTCAGCTTCAGCATCCTTCCAGTGAATATTCAGGACTGATCTCCTTTAGGATGGACTGGTTGGATCTCCTTGCAGTCCAAGGGACTCTCAAGAGTCTTCTCCAACATCATAGTTCAAAAGCATCAATTCTTC
Organism: Oreotragus oreotragus; assembly: GCA_006410675.1. Classification (NCBI taxonomy): domain Eukaryota; kingdom Metazoa; phylum Chordata; class Mammalia; order Artiodactyla; family Bovidae; genus Oreotragus; species Oreotragus oreotragus. Next base: position 98,355 of record SJYX01011885.1, read on the forward strand.
GGCACTCAGTTTTCTTTACAGTCCAGCTCTCACATCCATACATGACTACTGGAAAAACCATAGAATATTAATAGTGTTCTAATGACAAATGATGTGAAGCTCTTCTTATGAAGCACTGGGTGTTTGTAATACTGTTAGCCGTTGTTCTCCATAGCACTACAGCTTATCACCAAATAGAGTCCTTTCTTCCCAGTACTCAAATCATTATTTAAGAAGGAAGTTCTTTCTGACCATTAAGCTTAAAGTTTATACTTGGTGCAATATTGTATTAACTTTGACCTTTAAAAAAAATAACTTTAGGAGGAAGACTTTTCAGAAGGTTCTTAGATATTGTCTAGAACAACTTTTGTTCTAGCATATTCTAAGGCTGTGCTGCCTTGCAAAAGTATTTAGGAAGTATGTAGTGATCACAAAATAGTTGGCTGCTGTGTAATTAACTGGAATAGCAGTCACAGAATACAAGATGGAACTATAGTAGTCCAAGAGTTAAACCCACTTAGTTGATACAAAAGTTGATTTTTATGGTACTCAGTGCCTATGTGATTAGAGTATGAGTTTGCTCAAGTGTATTTATATTGTTTTATATTTTGAAATTGTGCATATTTATATGTGTGCTTAGTTATATGTGCTTGTCTTCCAACTCTTTCAGATTCTCCAGTGAAGAAAAAGATATCATCATCATATATCCATTTAATAGTCCCATATCCAAATAGGAGTTGATCAAACATACGGGGCAGTGTTTGATAGTTTAAAAATCAACAAAAAATGATCTGAGCTGCTACATAGGGACTTTGAAGGTGCTTAAACAGTGTCAGGGAGCTCTCTTTCCCACCCCTCGTTTCTCATATGCCTTTCCAGGAGAATTCCTAAATTTTACAGCTGGGAAAGGACGAACCTTAGATACTTAGTTCATCTTCCTCATTTTACAGATGAGAAAGTTGGGCAGAGAAGTTTAAGTGAATTGATCTCCAGTAGCTATTTAATGTCTTGTTTGAGATGATATTTATGGAGTGGTCTTTAAATTTTTTTTCTTAATCATATTGATTCCCTTAGTTACAGTTGGTTGTGGGCCAGTAGCAAGAGGGAGGTTGTGTATCACTTTTATGATAAGAAGAGCTAGCCTGCCCACAGGTCTGTGTACTTGGCTCTAGTCAAAGTGATTTTTACATGTTTGCTCGTTTAATCCTTATTATCATGGGAGATGGCTGCTGTTACTACCCCCATTCTATGGATGTGGGAGTGAGGTGCAGAGAAGTTGTGGGTGGCCCAGGGTCCCATAGCCAGGAGTTTAATGTGCTCATAACTGTCATCCATACGGGGCTTCTGAGGTGGCTTGGTGGGTAAAGAACCTGCTTGTCAGTGCAGGAAATGCAGGGGATGTGGGTTTGATCCCTGGGTCAGGAAGATCTCCCGGAGGAGGGCATGGCAACCCACTCCCGTATTCTTGCCTGGAGAATCCCACGGACAGAGGATCCTGGCGGGCTACAGCCCATGGGGTTGCAAAAGAGTCGGACACGAATTAGCAAGTGAGCTATGTCATGCTTCTGCTTGTTCATGTTGACAGTAGGAAGGACTCCCCCGATTAGAGCAAGAGTTTGGAAATGCTGTTCACCCCGGTTACAAAATGAGGGGCTTCCCAGGTGGCTCAGTGGTAAAGAATCCATCTGCCAATGCAGGAGACACAAGAGAGGTGGGTTCAATCCCTGGAGGAGGAAATGGCAGCCCGCTCCACTATACTTGCCTGGAGAGCCTGGCGGACTCGTGTCTGTGGAGCCTCGAAGAGCCGGCCACGACCGAGTGCACCGGCACAATGGCCAGTTACAAAGCAAAACTTGTCGAGCGTAGCACATAAAACCGAAGCGACCCACAAGGCGAGAGAGGCCTCTCCCCGCTCTGAGTCTTTAGTTGTTGGAGATCGTAGATCACAGTCCAAGTTGGATTTGCTACTGCAAACAGTCAGGGGAATTTCCAAGCTCTCCAAGAGAAAAGGAACCGCTGTTCCATCAGAGATGTTTGCTTATGTGATTGGCTTAGTCAGATGTAATTGAAAGTAAAGATGTCTTACTTAAGATGGAGAGTAGCAGTATTTAAGCGGGCATCTCCACATAAAGGTTGAAATTTTGGACACAAAGGCTTAGAAGCTGTTTTGGGGAAAAGTAATGAAAATATTAAAATTCTAGGTAAAATAAAACAGTTTATAGTTTTTCCTTATGCAGTAGGTACAGAAGCATATAGAAAAAATATACTGTTCTAGGTATATGTGGGCCTATATCCAGATTGCAGATGTAGGTAAAGGTCAAGTGAATAACAACTTTTAGTGATAAGAGATCAGAGTTAGGAGATTTTACTAGTCTTTCATTTTAGCAGTGAGCAACAAGTCTCCTTCTAAGAGTTTTCCATGTGACCCAAAACACATGGAAAAGCTCTCAGGGCAATACAAAGCAACATGTATATAATTTCAGGTGAATATGGTGCATGCAGTGTGGAATCCGCAAAGTGAAGAAAAATCTGAGTGGGATAAAAGTCAGAAAATACTTACTGGAGAAGTTTAACTTTGTTCTCCTTTAAAACCTAAAGGAAGTAGAGTTTTGAGATGCATTTTAAGGAAAAGAAGGATAGACTGACAGAAAATAAGTTGTTTTGAGACTTTCGCAAAAGAAGGGATGGGGGGAATCATTACAGAAGTGGTTGTTAATGTAGTTTGGTGGTTAGAGTGGATTTCTCAGTGAACTTGAAACTTTACTGAAGAAGAAGAAAGGAACCTGTTTAGATATGATGAGTGTGTGTTTAGTCGCTCAGTCATGTCTGACTCTCTGCGACTCATGTCTGTCCCCTGTCCATGGGGATTCTCCAGGCAAGAATACTGGAGTTGGTTGCCATGCCCTTGCGAGGGGATCTTCCCAACCCAGGGATCGAACCCAGGTCTCCCTTGTTGCAGGTGGATTCTTTACCTTCTGAGCCACCAGGGAAACCCTGGTGATTTGATATATATAGTGCCTATTCATGATGGTTATAAAATTAACCAAGTTGCGTCCTCTTATACTAAGTTGAGTATTTACAGAAGAGATTTCAGAGGCTTTGGACTGTCTTATAACATTTTGAAATGAAATAGCCTCCCCACAGAGGATCTTGAGAGCAGTGAAACTCTTGTGTATGATGCTGTAATGATGGATACATGTCCAGATCCATGGCACATGTGCCAGGAGTGAGCTTTCAAGTAAACTGTGTGCTCTGAATGCTAATGATGTGTATTTCATCATTTGTAACAGATGCACCACTCCGGTGGACTGTGGCGATGGTTGGGGAGGCTGGGCTTGTGTGGAGGGCGGGGAGATCCATGCACATGCTGCTTCATTTTGCTGTGAACCTAAACCTGCTCCCAAAAAGTATATTAAAACCAAAAATACCAGCTGTGTCCATACGATTTGTTGATTTTTTTACTCTAGAAAATTCTCTTCATGCGTACGGACAAGCCAGCATAAGCTAGTATGTGACCTTGAGCAAATAACTTAGATTTCGTGTCTTCATTGAGAACACCGCATGGGAGTGGGCAGGGGTTGGGGGCAGGGCACTGTCAACCTATAATTTCCTTTTTAGCTTTAAATAGCTGCAGTGCTAGGCAGGGGTCAGCAGGCTGCAGTCCAGCGGTCTGATCCAGCCCTCCACCTGTTTTTGTGACCGTCCTGCCGCTGGAAACAAGCCACGTCCATTCATTCACTCGTCATCTGACTTGCCGCCGCAGCCGAAGCGAGGAGTCACAAGGTCTGGAACATTTGCCATCTAACGCTATGTTTTTGTCTCTTCGTTCCGTCGCGTCTGACTCTGTGTCCCCATGGACTGCAGCCCGCCAGGCTCCTCCGTCCATGGGATTCTCCAGGCAAGAATACTGGAGTGGGTTGCCGTNGGAGTCACAAGGTCTGGAACATTTGCCATCTAACGCTATGTTTTTGTCTCTTCGTTCCGTCGCGTCTGACTCTGTGTCCCCATGGACTGCAGCCCGCCAGGCTCCTCCGTCCATGGGATTCTCCAGGCAAGAATACTGGAGTGGGTTGCCGTTTCCTTCTCCAAGGGGTCTTCCCTGTCCAGGGATGGAACCCCTGTTCTGCATGGCAGGAGGATTCTTGACTGCTGAGCCATCTGGGCAGCATCTAACACTTAGAGGAAACGTTTGCCGACCCCCGTGCAGGAAGTAGAGAAGTAAGTGATTTATCAGCCCACTTCTGTTTGGGAGTAAGTCAGAGTGCCCCTCTTTCTGTGGAGGATGGCCATAGGCATGGGTCATGGGGACTCAGAGCTGCTGCCTGAACCTGTCAGGGGCTCCCCATCAGGCTTGCTTGGGAAAGGCCCCTCTGCTTCTGGTTCTGAGCTGAAGGGACGACCTTAGAGGTTGAGTTGGTCTTGCCGGGAAAATTCAGTTGTCTTCGATGTTCTGATGCCAGGATCTTGGGTCCCACCCAGAAGGCCCGGGTGGTCAGGGAGGAGCCAGCTGCTCATCAGGTAGAGCCCTGTCCTTTTCAGGGTTGGATTGTTCCCATTAGTCGCCTCTGTATTTAACTCACAGTAGGAGAAGATGCTGGAGGCGGTGATTTCCAGCGGTGTGCATTTTCTTTGCAGGATTGTTCCGCAGGGAAGCAGAGCCATCTCTGAGCAGAGGGCCCTCTGAAAAATAGGCTCCAAAAGGCAGTCCCGCTGCCTGTGAGTGGGCCTAGGGATGGGCAGGTCGTCTGAGCGAGGATGGTACTCACGCGTAGGTGTTGACACTTTGTGCTCAGGTGTCTGAGAACGTGATTCAGTACCTAATGTGCCTGAATTTGCAGTATTCCCTGCAACACTTCTTTCACCTCTGAGCAGTGCTTTACTTCTGCTGGTTTGGGATGGTAGCATAAGAGTAGAGGAAATGATATTTCTGTGATCCGTTTTTATTTTGCTTTATTTTCCTTAAGTTTATTTTACTTTAAAACTTTTAATTTTGTATTGGGGTGCTGTGCTTAGGCGCTCAGTCGTGTCCAGCTCTTTGCGACCCCATGGACTATAGCCCGCCAGCCTTGTCTGCCTGTGGGATTTTCCAGGCAAGAATACTGGAGGGGGTTGCTATAGCTCATTAACAATGTTGTGATAGTTTCAGAACAGGGAAGGGACTCAGTCATACATATATGTGTATCCCTTCTCTGCCAAACTCTCCTCCCATCCAAGCTGCCACATTGAGCAGAGTTCCCTTTGCTACACAGTAGGTCCTTGTTGGTTATCCATTTTAAATATTATTTTACTTAAGATGAAATATTCTGTGCTAAGGATAGGCTCAATTGAGTCCATAATATCTGAGTGATTTAAGAATGCTTTTGAAAGCACCATCAATTCTCCACGGACACACTGGGACCTTAGCCGCTACTTCTGTACAGGCTGATGTTAGCACATGACCCACAAATGGTCTGAGAATCAGGAACTGTTAACTTGCTGCCTCTCATGGTAAAGGGAGGAGCCTGTAGGGTCATGAACTGACCCAGAAGCCTCTGTTTGGAGTTCTGTAGGCCCTGCTATGATGTGTGGGACACACTGAGGAGTTCAACAGCTCTGCCCCTGTCTTCCAGGAAATTTATAGTTGAAGACGTTGAAAGACCATAATGGCTTACACCTGCAAGTTCAGCCAGCTTGTGCAAACATCTGATGAGTGAACATGTAAGTGATACTCAGTTAGCACGCATAAGCAGATGTGTGACTGTGTGACAAGGGTTAAAGGCATCATTTGGCCTCTTCTATGTTGAGAGTTTAAGTTGATTTGCTCTGTTTGATGAAATTAATGCCATATGAGTGATGAGTTACACACCTAGCATTCAACTAACATCTTGGACAAGCCAGAGTTTGCACTGAGTTTGTATGTGATGCCCTTTCATGGAAGGAGTGCCCTTGTCAGTCTCCAGACAGTAGTTTATATTGCTCTGTCAAACCACTGTACAATACATAAAGCTCACCCCCTGTGCACTGTCCAGTCCAGTGGCGTTCAGTGCTGCTGGAGAGTTCTGCAGCCTTGACCACAGTCCAGTTTCAGGACTTGTCCATCGCATCCTCCACACTTCCCTGAATTGTTTGTCAATCCTCACTCCCATTCCTGGCCCCAGGCAGCCAGGCCCTGGTCTGCTTTCTGGCTCTTTTATGTTTGCGTTTTCTGGACCTTTATTAATAATACGAGGATCACACAATCTATAGACTTTTATATCTAGCTTCTTTCAATTAGCATTTAATATATTTGAAATTCATCTTCATGTAGCATGTATCCGTTTTTTTGTTACCTCTTATTGTCAAGTAATATTCTGTTGTGTGCCTAGATCCCATTTTACTTACCCATTCACCAGTTAGTAGACACGTTCAGATGGTTTTACTTTTTTGGCTGTTGTGGATAATGTTGCTGTGAGCAGTCATGCCCACGTCTACAGTTAGCTGGAGTTTCTCTAAATGTCACTGAGGTCAAGTTGGTTGTTAACATGTTTTACCTGATACGATTATCTCCGATTCCAGCTCTCCTAGGGTTGCTGTTTGCAAAGTCTTATCTTTCTCCGTCTTTTTCCTTTGAAACTTTGGGTTTTTTGAACCTAAGATACGTCTCTTGTGGACGGCACCTTGTTGGAATCGTGTTTTTATCCAGTCTTGACAGCTTGTCTTCTGAGCATTTACATCAATGTAAATATTGTTACTGATGGACTTGCGTCTTCCATTTTGTTACTTGTTTTGCTTGTCTCATAATCTTGCTTTTCTCTATGTCGCAGTCTTCTTTTGTGTTAAGTATTTTTTAGGGTACAATTTTTATTTCTCTGCTGCTTTTCTTGTTATGACTGTCATTTTGAGTCATTTCTTTTAGTCGTTTGGTTATTTTAGAGATCACAGTATGCATCCTGATGTATCATCATCTTCTTGAGAATCAAGCTAACTGAACACTGGGGACTTTGTTTTGGCTTTTCTCTCTTTCCCTTTGTGCTCTTATTGTCATAAATGTGTGATCCTCGTATGTTACAAACACAGCTTTACAGTGTTAAATTATGGCTTTGTACCCTCTTCTGTATTTCTACGAATTTGAGGGAAGGAACGAGAAAAGATAGAGTTTAAGAAATAAGAAAAATATGAATGGAGTCTTACATTTACCCCTTCTGGCCATCTCCGTTTCTTCTTGTGGATTTGAGTTATTGTCCATGTCGTTTCCATTCAACCTGAAGGACTTCATACAGCACTTGTGTAAGGCAGATCTTCTAGCAATAACTTTGTCTTTTCAGAAAGTCACGGGATGCCTTTTTTCCCCCTGCAGTTTTGAAGGGTGGTTTTCTGGCTATAGAATTCTTGGCTGGTAAGCTCCCCTCCCCCAGCACTCTAGATATCCCATGGCCTCTGAGCCTCCCTTGTTCGTGATGAGAAATCAGGTGTTGGTCGTGCTGGTTTTCTCTGCGTGATGGATTACTTTCTGCTTGCTGTTTCGAGTTTACCTCTTTGTTTTTGGCTTTCAGCAGCTTGAGTACTGTGTGTTTAGGTGTGGGTTTCTTTGTCTTTACCCTGTTTGAAGTTTTGTTAAACTTCTTGGATGTGAAGATTAGTGCTTTTTAAAAAAATTTTAAATCAAATTTGGGAAGTTGTAGGACATTATGTCTTCAAATGTTTTTCCATCCTTTTCTCTTTTCTCTTGACAAATGTGTTGGTAAGCTTAATGTTGTTTCACAGGCCTCTGAAGCTCTGGGTATTTTTCTTTGATCATTTTTTCTGTTTTCTTCAGACTAGTTAATGTCCTTTGAGCTGCCATCAACTGTACTGCTATTTTCTTGTGTCAGCTCAAATTTGTGGCTGAACCCCTCTAGTAAACTTTTCTTTTCATTTATTGTACTTTTCAAAGTCAGAGTTTCCAGTTGACTCTTTCTTAAGCCCTTTATGTCTCTTTTTTGAGGTTCTCTGTTGACTTACCATCTTTTAATTCTTTAAGCAGGATTTCCTTCAGTTCTCTGAGGGTATGTGTGTGTGTGTGTTAGTTGCTCAGTCGTGTCTAACTCTGCAACCCCATGGACGGTGGCCCGACAGGCTCCTCTGTCCGTGGGACTCTGCAGGCAAGAAGACTGAAGTGGGTTGCCATGCCCTTTTCCAGGGGATCTTCCCGACCCAGGCACTGAACCCAGGTCTCCTGCACTGCAGACAGATTCTTTGTCGTCTGAGCCACCAGGGAAACACGTTCATATAGTAGCTAGCTACTCTGAAGCCTTGACGGTTGAAATCCGACATCTGGGGATACCGGAGGTAGTTTTTAGTGACCGCTTGTTTTCCGCCCCCCGAGTGAGTCTCGCTTTCTTGTTTCTTTTCACGTCTCCAAGCTTTTTGTTGAATGTCTTACACTTCAAACAGTGGGTTCTAGCAACACTCGGCTCTGACTCTCGTCTGCTCAACCGCTGTTTCTGTAGCTGTTTGTTTAGTGACTCGCCTGGAATCCGTCTGTGAAGGCTGTCTCTCCCGTATTGCGCGGCGGCTGGCCTCTCTTGTTCAGCTCGTTCCTTTGTTTCTTTTCTTGTTGGTACTTTTAAGCCTAGCTCTTCCCAGAGGTCACCCTCTGCGTTCAGCCAAAGACTCCGCAGACGTTGACGGGAGTTGGGAAAGCTTCGGCTCTCTGCTGATGGCCCCCGCGTGGGCTGGGGAGCACCTTCAGATGCCAGGCAGCTGTCCCGTCTTCCCTGGCTTCTACCTCCAGCCGGACTCCCCGGCATCTCTGTGGGCGTCCGTGCCAGTAGGAGACACGGGGCAGGGCGAGATGTGTCCACTCCAGCGTCTGCGACGTGTGCGCAGGGTCACTGGTTGGCCAGGGATGCCGGCGGAGAGTCATCTCACTTCCCAGAGCTCCCTGTGAAATCTTGGCTAATCTGAGGGTCTCTTGCTTGACCCACCTTGACCTCAGCCGCAGGCTGGCAGAGCCTCAGGCCCTTGTGTTCTCTTGCCAATGGCATGGCCCCCCTTCTCTGACAGTGCCCCGAATCTAGTGAGCCAGGCCTGGCCTGGCCTGGCAGTGAAGCTCGTGGTCTTCTCAGCCGACCGCCGTCCCCTAACCCGTTGCACTGACCGGAGCTGAGGACAAGGGCGTGGAGAGAGCCCCGGAGCGAAGCAGCCGTGGGCTTGCACCGTGCCCGTCCTACCTGAAGTTCAGCACTTTTCACAGAGACGCACTTCTGGTTCTGTCCTGCTTTCATTGACTTCCGGAGGGCTGAGCTGGTGGTTCTGTCTCACTTTAAAAGGTGTGTGTAGGGAGGGGATGTATTGACCTCTTTTGCCCTTGCTGCTTTTTCAGGGACTGTGCTCTAAGTACCCACCCACTGCCCAACCCCGCATCAGGCTCTGCCACGTGACTGTCAAGTCCCACAGTGAGTTTTAACCGGCTTCCACCTGACTGCTCGTCGAGACCCATCTGGTTGCCTGAAAATCTGGCTGCTCCTTTTTAAAAAATTATTTATTTATTTTAATCGGAGGATAACTCCTTTACCATGTTGTCCTGGTTTTTGCCGGACATTAAAAGATAGAAAAAAGGGAGACGATCGTGTTTTTAGGATGCTATTGCAGCCATTATTCACACTTTAAATCTGTACCACTCATATAGATATTAGCCCACCGGTAACTTTATAGCAGAGCTTCCATCACTGAAGATGGGGTTCAGCTGGGGAAGAAGAGCAAGGGCTTTCGAGTTTGGGACTGTGAAATTGGATTGAATCCTGAGTCTGCAGCTTACAAGGTCTATGACTTACAGAATGTTATTTACCCTCTTTGGGCCTGGGTTTCCTCACCCTAAATTGTGGCCAGTAGCACCAACCTGATGGGTTATTGTGAAGATTAAATGTAGCACAGAGAGAAGATTTGGTACGCAACGTGTGTGTATGCTCAGTCACCCGGTTGCGTCCAACTCTTGTGGCCCCACAGATGGTAGCCCACTAGGCTCCTCTGCCCATGTGACTCTCTAGGCAAGAATAGTGGAGTGGGTGCCATTTCCTCCTCCCGGGATCTTCCCGACCCAGGGATTGAACTCCAGTGTCTTGTGTCTCCTGCCCTGGCAGGCAGATTTTTTATCACGAGCCACCTGGATATATACACACTGATACACACAAGAGTTAGACACAACTTAGCAAGTAGACAGCAACAGCAAGACACACACGTATAGCCTCAAGTGGTGTGGTCCGTTAACAGGCATCCAGTGTATGTTAGTGGTTGGGAATGTAGTTTGGGTTAAGTTTTTCTATATCAGTTTATCTGCTTCTTGTTTTACTTAGCTTTTGCCACTTACGTTTTCTTTTTATTGAATAGTTTTTGATATTTCAATGGCACCCCACTCCGGTACTCTTGCCGGGAAAATCCAATGGACGGAGGAGCCTGGTGGGCTGCAGTCCATGGGGTCGCTAACAGTCGGACAGACTGAATGACTTCACTTTCACTTTTCTCTTTCATGCATTGGAGAAGGAAATGGCAACCCACTCCAGTATTCTTGCCTGGAGAATCCCAGGGACGGGGGAGCCTGGTGGGCTGCCGTCTATGGGGTCACACAGAGTCGGACACGACTGAAGTGACTTAGCAGCAGCAGCATGGTAATTGAAGCGTCTAACATTTTTTTCTCAGAGTGTCTTTTGGTGGAATGCTCTTTCCAGANCAGTATATCTCAGCTCTACTGGACTTTGCCCATCACCCTTCGTTGAGCATTTGATATGAAGTCTTCTCCTTGGTTTATGTTACTGCTTTTGTGAAAGCTCTGAGCAGAAAATAACCTAAGTGTGTAGTGTAACAGATACATGTAAGTCTTCCCCTCCCCAAAATGTGGGACATACAGTAATAATGCACAGGACTGCTGCAGCAAAGTAACATTGCCTCTCTGGGCGGCAACCTCATCCAAGACAGAGCAATCTTTTGTGGGAATTCACCTTTAGATGCTCAGGTCAAAAAAATCATGATTCTGTTCACAACTGAAATGTTTCAGGACAGCAGAGTGAAGATGGACTCATCCTGTATAACTTCAAGCTGAAGTCTAAGAAAGAAAAAGAAAAGCAAATCTGTTCTTATTTTTGTTTAACTTCTGACTTCTGCATCCCAGATGACTAATAATATAATAACCCTGCTGGATACTGAAACTGATGAAGTATTGCATGACCCCTGTTAAGAGATACCTTGTTATATACAAAATGCGAAGACCCCTTTTAATGTCAGCTCAGGACTCTTTTGGTCACTGTCTTGAGCCTTCACAATTACCCACCTACAGAAAGGAAATAAGATGATTTCGTGTTGTCCTTTTTAAAGGTAGGACAGAGTTTAGACAGAAAATTATTATCAAAGTTTAAATGATTTAATGATTTAATTTTTACTATAAACATAACTGAAATATTAGAACTTTTGTTTGATTATAGAAGCAGCAGAAATGTTGACTGCTGATATGGATGCAGGTAAGTTAACATTATTCTTTTTTGCTAGTGCTTCACTGGTCAAATTTGCATTTTAATGTCATGTGTGTGTATGTGAGTATATATGCATATATGCAATATAATTGATTCAAGTACTAATTTCCTTTGATTTCAATTTAAATAGAAAAAACCATTACTACTTTTCTTATCATTTTTTAAGAAAAACAAGCTTAAATACTTTTTGAGAACTACTTTTAAAATGGGTTAATATATATGGCTTCTTTTGAAATGGAAAAAACAGTCTAGTTCTACATACAGCTTTTCTACTTGCTGTGAGCTTTGTCAGATCAGTTTTGTCAAAGCCAACCAGATTTGTGACCCAGGACATACATTTTAAGTACAAAAATAATAGATTCTTTTGCAATATTTTAAACCATGATAACAGGAAATCTGTGAAGATCTGTTTTTTGGCCAAGTCTACACTGAGAGCCAAATTTAAACAAAGTATTAAGTTCCTGGGAAGATAGTAACTGATAGGAATTTTTGAGTCAACTGATTTATTAATTCCTGACTTAGTTATTTGTTAGCTGTGTAACCTTAGGTTAGTAACAAGCTCAAATACAAATTGGAAGTGAAATATCTCCCTATTTTAGGAGGATTGAAAACTGAAGCTCATGTAAGACTCTCTTCTGATTGCCAGGCCCCAGAGTTCATTAGCAATTTTTAAAAAATCAGGCAATGAGTGGAAGATTTAGATCTCGAAGCTGCAGACATCAGTCAGAGGGATTTCCAACAGAGGCCCTTTATTTTCTACTCAGGGTAATAAATTAATTTTCAGGTTCAAACCAAGCTGATTTGACAGTCCTCAGTAGATAGGGGTCTCTCTTCTTAAAGGTACAAGCAGAAATTTAAGATTTATCATCACACTCTTCCCTTAACCCAGTTCTTAGGCTAGATGGGACTCCCCCAAAATCTTTTATCCACATTCGTTTACAACGTCTCTCCCTTGAGGACCTACCTCTTTCTTATGCGCTCAAAGTAACTGACAGTGATATTAATTTTCCTTTCTCAGTTGGGACTATAAGCAGCAAGTTTACAAACATTTTCATGACATGATAAAATAGAGCGAGATAGTAAGAAGAGCATGTTACGCTTTTACTTTCCTCCTTTGTCACGAATTCCCTTGCAAATTCCTGTCTTAAGCCTGACACTTGCATGCCTCCCAGTGACGAGTGTGCCATGTCTGAGTGCTCACTGAGGAAGGAAGTACCATCACGTGTTAAGTGGCTGAAAGCACAGCCCCCTCCCAGCCCACTGATCCTGGATTGTCCGGGGGTTCCTGGCATGTTACCTCTCAGTGTTAATATGATGATTAAGTGATACAAACTATATACAAAGTATTTAGTATGGGATCTGACACATAGAAAGAACTCAGCATTAACATCACTGATGTTAATGTGAATATTACTGAAGAGTCCCACATAAACAGTCTCTAGAAAGTAAGAACTAAGAAAGTAGACTGTGGGATTCCGCTTGTGAACCTCATCCAGAGGTGTCACCCCATCTTGAACTGTCACATTAGTAATGTCTGGGCACGTGGCTGCTCTTATCTGCCAGAGGCTGGTCAGTGTGTAACCCCCCAGGCAACCTCCTTTGGCCACAAGTCCACCTTTAGGTAGAACTTCAGAGAATCAAGCCAATTTTAAGCTTAATTTTTAATATGAAGCCAGAATTTTTAAGCTAGGTGAAGAGCATCCCAAAATAACTTACTAATGAATCTGGGCTGCTTCATATTAGTTGTGACTCTGCTGTTTTTGTGGCATAGATAATTAAGAAGTTTGCCCAGAAGGTAATGGTTTCAAAAATCATAATGATACAATCTCTTGTTTTCTTAAAGAAAGAAAATTTATAAAGTCATTTTTGCCTAAACCATCCTGTGGAGTTAAAAACAACATGCACATTCGAAGGAAACGAGTCGTAGGAGGCAAGCCAGCAAAAATGGTAAACCGGCACAAAAAGTTATAATGTCATTTCCCAGGAGCTGCCCAAGTTTGGGGGAAAAAAAAAAAGTGAGGGGGAGGGATGGTAATTATTCGAGACTAAGAACCTTGCGATGGAAATCTTCAAGCCACCTGTCTGGCAGGATGGCAGTGACCACATGAATGTCTTTACAGGGAGACTTCCCATGGCAGATTGCAATCAAGGAAAGTGACAAAATCCATTGTGGAGGAATTTACATCGGTGGCTGTTGGATTCTGACTGCTGCACATTGTGTCAGGTAAAAAAAAAAAAAAAAAAACCCTCTCCAGTAGATTCCTGATTTCTGAAACAATGAAATTAGGTAATAGAGGTTGTGATAAAGTCAAATGATAAATAAAAATCTATGTAAGAAAAATCACTAAGTTCCACTCTGTTGTCTGCTAAACACCTTCTCTGATGTTCCCGATCAGGAGTCCAGAGGCCAGTTTCTCAGAACCCAGTATGTTCCCCACAGACCAAGTTGTTGACCTCAGCTGGCAAGGGCGGATCGAGCCTGTAGGTGCCAAGTTGTTTCACTTGGCTCATCTGCATGGGTCAAGGACAGAGTTAGGAATTCTGGCTTCAGTTCTGACCTTTAGAATGAATGAAACACCATGTATGGAGTACCTCTGACAGACCCGATACTGTGCCCAGAGCTTTCATAGATGTTATTTTTGTTTTAACATTCTTAACATTCTCAAGAGGCAGATAGTATTCCTCCCATTTTCTAGATAGGCAGACTGGAGCTAGAAGTTGCATAACCTGGCCGAAACAGCACTACGGGTCTGCAGCAGTGCTTGCGTGTGTGCAAAGTTGCTTCAGTCCTGTCCAGTTCTCTTCGACACCATAACTGTAGCTACCTGACTGTAGCCCACCAGGCTCCTCAGACCATGGGGTTCTCCAGGCAAGAATACTGGAGTGGGTTACCATTTCCTACTCTATGGCATCTTCCTGGCTCAGGGATCGAAACTGCAGGTCTTGTATCTCCTGTGTTGGCAGGCAGATTCTTCTCCACACCACCACCTGGGAAGCCCAGTCTGTAGCAGAGCCAGGGTGAAACCAAGGTCGGCCTATGTGACAGTAACTTGGATGAAGGCCCGTTCAGAAAATCTGCAGGAGACCCAAACTTTAGAGGGACAGGAATCTGTTGAATGACACCCATAAAAATCCTCATGGATTGGAGCAAAGCCCCAAATCTTGTTTCTTCTTTCTGAACAACGCTTTTCCCTTGGCTTCTGTAACACACCGTTCTTCTGCTTGTCTACCTGCCTCTCTGGCCACACCTGCTCTGCCTTCTCTGCAGCTTCCTCCTCCAGTGACTTACAGCTCAAGTGAAACCCTGAAGTTCCTCCATGTGTATCCCGGCTCCCTCTTCTCTTCTTTCTTCTTCTTTCTAAAGCGATCTGCACTTTAAAATACCGCCGGATGCTGACACAGTGCGGGGAAGGCAATGGCACCCCACCCCAGTACTCTTGCCTGGAAAATCCCATGGACGGAGGAGCCTGGTGGGCTACAGTCCATGGGGTCGCTAACAGTCGGACAGACTGAATGACTTCACTTTCACTTTTCTCTTTCATGCATTGGAGAAGGAAATGGCAACCCACTCCAGTATTCTTGCCTGGAGAATCCCAGGGACGGTGGAGCCTGGTGGGCTGCCGTCTATGGGGTCACACANAATGACTTCACTTTCACTTTTCTCTTTCATGCATTGGAGAAGGAAATGGCAACCCACTCCAGTATTCTTGCCTGGAGAATCCCAGGGACGGTGGAGCCTGGTGGGCTGCCGTCTATGGGGTCACACACAGTCGGACACGACTGAAGTGACTTAGCAGCAGCAGCTGACACAGTGATAGCTCCAGTCTAGACTTCTCCAACCCTGACCCTACAGTACACTATCTTGGCTGTACAGAAGGATTAGTACATCAAATTCAGAAGGTCTAAGACTGAGCTCCAGGATTTCCCTATGATCCAGTGGTTAAGACTCCGTACTTCCAATGCAGGGGAACCAGTTTGATCCCTGGTCGAGGAACTAAGATCCCACCTGCCCCACATGGTGGCCAAGAAATTAAACATAAAAAATAAGACTGAACTCATGATTTGCCCCTTCCCCCAGATATTGTCCCGACCTACTACTGTTCCCTATCTCAGCAGGTGGCAACACCATTCATCTAGCTATACAAGGCAGAAATCTAGAAATGATCGCATTTCATTCCCTCACCCTTACCACACAGCTCAGCTATATATCACCAACTCCAGATGTCATTTAAAAATTTTTTTACATTTTTAATTAATTGGAGGATAATTGCTTTACAATGTTACGTTGGTTTCTGCCGTGCATCAACATGAGTCAGCCATAGGTACACATATGTTCCCTCCCTCTTAAGCTTCCCTCCCACCCCATCCCACCCTTCTAGGCTGTCACAGAGCACCAGGATGAGTTCCTTGCACTATATTGCAACTTCCCACTGGCTCTCTCTTTTACACATGCCAGTGCATATATTTCAATGCTACTCTTTCAATTCGTCCCACCCTCTCCTTCCCTCATTGTGTCTGTAAGTCTGTTATCTATGTCTGAGTTTCTAGTCCTGCCCTGCAAATAAGTTCATCAATACCATTTTTCTAGATTCCATACATATGTGTTCATATACAATATTTGTTTTTCTCTTTCTGACTTACTTCACTCTGTATAACAGGCTCTAGGTTCGTCCACCTCACTAGAACTGACTCAAATGTGTTTCTTTTTATGGCTAAGTAACATTCCGTTGTATATATGTTCTACAATTTCTTCCAGATGGTGTTTTTAATTGCCAGTTATTTAATTCTCAAAGTTACTTTTTATCTCCACTATTACCATGCTCCCACCTCTCTCCTGGATTATACCATCTGCTTCCTAACTGGCTTACCCACATTCACTCAGCACATTAAATATTTATTAAGTAAACTGAATGGATGAACAGTTAACCTTTGAACAATATTCAGGACCTCTGATCCTGAAATATAACCAAAATTAATATGAAGCACAGCATTCTTAGAACACTGGGTGTAAATAAAAACATCCTAAACACCTCATTAGCTCCTAGGACACCACTGTTTAACGGTAAGGTGTTTCCCTGAGAAAGTGATGTACGCTGTGCTGTGCTTCGCTATTCCGTCATGTCTGACTCTTTGAGACCCCATGGACTGTGGCCCACCAGGCTCCTCTGTCCATAGAGATTCTCCAGGCAAGAGTACTAGAGTGCCCATGCCCTCCTCTGGGGCTCTTCCCAACCCAGGGATCAAACCCTGGCCTCCCATATTGTAGGTGGATTCTTTACTGTCTGAGCCACCAGGGATCCCCAAGAATACTGGAGTGCGCAGCCTATCCATTCTCCAGGCGAACTTCCCGACAGGAATCAAACCAGGGTCTCCTGCATTGCAGGCAGATTCTTTACCAGCTGAGCTACCTGGGAAGCCCAAGAAAGTGATAGGAGATGCCAAATTTGCTGGAAACCACAAGATGAAAATTGGTAAGAAAATGGAGTGAGGCGTGAGGACAGGCAATATTTAACCCATTCACCATTTCAACCAAAGTTGGAAACAGCTACTTACTGTGTTCCAGATACAATACTCAACACAGGTATCTGTCTGTGGATGAATAAGACCCAGTGAAGGTTCTTGAGCAAATAATACAACGCAAAGTTAGGATGGAGTCCGTTTTAAAGGTTACGATGACGATTCCCAGGTCTTCATCCCAGGAACCTCTGGGATCCTGTGCTCTGACTCCCCACTTCCTCACGCACATTCCTGGCCAGATGCTCTCTGGTTTCTGCTTAAATACCCTCAATACCCGCACTCTTACTTCAGAGGCAGCCAACTCATTCTACTGTTGGCATCTCTGGTAAGTAGTGAGACCTTTATGTCCCTAATATTTAGCAGGTAGATGAACTATTCCTTTCTACATTTATCCACTGACTTTAATTCTGTCCTAAGAAAATTTCATTGCAATGCTTCACGGCAGCAAGGATTTTAAAAATCTGGGAAAATGAAAAAGCTCCTTAAAAGGAGAGAATTTAAAGATGAAGCATCAGAAGTCCAATTTATACTTGCTTCTCCCGCCCCCCCCCCAACTCAATATATTTTCCGCCTTTGCTATCTGTTACAGAATCAGCAGAATGCATCGTTACCAATTATGGACATCATTTACAAACTGGATAAGACCTGGCTCTCAGACAGTTGTTCACTCAGTGAATCAAATTATTATCCATGAAAACTACAATGGAAATACCTACCAAAATGACATAGCTTTGATTGAAATGAAAAAACGCCCAAACGAAAAACAATGTGTGTTGAGTAAATCCGTCCCTGCCTGTGTCCCCTGGTCTCCATACCTATTTCAACCTAATGATAAGTGCATCATTTCTGGCTGGGGTCGAGATAAAGGTATGTTTTAGTTTGCTCATCAGAATGTGGGGGTTGAAAAACGAATAGGTAGAGAAATGCACAGGAGCTAATCTTCCAGGGTTCAGAGAGAAACACTGCATCAAATCCAGAAAAGTGAGTGTCCAGCCAGGGTCACCTCACAGGCAGAGGACCTGTGTGGTGACCCAGCACCCCAAGCTCTGGGCACTGAAGAGCCTTGTGCTTGCTGTACTACTCTGCCGTCACCATCATGAGATTATTTTTGCAGCGCCCCCCCCACCCCCGTCACGTTTTTTAATTTTTAAAATTAAATTTAATTTGGCTCTGCGAATTATGTAACTGATCCTGACCCAGAGTTTCAAGGATACCTATACTCTGCAATACTGAAACATCCATTGAGGGGTAACCATTCACCAAGAAAAAAAGCAGAGTGACAGGGGGACGTATAGCATGGACTTTGGAGATTGGTTGGAATGATATGAATGAAAGATAACATGTTTTTCAAAGGTATAGTCACAGTATGTGCCAAGTCAGTGATCCCACAGCTTTCCCCTCTCTCCTCTGCTCTCCCCCGTTCTCTGTGCCTCACACCCCAACATCCCACAAAGAGAAAGAAAACGTAAAAAATTTATCCTTTGAGCTTCTAAGATGACTTGAGGTGAACATTCATATGAATAAGAGATGTACTTTGCTTAGGGGCAATTATTAGAAGAGACTTCCCTGGGGGCTCAGACGGTAAAGCATCTGCCTACAATGCAGGAGACCTGGGTTCGATCCCTGGGTCGGGAAGATCCTCTGGAGAAAGAAATGGCAACCCACTTCAGTACTCTTCCTTGGAAAATCCCATGGATGGAAGAGCCTGGTAGGCTATAGTCTGTGGGGTCGCAAAGAGTCAGACACGACTGAGCGACTTCACCTTATTAGAAAGACCTACTAAATTAGAGACAGATTAGAATTAATTTAGACAGTACTTGTCCCCTCATCTTGAAGTCAGCCTAG
This sequence comes from Oreotragus oreotragus, assembly GCA_006410675.1. Taxonomy (NCBI): domain Eukaryota; kingdom Metazoa; phylum Chordata; class Mammalia; order Artiodactyla; family Bovidae; genus Oreotragus; species Oreotragus oreotragus. The sequence goes on from SJYX01011885.1 coordinate 117,158, forward strand.
AAATTTAGCTTCCTTTCGATCTCTTAAACTTTCTTTGTCAATAGCAGACTCCTATTGCAACACACTCTTTATAAGTGCCATGTTGAGAAGTATAAAGTGAAAGTTATTCAATTGTGTTCAACTCTTTGCAACCACATGGACTATTCAGTCCATGGAATTTTCCAGGCCAGAACACTGGAATGGGTAGCCGTTTCCTTCTCCAGGGGATCTTCCCAACCCAGGGATTGAACCCAGGTCTCCCACATTGCGGGCAGATTCTTTACCAGCTGAGCCCATGAGAAAAGTATAAAATATGCACAGAAATGAATCTGAACTTGTGGTATGTTTGAATACCCAAGACTTACAAAATGCTAAAATTTTATTAGTAATTAATTTATCCAGAGAGTATTATGTTCTTTTATTTGTTCTTTTTAAAAATACCAACATTTTATTTTATTTTGGCTAAACTGCGTGGCTTACCAGATCTTAGTGTCCCGAACAGGGGTTGAATCTGGGCCCTCAGCAGTGAGAGTCCAGACTCCTCTGTCCATGGGATTTCCCAGGCAAGAATACTGGAGTGGGTTGCCATTTCCTTCTCCAGAAGATTTTCCCAACTCATGGTTCAAACCCAGGTCTCCTGCACTGCAGGTAGATTCTTTACCACTGAACCACCAGGGAGGCCCAGCCAAATAAATAAATAAAAAGAAATATTAAAAAGAAAAGACTAATGTGAAGTATGACTTGAAGGAAAAAAAAAGAAACTCTTTCCTGATTTGCCATATTTGTTGGAAGAATGTGTTAGAAAGCATTCGTTTCTCCCTCTGCTTCCCAGAAGAGAATATTAGCCCGTAACACTCTGGGTAGGATCTGTGGGGGTGTCCTTTCAGGGTAAACCAGAGGTCTCTGTCCCCAGGTAGAGACAGAGATTTGTAGATTAATTGAGGAGCCAAGTCATTTGGCATAAAATGTTTATTGTATAATGGAATTACTGAGTTCATGCAATAATTACATAAATATTTATTAAGTAACTACTTGGTACTAGTATGAGGCGAGGTGCAGCAGTGAATGAATCAGGCCCAGTCCCTGCCCTCCTGGAGCACATACAACTTGCTGTAGGGTGGGAAAAAGGAAGAGGGGAGATGGGACAAAAATTCACTCCTTATACCTGAGGTATATGAAGCTGTGTTCTTAGGTCTTTCTCATCTTCCCTGGACTGTCAATCAGCAACAGCTCCTGGTCCTTCTCTTTCCTTGGACCAAGTTCAAGTCCCAAATCTGTGACTTAAAGGGAAATCCTAAATCCTCTTTCAGTCACTTTCAAATCATTTAGGAGATGGAGTTCCTCACAGACACAAAAATTCGTAGACACCAACTGCTTCATGTGTATTGTCATTTTAAGTTTTTGTATTTAAAAGTTGTTTTCACTCTAACAAGGACTTTGAAGCAAATAAGGGACTATCAGAAGACTGGAACTATTTATGTGAGAAGACCCTGATCACAGATTTCTAGCCACCCTCCACGCCCACCCCGCCTCACCACCAGACTCGGTGATCAGAAGGAGTCTATCCCATTCATTTCACAGTGTACTGTGTCTTAGTCACTCAGTCGCGTCCAACTCTCTGTGACCCCATGGACCATAGAGCCCTCCAAACTCCTCTGTGCATGGGATTCTCCAGGCAAGAATACTGGAGTGGGTTGCCATTTCCTTCTCCAGGGGATCTTCCCAACNCTCGGTGATCAGAAGGAGTCTATCCCATTCATTTCACAGTGTACTGTGTCTTAGTCACTCAGTCGCGTCCAACTCTCTGTGACCCCATGGACCATAGAGCCCTCCAAACTCCTCTGTGCATGGGATTCTCCAGGCAAGAATACTGGAGTGGGTTGCCATTTCCTTCTCCAGGGGATCTTCCCAACTCAGGGATTGAACCCTGGTCTCCTGCACTGCAGGCAAATTCTCTACTGACGGAGCCAGCAGAGAAGTGCATCTCACAGTACCCAGGCCAGATATTCAATAAGGCTTCTTGACTCTTTTTAGAAAGACAGTTACAGAGATGGGATACGAGCAATGTATGACTAAATTTGCTAGTGAGTTCTCCTCAAAAGTTTACATATGTATTAAAGAATATAGATATTCTTATATGTTCCTAATGGTTCACTAGATTATGAAAGTAAATACTTAGAGTCCTCATTTGTAACTTCTAAATGCCTCTTTGTTTTTTCACTTTGTTTAGGTAACCAAAAAGTATATTCGCTTAAGTGGGGTGAAGTTCATCTAATAAACAACTGCTCAGAGTTCTACCCGGGTCGCTACTTTGAAAAAGAAATGGAGTGTGCAGGTAAGCATGAAGTGGCTTCTGGGAGATGTCTCCATGGTCCCAGCCAAACACCTTTGTCCTCCCCACTGAGTCACCGCCTTGTTCTGGGCCTCCAAGCTTTTCTTTTGGCCTCTGGATGTAAAGATCCCCTGGAGAAGGAAATGGCAACTCACTCCAGCATTCTTGCCTAGAAAATTCCTTGGACAGAGGAGCCTGGCAGGCTACAATCCATGGGGTCTCCAAGAGTCGGACACCACTTAGCAACTAAACCACCACTGGCTGTTGCATTATCAGACTCTTTCAGTCCCTTTCCCTTAGCTAAAGTTCCCGCAATCTAATACCCAGAGGAAAAATCTTCCCTAAGCCATTATACAGCAGTCTACCAAGGTGGTTAAGAGCACAGACTCTGGAACCAGACTGCCTGGGTTTACATTCTAGTTCTTACCAATTACTACTTTGTGACCTTGAGCAAGTTTCCTCACCTGCCACATTGGTGATCTTAAGAGATGAGCAAAGTGAGATGCAGAGCAGTTATGCAAGTTGCCCCAAGTCTTATAGGGGCTTCCCGGGTGGCTCAGTGGTAAAGAATCCACCTGCAGTACTGGAGGCACAGGAGATGCGCGTTTGATCCCTGGGTCAGGAAGGTCCCCTAGAGAAGGGAATGACAACCTATTCCAGTATTCTTGCTTGGGAAATCCCATGCACAGAGGAGCCTGGCGGGCTACAGTCCATGGGGGGTCGCAAAGAGTCAGACATAACTTAGCAACTAAACAACAACACGACAAAGTCTTACAGACAAGCAATGGTATATTCAGGATCGAAGCCTAGACTTCTAAGTAAAAATCCAAAGGATCTCATTTCAAATGCGTCCAGTTGGAAGTCAGGTCTCCCCCCTTAGAAATCCCTTTGGCTTCTCAGGACCCCTCCCCTTCCTCCTTCAATATCCCAGGGACGCTAGTGCTACCATCTAGCATAACTACATCAGTGCCTCTTCTGGTGGCGACCCGAAGGCAGGGTGCCAGCCAGGGCAGGGCATCTAGGACACTTTACTGAAATCACTTACAAATAGTGGGTTATAGAAAAAGGCAGAGTTACTGACATCCTGTAACTTCCTGGATGTGTGTGTGTGCTCAGTCGCATCCAACTCTTTGTGACATTTTGGACCATAGCCTGCCAGGCTCTTCTGTCCATGGAATTCTCCAGGCAAGAATACTGGAGTTGGTTGCCATGCCCTCCTCCAGGGGATCTTCCTTATATATATATATATATATATATAACAGCTTGTCTTGTGGGGAGCTCCATAAAATGAAAGAAAGTAGATCTTATCTGGACACTCTCAGGCCGTGATGGGAAGGGGTGAAACCCGGTCTCTAGTAGAGAGTATGGAAGGCTGCTTTCAGATCTTGTAGGCCCAGCATTCATTCAGTTCAGCCCCAGAGGCCCTGCCCTATGGTGTTTCTGTTAATACAAAGGAAGTGGTGACTTCTGTGACATCAAGTTTCAGTGTCATCTTTGGTTTTCGAGAGGGTTGATTAGACTGTGGTGTATTCAGATCCTCATAACAGTGGCCATCCTTTCACATGATCTATGGGATGGAGAAGTTAATGATTCCTCTTACTTAACATTTTACTTAACTCTGGCAGAGACCCTTATGCCAGAATATCGTGTAATGCTTTTTGTTAAATTCTATTTTTTTAAATTAAGTTTCTGGATGTTCCCTCTTAGAATTCTTCTTTTTCTTCTAGAGAATGTGTTTGTCACAGAGTATGTGTTATTAAGGATAATGCTTGACAACAGAAGTTCTACTGTATAGCCTAAGGAACTATAGTCAGTATCTTGTATAACCTGTGGTGGAAAATAATTTCAAAAATAATGTATGTGTATTTGTATAACCGAATCACCTGATGTGCACCTGAAACAGTGTAAGGCAACCAGATTTCACTAAAATACATACATTAAAAAAAAAAGAGTAATGCTTGAAGTTGAAATCCTCGGATACCTGTAACTCTTGCAACGTTGACATTGTAAAATTTAGAAGCAGGGTTCAGAGCTCCTTCACTGTAAAATGAGGTCAGGAAGTCAGTGGTCTCAGGTGGACAGGGCCTGGCAGACACTGTGGAGGTAGGGCCTTCCCACTGACAGCTGCTGCTGTGTGCTGTCTAGAATGAGGCCTGATTTCACAACCCATACATGCCTGTGACATGCTTGACGCAGCCCGAGTTCCAGAGTTAAATCACAGATTTTGTAAACATCAGACGGTCCTCCAGCACCTGCATTTGCTGCAGGACTAAAGGACAGAGTTACATATTCATGTTGTTCCTATTAAACACGCATACAAACCTGTCTCTTGAGACAGGGCCATCAAAATGATTACTTTTTTTTCCCTTCAGGCTTTAAAAACCATATTTTTGGCAACATTTTTTCTATGATAAAAATCTTACAGGAGTTTTATAAAACGAACGAAAAGATGAGACTTTCTAGCCTGTGTAGATCGGATATTCTGTCCTGTGTGCTCAGTGAACACTGGATGAGTAAGCGTGCAAGGTGCTGGCCCATTGAGCACCGTGGAGGGTTCCACAGGGACCCTGGCTGGCAGGACCCAGACCCCAGGGCCCCGGGTTCACGGGGAGTGACAGGACAAGCCCCGAGCCATGCAAACAAGTGCAAAGGGGTCAGTGCCGTGGGCCGCTGGAGCCTGGGAAGGGAGGCAGTGCTTTCTGGCTCAGTGGGGAAGCTGCCTCCAAACCCTAAGAATTCTATTTCCTGTGTCCATATTGAACTCATTCTTCAAATCTCTTCTAGTGATAAAACTGATCAACCTACCTATCTATCTAACTATATATATATATATTTTAAATTTCCTCTCATTGTGGGAACCTGAAAGAGAGGAAAGAGGAATTCAGTGGTGAGAGGCTTGTTAAGAAGAGTACCTTAGGGGCTTCCCTGGTGGCCCAGTGGTAAAGAATCTGCCTGCCAATGCAGGAGACACGGGTTCGAACCCTGGTCCGAGAAGATCGCACATGCCTCGGAGCAGCTTACTGAGCCTTTGCTCTAGAGCTCGGGGGCCACAACTGCTGAGCCCACGTTGCTGCAAGTGCTGAAGCCCGCACGCCCAAGAGCCTCTGCTGTGCAACAAGAGAAACCGCCGCAGTGAGAAGCCACGCTTGCTGCAGCTAGAGAAATGCCCGAGCAGCAGTGAAGAGCCAGCACAGCCAAAAGTAAAGAAATAAAATTATATATATATTTAAAAGCAGAGAAAGAGAAAAAAGAGTAGCTTGGACTCTTGGTGTGGTTTCTCCACTTGATGGGCCAGGCTGCGTGTGGCCTCTACCTGACATGTCCCTGGAGAAGCCCTGTAAGTGCAGAGTCTCAACAGAAATATCCAGGAAAAACAGCTCGAGTAAGCACATGGGCTTGGACACATGTTAGATTCGGGAAAAATGCCATTTGTGTGAATTAAGCACTTGGTACCGAATGTATGAAGAACTACTGACACCTCATGGATGTGGGTATTATTTTTTTCTCTTCCATAAAGGGTGTGCGTGTGTGGCTGAGTCTGTGTGTGTGTGAGTCCAGACACCTGTATGCCCCTGCTTGGATTGATCCATGAGTTTAATCAGTGACAGTGAAAACTGTTCAGTATATTACCAAATTATTTAAGAGATAGGTTGTCGTATATCTGTTAGCTTGGAGTCACAGCTTAATCTTTCCAAAAATACCAGATTTATCGTCTAGAATTCTGCCTATAGGATTTACTAAAAGTGGAGACGAAGTATATTTAAATAATGCCTTGTCCTTTTGAAATGTATGTGGATGATTGTTTTAGGAAAGAATTGTAATCATCTTTTTTTTCTTTTTTAATTGAAGTAAGCATAGTTCAGAGAAGTAGAGTGTCAGGACCTGTTTATCAGTAAATCTCGGTGAACATAATTTCAGTGAAGAATTACGTATGGTGCATTTCTGCTGTTGTCCAGTTGCTAAGGCGTGAACTCTGAGACCCCATGAACTGCAGCACACCAGCTTCCCTGTTCTTCACTGTCTCCCAGAATTTGCTCAAACTCAGGCCCATTGAGTCTGCGATGCCACCAGCCGTCAGATCCTCTGTCGCCCCCTTCTCGTCTTGCCCTCGATCTTTCCCAGCATTAGGGTCTTTTCCAGGGTCTCTTCACATCAGGTGGCCAAAGTATCGGAACTTTAGCTTCAGCATCAATCCTTCCAATGAATATTCAGGGTTGATTTCCTTTAGCATTGACTGGTTTGATCTTCTTTCTGTTTAAGGGGCTCTCAAGAGTCTTCTCCAGCTCCACAGTTTGAAAGCATTAGTTCTGCATTTCTCAGCTCTCACATCCGTACATCACTACTGGAAAAACCATAGCTTTGACTATATGGACCTTCGTACATTTTATGTATGGTACATTTTACTTTTCATGTACCCCTTGCTCTGTAAACTTGTGTGTGTATCAGCAAAGCTGATGTTAAAATCTGGTTCTAAAGTGCGTCTTGTTTTTTAGCATTTACAATTTTGGAATTACTCTTATACACACACAAATGCATATGCCCTGGCAGGGAAGGATCATTTAAAAATGACGTTGGGTTTAATTGAGTAGGTACTTGGGAGGGAAGATACTGAAACTTCACCCCATAAGTGAACATGAATTTTAAAGAGTGGACATATAGAAAATCATATGTTTTTAAAAAGTAGGAAATGTGGAAGAACATGTCAGACCTCTGGAGAGATTCCTTTCTCAGGTTTGGAGAGTTAGAATTCAGATAAAAAGCAGGACACAGAGAAACATAAAATATTTATCCCAGAGTCATTAGACAATGTCTGTTAAAGGTAACGTGTTCTAATATATGGGCTTCCCTGGTGACTCACTGGTAAAAAATTTGCCTGCCAACGCAGGAGACGTGGGTTCGATCCCTGGTTTGGAAAGATCCCCTGGAGAAGAACATGGCAACCCACTCCAGTATTCTTGCCTGGGAAATCCTGTGGACAAAGGAGCCTGGCAAGCTACAGTTGACGAGGTTGCAAAGGTAGGCATGACTTGCCGACTGAGCATGCGTTCTAATATGTAAGAAAATATGACAGGTAAATGGACAAAGGAAACTAGAAATGATAAAGTAACACATGGAAAAGTTACTCTCAGTAATAAAAAGTGAAAATGGGATAGAGAGAATTCTCGTTTACCAATACATTTGGTACTTAAAAAAAAAAAAACACACCCAGGTTTCCTGAGGTTGTGTGGCGGATGTATAATCATTTGCTGTTGGTGACAAGGGCGGGCCTTTAAGGGGTGTAAACCTGAGTATAAACATATTGAAACAAACCCCCTTACCCAGATTTTCTGTTTCTTGAAATTTATCCCAAAGAAATGATTCTTTCAGAGACATTCTTGCTTCTAAGCTGTGTTCATTTAGTGTTATTATTAATAGCAAAATAGTGGACGTGACTTGTATGCGGTTTCATGTAGTATAGTGAAGTGATTCTCTGTACTAGCAGGCTCTAAAAGCAATAGTTTTTGAGATCCCATGGAAATAGGAAAAATGCTTGTTGTTACATGCAGAAATATAATGTACAGTTACATGTATAATTACATGGTCTTTGTGGAAACGCTTTTGTTAGGGTAACAGCAGTATGAAAATTTAGATTTTTTTCAGACATGAGTTAAGCGTTTGCCATGAGACTCTTCAGTTTAGTTCCTTGGTCTGTGTTCAGGGTACCGCTCTAGACCGCAGGGGTACAAAGCTCCCCAGGTCATTCTATCTGGTCATGCCTGTGGGTACCTGACACAGCTCAGAATACAGTTGAGAGTGACCTTCCAGAGAAGTCGATGCAAGAACTGGTCTTGGAGAACGGATGAGTTGACCAGATGATCATCAGGGAGGAGGTGATCTGAGCAGATAAAGCTGTGATGTGCATACCGGGAAGGATGTGTACGTTTGCAAAAGCCGTCTTTTCTTCAGGCTGGATTTCACTGTGAGGAGCGGGGTGGAGGGCAGGGAGACGGTGCTGAGGATCAGACCGAGGAGGGTGTGAGGTCGCGAGGCGAGGGAAGGACCGCCTCGTGGTTTCCTCGCAGCTCCTGCGTCTTTCTGAGCACAGTGGGAGCGGTCTGCCTTGTTAGTGGCGCCGCATCTTCCTGTTGAACTTCTGCTGGTCAGGCTCTTGGCTAAATACCTTGGCGCTAGTGGTAAAGAACCTGCCTGGAGACATGAGAGCCTTGGCTTCGATCCCTGAGTTGGGAAGACCCCCTGGGAGAGGAAACGGTGACCCACTCCAGTATTCTGCCCTTTGTTCATGCTTCCAGACGGACAGCGGAGTCTGGCAGGCTAGGTCCTTAGGGTCGCAAAGAGTCCACCACGAGGGAAATGACAGCATGCACGCACGTGAGTCGCTCAGAACCAAAACATACTTGTCCGTGTAAGTTGCTTTGTGTGTTTCCTATTGTGGTCATTCCTACTTTTGAACATTGATGATTTTCTCGAGACTCTACGTGAATCAGTGGCAAAAATTAGATTTTCTGACTCTTGATACATGAGACGGTATTCCCTTTAGCAGTTTATTGCTGAGTAATAGGTTACAGCTAAATAAAAACATATTTGTGGATAATGTGGTTTTATATGGTTGACAAACAAGTTTTATTGGCTATTATAGGAAAGAATTTTGTCTGAAAAAAATAGTAGCAGCAAGTATTTTCCTTTTTTAAACATTATAGAATCTAAATAATAAGCTCTGCCATTTATGATTCTTTTTCTTTTTTAAAGTATCCTATATAGAAAAAGTTAAGGAACATGATATATCTCTTAGACATTTAATGTCGTGCACATTCATTATGTTGTAATGATTTGCGCTTTTGATGTCCTTTCTACCAAAGGCAAAAAGCAGTAGTTATTAAGTATCTTGTTAGATCTTATATAATGTCTTTTTAAAGAAGAGTAGATAATCTTTCTTAAATAGAATTTTTAATATTTGGTATAATTGATTTTTTTATTAGCCTATGTGTTTTATGCACTAAAAAACATTCTGAGAAGAAGTCTGTAGATTTTGCTAGACTGCAAAGGTGTACATAGCACACACATAAAGTTAAGAACTCCCAGCTCCCCTAACCCCTCACATCTCAAAGTCAGGAACGGAAGGGACCAGGATGAACTTTAGAAACTGACAAATAAGAGTTTTGAATTTGTCCTCTGCCTCTTACGATCCTTCTGTTATGTGGATGAGGCCTTTAACTTTTGAGCTTCATTCTCTGCATTACAAAATGAGTATGATATATCCATCACAGGTATCAGTGAGGATTAAAATAGATGCCATATGTAGTACTGGCTTCCCAAGTGGCACTAGCGGTAAAGAACCTGCCTGCTGACGCAGGACACGTAAAGAGATGCAGGTTCAACCCCTGGGTAGGGAAGATCCCCTGGAGAAGGGCATGGCAACCCACTCCAGTGTTCTTGCCTGGAGAATTCCATGGACAGAGGAGCCTGGTGGGCTATAGTCCATAGGGTTGCAAAGAGTTGGACATGACTGAAGCGGCTTAGCCCCCATGCTTATGTAATACGGTTGGCAAGGTAACTGGCACCTGGAATAAACATTTTTACCTTTGGTCCTAACTCTTCCCAGAAGCTAGAGTTGTGTCTTTGGATAGATTACTTATCATTTCCAGGTCTTTGTTGTGCATTTATCTAAACGAAATGGATTTAAACTTGTATATTTCTACTTCAACTGCAAACGTTCTGAGATTATTTTGAAATTCAGGGTTGCCTTTTTCAGATTGGAGTCATGTATACGTTGTCATGTGACACCTGTAATGGGAAGAGGGCAAAAATCTTTGCTTTGTTGATTAAAGACAGGTGGGCATTGATTTTTGTTTCTATACCATCTAGCTTTAAAAAAAAAAAAAGTTTAATTAAATGCTTGCCAGTCACCTTTGATTGAAATTATGCCTGTTGCCTCAAATACCAGCTAGAAGGATATGGCGTCTGCCCTGGCCCTGGTGAACCAACCTGTTTTGGGATGGGTTTTAGGAATCTCGCTTCAGTTCCAGCCAGCACATTCTTGCATTGTGGTGACTGGTCACTCTCTTCTCTTCACTTCCAGTAGCTCTTCGGGCCTTATTTTTCCCCTTGGCTCCAAGTTGACAAGAAGGCCATGGGACTGGTTGATTGTTGGGGTGGGGACGGTGCTGGCTGAGGCTTATAATGAAGTAGGAGCAGACTTGCAGTCAAGGTTCCTGACGGCAAAGAAGAGAAGCAGGCTCTCAGTCAGTGAAGGAGTTCACTGGAAGGATATCGAATAGCTCATGTAATCCCTTCGCACAACTGGATACCTGTGGTTAAAAGACAGGTTGGAAGCTGTGTGTGCAAGGTCACAGCGAGGGGCAGCGTGATGAGGTGGCCACGCAGGGCACTCCTGGACCCAGGGCAGCGCCCTGGGGAGACCCTGTGTACAAGCGCCCTGGGGATGGAGCGTTCTGGAGCGCAGGGCTGTTGCCTGGTCTCACCCTGCATCCAGGGTCGGGGAGGGCAGCGCCTGGCCCTGTGGAATGGTGGATTCCCCGGCCTAGGGTGAGGATCCAGATGCCCAGCAGCTAAGAGGAAGTACAAGCAGAAAGAAAGGTGGACGTTTCCTCCTGCCGGAAGCAGGGGATGTTGCATGTGCTTCTTAGTCATGTGTTTGAATCTGCCCCCGTTGTGAGCGGGCGTGCACCTGCCTGCTTTCAGAGAGGAGAGAACCCCCACGGCTTTCATCGGAGTCCTGAAATTAGGGCCTTTGATCCAAGAGCACCTAAGAAACGCTCTATAATAAAGAGATTTAACGTGTTTGAAGCTCTGCTTTTCCACCAGGTGGTGCAAATCTTTTATGATGTTCACAGAAGTTAAATTCTCTTACAAGAAAAACTTCAAATCATTTTCTCTTAAGAGTTTAGCTTTACCATGTAACGAAGGCTCGTTGATCTGATTCTTGCCTTCTTTCTGTCTTTCATGAAGAAATAAATGTATTTATATAGCTTACGAAATGCTGGCCATGGCTTAAACTATCCATAGATTTTGGGGACTGTAACACGCGATTTTGTTTTTCCCAGGGAAAGGGGTGGGGGAACTAGGAAAACTGGGAAAAGGTAGTAATACATTTAGTATCCTCATTGTTTAATGCTCTTTATGTAGCTGCTGCTACTGCAAGTCACTTCAGTCGTGTCCGACTCTGTGTGACCCCATAGACGGCAGCCCACCAGGCTCCCCCATCCCTGGGATTCTCCAGGCAAGAATACTGGAGTGGGTTGCCATTTCCTTCTCCAATGTATGAAAGAGAAAAGTGAAAGTGAAGTTGCTCAGTCTGTCCGACTGTTAGCGACCCCATGGACTGCAGCCCACTAGGCTACTCCGTCCATTGGATTTTCCAGGCAAGAGTACTGGGGTGGGGTGCCATTGCCTTCCCCGCTTTATGTAGCTAGAAACACTCAATTTTCTAACTGTTTGCTTGACAGAAAGCTTATGTGATTTAAATCTTTGAAGATTAAAGGGTATCTTAGCAGACACGTCACACTTTAACTGTCTTGTAATATGACTCAAGTGACAAGTAGGGTTGTAATCGGGACAAGAAGGAGGTGTACTGAGACCCCTGCATTTGATGTCTCGTCTATGGGTAGAAAGAAGGCAGCATGCAGGGTTGCTGTATGCAAAGTGTAAATATTTCAGTGTCAGGGTAGACAAGTAAGACTGAATCTGCTGTTTGAATATGTTTAAGGTTGTCTTAGAAACCTGAAAAATGTTCAGTTTAGACATGTTTTGAATATTTTTGGGGAAAGTGTTTGAATATACTTACTAAATTTAAGTGTTACATAGACATATTATTAACAGAGTAGCTAAAAATAAGCGTTGAGGTTAATGTTGAATAGTTCAGAGACAGTTTAAGGTTTGATTTTGATAGTTTTTATTTAATAGTTTAGGTGTTTATACCAATGGCTAGCTAGTAACAGTTTTATTGATACCTCCCAACTGGGAAGAGAGACCAAACCAATTAGACGTGCCTCTCAAGTTTAGATGAGAACTTGTTAAGTAAGATTTTTTTGATTTTCCTTGACTCTACTCTTGAGGCATGATCAGTGTTTCTCAATTTTTTTTTTCCTTCTCATTATCATCCTCAGTTTATGGACTGTTTTTATGAACTGGTCAACACACCAACCAAGATGCATAATGTTTCTCCAAGGGAAAATATATTTGAACTTCCGAACAAAAAGATTCTCCGTTGAACTTTGAAACTATGGCATTTAAATGAGGGCCTTGGTGGGGGCGCCAGAGTGTATCTCTAGAAACTTGAGCCCCCCGCGAGCTAGCACCCCTCAGACCACACACCTCTGCCTGCAGCCAGTGGAGATGGCAGTTTTCCTGTGTACACCCACGACCACACCCAAGCAGACCTGGCCCGCCGCGCACCTGTCCTGCAGCCCTTCTGGAGCCTCGGCTCTGATGCTTGCCACTCAGCATCTGCAGAGCATTTGTTCTCTGGTTATAGGGCTTCTGTAGCGATTCAGTCGAGCTGTCAGGGGCTAGACTAGAGAGGTCACCGAGGTGACGAGACACAGTGTGGCACTGGGCGCACTCATCTCAAGCCTCACCCTGGTTGTCCTCTGGGCATTTGTGTGTGTGTGTGTGTGTATACACTCTTGGTTAGAAGTTGGATTGTGTGAATATGTTTGTGTGGACCCAAATAGATCCGTCATCCGTCTAAGACACGCAGCTTGGCCCCTGGCCCCTGGAGGTCCCCTGAATTGCCCGGTAGAAGGAGCAGATTTGCTGCACATTAGAATTGGCTCCTGACAGGTTCCCTTGATCTGGAAGGAAGGTGGGGCATGTTTGAATCGATTTGACATGTCAAGGGGGATTTATGTGGTTTGTATACTTCCTTTAACATGTCATGAGTTGGGTGCATTTTTCAGGGTGCTGTCAGAGTGAAAAGGTGGCCTGGGGATGCTGTGCTACCAACTACAAAAGTCAGCGGGGGTGGCTCCCCCTAGGGTCGTGCAAGGGCAAGGCCTGGCGCTAGCTCCTTGGCCTGAGTAAATTCATGCTGAGTTAACGCTTGGAAAGGAAGTGTGCCCCATGGTCAGTGGAGGCTGACCCACCAAGAGCCTCAGAGGGTGTGTTCATAGCATGTAAACAACCTTTTCATAACCTCTCAAACAACAATTAAACGTTCATTATGATTTTTATGGTACATGGCTATTAAATGCTTTCCATAGTGTAGTGGCGCAGGAAGCATCCCTAATAAAATTTGATTGTAACATTTACAGATATCAGGAAGCCATGCTTTAAATTTTACCAGTTTGAAATCCAGTAATTAATTGTATTCTTGGGATCTTCCCTGGTGGCTCAGACAGTGAAGAATCTGCCTGCAAGGCAGGCGACCTCAGTTTTGATCCCTGGGTTGGGAAGATCCCCTGGAGAAGGGAATGGCAACCCACTAATGCTTGATGTTTCTGTTCATAAATGAATATGATTTGCAAAAGAATGTTAAGCATCTTTTGTGGAACACTGACCCAAGAGATGAAATTAGATGTAATTTAAATTACCCAGAATTCACGGGAAAAGGTTAAAAAAATAGTAATTTTAGCCATATAGAAACTAGAGAAATTTTACCTTGTTTGTTCTGAATATCTGAACTACTTTTGTAGATTTTGTAAACTGGTAGATTGTGTTAAATTTTTAAAAATGTGCTTTCAAACCCTTAGATATTCTTGAGTAGTAGTTAGAAAATTAGCTGTATGGTAATAATATTTTGCATATATTATTATGGGTGGTGGGTGACCAACATTTATTGAGTTCTTACTGTATTTCTCAGCCTGTCCTAATCTCATTACCTCATTCAGTCCTCCGAAAAATTTTTGTAGCTAGTTGTACTTGCTTGTCCCCATTTGAGAAAGAGGAAAACCAAGGCGCAAAGGAGGGAGAAACCAGAGGCTCCCAGAAATGGAGCGGCCGAGCAGAGACTTGTGGTAGAATTGCAGTCTGTCTTACCCGAGGCTCATCCCCATCTTAACTGCTGCCACGTGTCTAAGTGCGTAAGACACTGTACTTTTTGCAGTGACGTGTAAATGCCATCATAGTATATCAGTAACATAATTCTGAGTGCCTGTGAGATCTGTGTATGTCTGATACAATTCAAGTTTGGGGATGTGCTCTGTACAGTATGCCCCTCGCCCAGGGATGGACCCGGATGCGTGTACAGTTTTAAATGATCGGAGGCAGTTTGCCAAGATGGTTGTCGGAGGAATCAGAGAGTTGCCATCAGATAAAGCTGTGTTTGGGGAGGCCCCCCTGGAGAGTCAGGAGGATACCCTCTCCATGTGGGCACTGTGCTGAGCGGGGGTTGGCTCCTACAGCCACGGGCAGTGGTGTAACCTGCCCCGGTCACTCCAGCTCTGGGTGGAATTGTCAGAGACCCAGGCCGTCTCCGCTGACCTCTTCTCCATCTGTCGCAAAGGCCACGCTCCCCTCATTCTGCCTTGGGGGCCAGGTCTGAGGGCGGTGTTTGCAGCTGTCTCCATCTCTAAGTTCATGGCGCTTTAGGTCCACACCGGCTGCCGCCTCACTCCTGCAGATGCACCAAGGAGGCAGCATTTTAACTCGCTGCCCTGTTACCTGCAGCCAGGGTAAATTGAGGTGTCTTGGTGAGCCAGCCGGGAAGGAGTTTCAGACCCTGTTTGGGTTCGTTGCACTCTTACTGCTTTTTAGCACCTGGGGACTTGAGGTTCATGTAGCGGGGCGAGGCGGGAGGATTGGCAGAGATGCTGTGAATTTATCCCTGCACCCACTTACCTTCCCATTTAGCAGAAATGGCAGTCCCACTCCAGTACTCTTGCCTGGGAAATCCCATGGACAGGGGAGCCTGGTGGGCTTCAGTCCCTGGGATCGCACACGGTTGGACATTTAATGATTGAGCAACAAGAGTATAGCCCTTGTTTTCTAACCAGCTGTTGTGCCCGTGGATGTTTTAAGCCTTTCCCAGGCTCTCTGTTAAGCAGTCACCCCTTCTGGGGGGCAGTTATTTGTTCCCTTTAAAAAGTCATGAGTCCTGAGTGGCTCAACATCCAGAAGGGAGGCAGGTGGGCTGCAGAGCATGTGACTGGCCGTGGAAGGCATGTCAACACCGTTCGTGAGAACAGCATGCTGCAGAGGCTCAAGAGTCCACGTCTTCCCACTCCTTTCCACGTGGGAATGAAAATGTGCTTGAAGACAGAATTATGACCGTAGTTTTCTGAACTTTGTCGTCCAGACATTGAATGACCATTTAGTACTTGGAAGAAGTGGCTTATATTTCCAGTACTTCCTCTTTCTACAAACAGCTCTTGGCCTCCTTCCAACCGGAAATGTCCGCCACCCCTCCAAAAATTTCTACTTTTTTTTTCCCTTAGTCATCAAGATGTTCTTTGTGATTTACAGCATATTTCAAAACGTGCATGTGAATCTGTTGTTAATAGAACCTGGAGACACTCTTTGCTCAGAAAATCAATGTGCAGGGTCCAAAGCAGAATGATTATTTTTCAAAATGCCTTTCCAGTTGCATTGAAGAACTCTGGAAGTCAGAAATAGATTTTTCTCCTTGCTACTATTATTTAAACAGCAATTCTTTTCCCTTACAGGTTATTGCAAATTGTTGAGCATAGCTCCCTGCCTGGGGACATTTCTGTATTCTTTCCTCAGCCCTAGTCACTCTAAACCAGAATCAAGCCTCGAAGTGTTCATATGATGCCTCCTTTCTGCTTACTGCATGGTAACAGGAATGTCAGTGAAAAGGATGATAGCCATCCACTGTATGTGGTAAGACTCTGAATTTGAGCATACAGCTAAACTCCGGGTTGTCCAAAGGAGGGTGGGAGAGGTGAGATTATTGAGAAAATGTGTGCGTAGGCGAAGGGGAGAGTGGCCCCTCAAAGCCATCTATAACCATAACATTCACTGTGGG
The DNA here is from genome assembly GCA_006410675.1 of Oreotragus oreotragus. Lineage (NCBI taxonomy): Eukaryota > Metazoa > Chordata > Mammalia > Artiodactyla > Bovidae > Oreotragus > Oreotragus oreotragus. Next base: position 133,411 of record SJYX01011885.1, read on the forward strand.
GTTTAGATTAGCACGTAATAGGAGCACCCTTGGAACAGGCATCTTTTTGGTGTATGGAAGTTGGGGGTTAATGCTATTCATTATGGCAGAATCCGTGTGTTTTTCAAGTGGAAGGTGATTTTGACGCACACCCTTTGCCGTGAGCAGCCCCGCCCCCTCAGATTCTCCTGGTTGAGGGGTGGGGGTGGTCATCACCCTGGGGAAGAGGAGCCAGTGGTATTTAAGGTCCTGGGGCAGCTGTGGGGTGACCATGCTCACTTTCTGTGCTGGGGGCAGGGTGTAAGGCTTCTCGCAGACCAGTGTGCTGATTGTTTGGCCTGAGCAGCTTCTCTCTCCCTGCCTGTAGATTACTAAAAGTCCGAGTATATAAACTTCACCCAGTTCTCTGTTAAAAAATCGGCACACGCAGCCATGGAGCCAGTGGTATTTAAGGTCCTGGGGCAGCTGTGGGGTGACCATGCTCACTTTCTGTGCTGGGGGCAGGGTGTAAGGCTTCTCGCAGACCAGTGTGCTGATTGTTTGGCCTGAGCAGCTTCTCTCTCCCTGCCTGTAGATTACTAAAAGTCCGAGTATATAAACTTCACCCATTTCTCTGTTAAAAAATCGGCACACGCAGCCAAAGAAGATAATTTTCTGTCTGCTCCCTTTGGTAAGAAACACTATTTGTATGTAGGAAAGAAAAAAAAAATATATATATGATTTACAGATGGCTCAAAGGTTATTTAAAAACAAATTAAATTTGTGGTTATGTAATTAAAAAGTGTATACTTGCCTGGCAAAGTATAGAGCAAAGTAGTTTTATTGAATAAACTGCCTTTTTCTAGCATGCCCTGTTTGGGATTTGAACAATTTTTATTATGTAATAAGGGAACATTTCTTCTGTGAATGTGTAACTGTTCCAATGAGAAGGCTGGAATTGGACGACCTGGTTCGTGCCCTTAAATGAGGATGTGAACTCAGGCCTTCGCAGGGGGGTGCTCGTGACCAGTGTCGCTGGGTGTGGTGGGCTCCCTGGTGTCGGGTGTAGGTCGGGCCTGGGGACTCCTGAGAAACCCGGTGCCTCCCATCTCCCAGCTCTACCAGGGTCTCTTGCCCCTAACCTATCCCAGCAGTGACCCAAGCGTCTGCCCTGAACACAGGGCAGCTGGTCCCCCAGCCCGGGGAGCAGCCCTGTCTTCAGGAAAAACTCTCAGGCTTAGAATCTCGTTTTCCTCGCTTCGTCTCCGTGAGATAGGTAAGCCTTAGCATCCTCAGATGAAGTGCTGTAATTCACCCAAGGAGCTGGCACAGTGAGCGGGGTGGGTGCTGGTTGAATCTGAATCACTTCCTCCCTTCTTCCCCTTTTCCCTTCTGGAGGAGCTGCTGGTCCTGGCCGTCAAGGTGTGCCCGTCTGTCCCTCCTGCCCGCTCAGCCCTGCCGAGTGCCTGCCCCTCACGTCCTCTGGCCGGGTGGGCTACGTGCTTTGTTCAACAGGCTGTGTGCTCTTGGGCTGCAGCAGTCTTTGGCAGCCAGGTTGTGGAGATGCTCTGCTGATGACGCCCAGATGCGGTGGGAGGTGGTGTCTCTGGGAGACATAGGCTGGGTGCGGGGCGCGTTCTCACTGCTGGCTTGGCCGTCCATCCCAAATACAGAGGGACTGTATTTGTCCTTGGTTGATTCTCTCTGTGCGTGTACACGCACAAATACATGAATACAGCTCAAAACAAACATCAGGACTACAGGGTTTTGTCCTCTTTGACCTTATATATCTCCTTCCTCTCACATGGAGAAACCTGATTTCTTCCCCTTTTCCCTTCTGGAGGAGCTGCTGGTCCTGGCCGTCAAGGTGTGCCCGTCTGTCCCTCCTGCTCGCTCAGCCCTGCCGAGTGCCTGCCCCTCACGTCCTCTGGCCGGGTGGGCTACGTGATTTGTTCAACAGGCTGTGTGCTCTTGGGCTGCAGCAGTCTTTGGCATCCAGGTTGTGGAGATGCCCTGCTGATGACGCCCAGATGCGGTGGGAGGTGGTGTCTCTGGGAGACATAGGCTGGGTGCGGGGTGCGTTCTCACTGCTGGCTTGGCTGTCCATCCCAAATACAGAGGGACTGTATTTGTCCTTGGTTGATTCTCTCTGTGTGTGTACACGCACAAATACATGAATACAGCTCAAAACAAACGTCAGGACTACAGGGTTTTGTCCTCTTTGACCTTATATATCTCCTTCCTCTCACATGGAGAAACCTGATTTTCAGTGACTCCCGCGGTGGTAGAATCACGCACTTGCTTTCTCCCACGATACACCAGGATCAGTTCAGTTCAGTTCAGTCGCTCCGTTGTGCCTGACTCTTTGTGACCCATGGACTGCAGCACGCCAGGCCTCCCTGTCCATCACCAACTCCTGGAGTGTACTCAAATTCATGTCCATCGAGTCGGTGACGCCATCCAGCCATCTCATCCTCTGTCGTCCCCTTCTCCTGCTGCCCCCAGTCCCTCCCAGCATCAGGGTCTTTTCCAATGAGTCAACTCTTCTTCGCATGAGGTGGCCAAAGTATTGAAGTTTCAGCTTTAGCATCAGTCCTTCCAAAGAACACCCAGGACTGATCTCCTTTAGGATGGTCTGGTTGGATCTCCTTGCAGTCCAAGGGACTCTCAAGAGTCTTCTCCAACACTACGATTCAAAAGCATCGATTCTTTGGCACTCAGCTTTCTTTATAGTCCAACTCTCACATCCATACATGACTACTGGAAAAACCATAGCTTTGACTAGACAGACCTTTGTTGGCAAAGTAATGTCTCCGCTTTTTAATATGCTGTCTAGGTTGGTCATAGGAGAAGGCAGTGGTGACCCACTCCAGTACTCTTGCCTGGAAAATCCCATGGACAAAGGAGCCTGGTAGGCTGCGGTCCATGGGGTCGTGAAGTTGGACATGACTGAGCGACTTTGGTTTCACTTTTCACTTTCATGCATTGGAGAAGGAAATGGCAACCCCCTCCACTGTTCTTGCCTGGAGAATCCCAGGGATGGCAGAGCCTGGTGGGCTGCCGTCTGTGGGGTTGCACAGAGTTGGACACGACTGAAGCAACTGAGCAGCAGCAGCAGGTTGGTCATAACTTTCCTTCCAAGGAGCAAGGGTCTTTTAATTTCATGACTGCAGTCACCATCTGCAGTGATTTTGGAGCCCCCCAAAATAAAGTCAGCCACTGTTTCCACTGTTTTCTCATCTATTTGCCATGAAGTGATGGGACCAGATGCCATGATCTTCGTTTTCTGAATGTTGAGCTTTAAGCCAACTTTTCCACTCTCCTCTTTCACTTTCATCAAGATGCTTTCTGCCGTAAGGGTGGTCTCATCCGCATATGTGAGGTTGTTAATATTTCTCCCGGCAGTCTTGATTCCAGCTTGTGCTTCCTCCAGCCCAGCGTTTCTCATGATGTACTCTGCGTAGAAGTAAGTAGGGGGACAGTATGCAGCCTTGACGTAGGTTTCAGATTAATGCCAACAGCACCATCAGCGCCTTGTGATTTTTCTGCGTTTTCATTTTCCCTTAGCGTGCAGATCACTAGGGTTATTATGTCATCAAAGTGTTGCGTCTTAGTGTCCCTTGTTCCCATTTGGAGGGTTAGGCCACAACTCAGTACATCCTGGAATTCACTTGTCACTTTGTTTTTTAATTTTAGAGATGGTTTCGTTTAAACTTTTTCTTTTGTGAAAGTGAAAGTGAAGTCGCTCAGTCGTGTCCGACTCTTTGCGACCCCATGGACTGTAGCCTACCAGGCTTCTCCATCCATGGGATTTTCCAGGCAAGAATACTGGAGTGGGTTACCATTTCCTTCTCCAGGGGATCTTCCCGACCCAGGGATCGAACCCGGCTCTCCCGCATTGGAGGCAGACGCTTTAACCTCTGAGCCACCTTATGTAAAATATTTAAGTGGTTCGTCCGCATAATCCAGAAAGTAAGCTATTGTCAGAGAAGTCCAGCTCTCATGTGTGTCCTTCCTTCCCCTGCAGTAAGCGGCCATTCAAAAATATTACGGTTCTTCCATTTTTGTCTTTACGGTGTGCGTATGATATAGTCTATAGGTAAAATATAAAAGTGTAAGTATATGCACGTTCACACTGAGCCATGCTCTGTATCTCCAGAGGAAAGGAAACGAATCTAGTTACACTTTGCACATGAACACACAAACTGTAACCATTTTTGTTTGTTTGCCTTTCCGGCAGGAAGGGAGGTGGTGGGGCAGGAGTGAGCTGGTGTTTCTGCAGTCAGCTCCTCAGAGGGATGGGATTTGTGGTCGCTGTTTTCAGCCCTCCTCACCCTTCCTGAGCGCGCGCGCACTCTCTCCATCACTACCCTCGCCCATAATTACACTCCAGCCGCTCAGGAGAGAACCTCTGTGGCTCTCTGCAAACTGTCCTTTTCTAGAAACTCACCCAGATGAGTCGTAGGAGGAACTGCCCCCTGCTTTCAGAATGAGTTCAGACGCCCAGTGGGGACTTTCTGCTGCGGGAGGCCCTGTGGTCAGCCTGCCCAGCCCCGGAGGCTGTCCAGCTGCTCTGGCCTCTGGGCCTCGAGCGCGTTTGAAAGCTCTCCCTTCCAACTGTGCAGGCCTTAGATGTGTAAAGAGCTGTCTTCTGATGGTAACAGAACCACAGCGTGTCCATCCAGGCTGTGAATGTGTTGAGTTATTCTTTGCCTTTAGGTTTTGTGGTTCACGTGATGAGGACACTGGTGTGAGTGATGAAATGTGTGATCAGGAGCACACGTTAATTAAAGGGATGGCTGTGTATAGTGTGATGTATAAGGGCTTCTGTGAATGCATTTAAACTTCCTTACACGTCCTTTAAAATAGTTAATGTTCCAAGTAGGGAGCTCAGATCTGTGTTCTTTGGTGACCTAGATGGCTGGGATGGCGTAGGGGGTGGAAAGTAGGGCTAAGGTCGAGGGAATATATGTATACATTCTGATGTACAAAATTATAAAGCAGTTATGGAAAAGTGAAAGTTGCTCAGTTGTGTCCAGCTCTTTGCAACCTCATGGACTGTACAGTCCATGGAATTCTCTAGGCCAGAATACTGGAGTGGGTAGCCTTTCCCTTCTCCAGGGGATCTTCCCAACCCAGGGACCGAACCCAGATCTCCCACATTGCAGGTGGATTCTTTACCAGCTGAGCCACAAGAGAAGCCCAAGAATACTGGAGTGGGCAGCCTATCCCTTCTATCAGATCTTCCTGACCCAGGAATCGAACTGGAGTCTCATTATACCCCAGTAAAAAAAGTAGTGTTCTAAATATGCTGCCATGGTACCTCAGCTAGTTTCAAGTTTATCTGACCCTTATGCATGTAAAGTTATCTGATAGTTTAAAAAATGTGTATTTAGGAAGAAAGGAACAGGACCTGACGTCCATTGACTCTTCCCCCTGGTATCTGGTATGTTACATTCGTTACCTCTTTTGGGAATTAAAACTTGTCTCTTGAGGCAGATGCTGCTGTTTAATTTTGGGTTTTTTGTTTCGTCTTTGGTGGAAAAGCTGGGTGCGGGGCTTAGAGTGGCGTTGCTTGCCTAGTCTCAGGCAGCTGGTGGGCAGCCCAGCCCAAGCGGAGCCTCAGTTTGTCTATAAACAAAACCCTTGCTGTTCCCAGGGCGCACCAATGCCTCAACTTCCTTTTGCCCCAAAATGAAACCTAGGTATCTTCTTTCGCCAGATTAAGATTAGGTAACTACTTGTTAGCTAGAAATTTAGTTGACCCAACAGTCGTTAAAAACCATGCAAAATGATGAGGAAATGTTACGTGAAGACTTGAAACAAATCCTCGAACAGTCATTCCTTGGAGTAAGAGGTGGAGATTTTCATGTTAAATACAATATTTAGAAATAACTCAATGGATTTTCAAGTGCATTGTGTCATTTACCGAGAGAGATCTTTGACTTAGCTGTTGAAAGCCTCAATAAAGTTAAAAGACTGGAAAACACGGAGGATGATTGCAGCAGAATAAGAAATTAGTATCAAAATGAGAAATTAATATCTTTTGGTGTCGATTTCTAACATAATTTCATGGTGACGAGAAAAGACGCTGAAATCTTTGCACCTTGCTTTCTGCCCCTGGATACGTCCCAGTGTCTCCTGGTTTCTAGACTACGGGAACTTGAATACAATTTGTATCCTGCTGTTGTGTGAACGTTGTATAAATCTTAATTATGTTGACTTGGTTTATAGTACTTTTCAGGCCTACTGTAGCCTTCTACTTTTCTGTCTGTTCATTCCAGTAATTTTTGAGAGTTTGATATTGAAACTCCAACTAAAAAATCTTAATTTAAAAATATTTGTAATACATAGTGGAACCATATGTAACTTTATTCTGTATTTCCAAAGTCTCCTGTAAATGTGTTACCATACTTTCATAATTATAAAAAAAATTTTTAAGTACTATTTACAATAATCTAATTTTCACTGTTGGAAGAGTTATACCATTCCTGTAACCTAGGCCATGGGCCTGTAATACTTCATAGCTGTAATTTTTCCCTAGATCACAAGACTTTCTGTACAACTGCTCTAATTCACATACCCATTTTGGGAAAAACCTAAAAGGATATTTGTCTCAAGTATGTAGTGTTTCAGAATACTGGTTTGCCTAAGAAGAAATATAAAATTATTACAATTTTATACTTTCTGATGTGCTAGGTTTTTTTTTGTGTGTTGGACTTTTCTCTGGCAGGCCTAGTCAAATTTTACTTGCTACCCTTTAAACATTGAGAGGTCCTGAGATCATTTTATGGTTTGTTTAAAAACAGGAGAAGTGGGAATTTTCAGAATTTCTGACAGTTTATTGTGATCCACACAGTCAAAGGCTTTGGCATAGTCAATAAAGCAGAAATAGATGTTTTTCTGGAACTCTCTTGCTTTTTCAGTGATCAAAATTCTCCAAGCCAGGCTTCAGCAATACGTGAACCGTGAACTTCTAGATGTTCAAACTGATTTTAGAAAAGGCAGAGGAACCAGAGATCAAATTGCCAACATCTGCTGGATCATCGAAAAAGCAAGCGATAAACTGTGGAAAATTCTGAAAGAGATGGGAATACCAGACCACCT
>SJYX01011885.1:142121-161946 GCA_006410675.1 Oreotragus oreotragus
TTGGAAAAGACCCTGATGCTGGGAGGGATTAGGGGCGGGAGGAGAAGGGGACGACAGAGGATGAGATGGCTGGATGGCATCACTGACTCGATGGACATGAGTCTGAGTGAACTCCAGGAGATGGTGATGGACAGGGAGGCCTGGCGTGCTGTGATTCATGGGGTCGCAAAGAGTCGGATACGACTGAGCAATTGAACTGAACTGAACTGAGATGAGTGCAATTGTGTAATAGTTTGAGGATTCTTTGTCATTGCCTTTCTTTGGGATTGGAATGAAGACTGACCGTTTCTAGTCCTGTGGCCACTGTTGGCTTTTCCAAATATGCTGGCATATTGAGTGCAACACTTTCACAGCGTCATCTTTTAGGATTTGAAATAGCTCAACTGGAATTCCATCGCCTCCCCTAACCTTGTTCGTAGTGATGCTTTCTAAGGCCCATTTGACTTCACTTTCCAGGATATCTGTCTCTAGGTTGGTGATCACACCATCGTGATTATCTGGGTTGTGAAGATCTTTTTTGTACAGTTCTGTGTATTCTTGCCACCTCTTAATATCTTCTACTTCTGTTAGGTCCATACCATTTCTGTCCGTTATTGAGCCTATCTTTGCATGAAATGTTCCCTTGTTATGTCTAATTTTCTTGAAGAGATCTCTAGACTTTCCCATTCTGTTTTCCTCTGTTTCTTTGCATTGATCACTGAGGAAGGGTTTCTTATCTGTCCTTGCTTTTCTTTGGAACTCTGCATTCAGATGGGTGTATCTTTCCCTTTTCCTTTCCCTTTCCCTTTTCTTCTGTTTACAGCTATTTGTAAGGCCCCCTCAGACAACCATTTTGCCTTTTTGCATTTCTTTTCCTTGGGGACAGTCTTGATACCTGCCTCCTGTTCAGTGTCTCGAACTTCAGTCCATAGTTCTTCAGGCACTCTGTCTATTAGATCTAATCCCTTGAGTCTGTTTGCCATTTCCACTGTATAATCATAACAGATTTGATTTAGGTCATACCTGAATGGTCTAGTGGTTTTCCCTACTTTCTTCAATTTCAGTCTGAATTTGGCAATAAGGAGTTTATGACCTGAGCTGCAGTCAGCTCCTGGTGGTGTTTCTGCCGATTATATAGAACTTCTCCATTTTTGGCTGCAAAGAACGTAATCAGTCTGATTTTGGTGTTGACCATCTGGTGATGTCCATGTGTAGAGTCTTCTCTTGTGTTGTTGGAAGAGTGTGTTTGTTCTCTTGGCAAAACTCTGTTAGCCTTTGCCCTGCCTCATTCTGTATTCCAAGGCCAAATTTCCCTGTTACTCCAGGTATTTCTTGACTTCCTACTTTTGCATTCCAGTCCCCTATAATGAAAAGGACATCTTTTTTGGGTGTTAGTTCTAGAAGGTCTTGTTCTTAATTATAAACTAACCCAAATGTTTGGATAGATGAGGAAAACATAAATAGATCCTGCGAGTCTTGGTGCAGAAGAGCAATAGAAAGGTTCTCAGGCCCTTGGGGGAAATTGTTGACCTGTAACAGCACCTAGTCAAAGCAGAATTGACTTCACGTCTGAACTGAAACCTGCCTGTTGGTACCAGGAGGACAGGTATGCAGGTTACATGCTGCTGCCTTCGGGTGTGGTGGGAGAGAAAATAAAATGCCACTCTTCCTTTCCGAGTTTTGTCAAACCCCAAACAAAACAAGAGATGACCTAAGACCAAAAGAATAAACATGTACACCCCTATTATGTGGTGGCTTCCCATTCTTCGCTAAAATAAGTACTACTGTGACAAATATTTGCATGGATGGTGACTATTTTATCATTCCATATTTAAGGTAATTTTTTTAAAATAAAGAGTCTTACAAGTAGGATAACAGAAGGAGAGAAAATGTATACATTTTCATCATTTGCCGTTAAAAATAAGAGATATATCTTGTTAAAATCAGAGGAAAAAAAAGATATATTTTTTCCCTGCCTTGCAAGAAGAGTCTGCTATACTTGAAAGCTGTGCTGTGCCTAGTCTGACTCTTGGCGACCCCATGGAGTATAGCCCACCAGGCTCCTCTGTTCATGGGGATTCTCCAGGCCAGAATACTGGAGTGGGTAGCCATTCCCTTCTCCAGGGAATCTTCCCAACCCAGGGATCGAACCCAGGTCTCCTACATTGCACGCAGATTCTTTACCAGCTGAGCCACCAGGGAAGCTCCTACCTGAAAGCTGGTGCTGCTAAGTCGCTTCAGTCATGAGCGTAGCTTTGAAACTCTAGCGCTCGGCTCTCAGCAGCAGGTATATAGAGTGTCCGCTCTACATTCAGGTAGCTTTGATCTGAGCTCCTTTAGTCAGCTCTGAGGCAGTGTGGGGCATGTTAGAGTATTATGTTCGGTTCACACATTTTCCTGATGACTGTGTCAGTAATTAGATTGAAACCTATGTTTATGCTGTGGAAATTAAGGTCCATCTTTCTCTCTCCTCCTGTAGGCAGATTTATTAAAAAAGAAAAAAAAAATTTTTTTGTTGATACATTTATTGCAGAAAATTTGAAAGATCCACGAAAATTATAGTACTCATCACTGTGCCATCGAGAAATAACTAGTAACAACCTGACATATTTTGTATATGTATGTGTATACATGTGTGTAGACTGTATATGTGTACCTTTGCATGCATCTGCACATGCACATGTAATTACATATGTAAACATGATAAAGCACAGTTGGGATCGTTCGGTACTTATCTTCCGGTGCTCCCCTTTAATCGTATCTGTCACTAGTATTCCTCAGTCTCATTCGTGTTCCTCTTAGACTTTGTTTCAAATGACTGTATGACATTGCATCGTACTACTTTGCCATAATTCACATTCTCTTGCTGCTCTATGCTTGGTTTATTTCCATTTAATCTAATCATTATCGTAGAACCTTTTTTTCACTTTTCTAATTAATGTGATTTGATGGCATAGCATATTATTTGATCAAAAATGTATTGCTTCTTGTTCATTGAAAACTCTGAGCATTTGAGAAGCTGATTCAGGATTGTAATACTCATTTTTATATTTATCCTGCAATACTTTTAATAAAAATACTTTGTATTTTAAATACCTGTTTTAGAAACTTAACTGTTGCTTGCTTCAGTTTGATCTCATGTCACCCACTCTTCCATGAAGATTGAATGTCTTCATGCCGAGGAGTCAGACTTCAGTGCAAAACTAGATGGGCAAAGTTCCTCTTCTTGTAGCATTTTTTGCTTGGTGGAAAAGTATATGAAACAATTACCTAAATTATTATAGAATTAAAATTGTAATTTATGTTACAAACCAAAAGTCACAGGGGGCTATTAGAACTTATACTTGAGGAATCTAAAGTGGAAAGAAAACAATTCTTCAATTAAAATGATTCATACTAATTTTTTAAACTGATTTATTATCTTACTGATTTTGTTATCTTTCATAGCTTATATTTAAACTAGAAAACCTCTGTGCTTGATCCGAGGAGTTGCCACAAACCAGAGATATACAATGCAGGTATTTTATGTCTTCCTCTCACCAAATACCCAGTCTAGGAGAGAAGAAATCATTCATCCTTCTGGTTGAGCGTTTGGCTTCTGAGCTAGAATATTTTCTGAGTTAGCAAATTTCAAGGTATGAGTTGAATTCTTCCAGCCAACATTGTGGTTTTGACGCATGAGATTTCATCATCATGGTCAAAAAGCACCAACCTGCTCACAAAGTAAGTTAAGCTCAAAGCGAGCACAATGATATAGATAAACATGTACCCCAGACAGGGATCCAATGAAGCCAGTGCTGTTTATAATGTCAATGCAGTGAGATGTGGAGGTCTCAGTACATCATTTAAGGGGACCAAGCTTCATGGGATACTCAAGGCAAAGATGACGTAACATTTGGTTCTCTTGTTTTATACTTCATTGCTCAGCAATTGAGTTAACAGAGATGTGTATTGGGCTAGAAAGCCTCTGGGCTGTTTTAGGGTCCAGAGTAGATTTAGCCTCCATCAGGTAGAAAAGTTGGAACAAAAGCTGAGATCTAGAGAGATGAGTTAATGAAGAGCCACAGTACAGAATACAGAGCAGAAAATAAGCTTAAATGCCCTCAGATTTATTTGGCGGTGAAACAGGATAAATAAACTGCCAGCAGGGTAACTGGGCAATGGGAGAAGATTTGAGGAGGAAGGAAGTATCTTGAATTTACTTCCCATGTTATATGGAGCCTTAGGCTAAAGGAATGTGATAGTCTTAAAAGCACTAAGATTAACTGATACTCGTGCTTCCTGCACTTAAATTCATAGATGTTAACATCTTGCCACATTTACGTTATCCGTCTGTATGTTCTGTTTTTGGTTTTGCTTGCAGTACATTTAAAAGTACATTAAAGCTATCTGCTTTTGTGAGTTGACTCTGTATGTGGCTACTTTAGGGCTTCCAGGGTGGTGCAATGCAGGAGACACAAGAGATGCAGCTTCGATCTCTGGGTCGGGAAGATCCCCTAGAGTAGGAAATGGTGACCCAGTCCAGCATTCTTGCCTGGAGAGTCCCACGGACCGAGGAGCTGGTGGGCTGTATAGTCCATGGGGCCGCAGAGAGTCAGACCCGACTGACCACACACACACTTTACTGAATTCTTACTCATTCTTACGGTTCAGTTGATTTTCTTAGTTTTCCTCATTAGATTGTCATACCAGCTACAAATAAATGATTTTGTTTATTCCTGTTTTCATGCCTCTTTAAAATTTCCTTTCTTATTTTATCACATTGTCCAGGATCTCTAGTTAAAGTTAAATAGTACCACTGATTAAATTCTGACATTGATGGTAATGCTTTTGGTAGTCTGCAGTTAAATAGAGTGGTCGCAGTTAGCTTCTTGTGGATCTTATTTACATAGTTTCAGAAATTATCTTCTAATTATAACTTTCTGGGCATTTTGATGGGAATTGGTATGCAATTTTTAGTACTTTCTTTTGACTTCTATAGTGATATTTTTCCATATGGAATTGTAGTGAGTTGTAGGAATACATTTTTCTGATATCACACTATCCTTTTATTACTGAGATAAAACTGACTTGGTATGGTGGTCTTTCAGTCATTTAATTTGTTTTGGAGCTCCTTTATTTTAATTAGATCAGTGATATAGATAGTATCGTGACTAGTGAAATACAGATCCACTTGAAAGTTGCTTTTATATACTTTTATCATCAATAAAATTCCTAAATCAATCAGGGAGTAAACCTATATCCATGATCCCTGGGAGGGCTCCAGAATATTTTTTTAAACAGAGGTCCTCACCCTCAAAATGGTGAGGAGTCACTAGCCTAGGAACTTAAAAGCAAATCGCTGGCCTAACTTAAAAACAAGCTCATGCTTGCCCTTGCCCCCATTCTGGGAGTTTCGCTTGTGAGTGTTGTCTAGAAGATGGTCTTGAGGTTAATGTGCACACCCTACAATCTCAGACATAACTGATTTTCAAAGGTCATCTCAGTTACCTGTTCTAAGTAGATTAGAATGGTTAGTATGAAATGTATTTTTGGAGGATGGGAGGGGAGTTGATATTTCTTCAAAATCCCTCCTAACAGTCAATATCATCACACAGTGGTTGTAAAACGTGAAGAATATTAGGGCGTGAGTTAATAAACCCCTGAGGCCTGAATGTTGGGTCATCACATCTTTCCAGGAGAGCGTCCTGATGCAGGAATTGAAGTGGGGTCTCCTGTATTTCAGGCAGATGCTTTACCAGCGGAGCTACCAGGAAAGCCCCTCTTTAGTGTGGGAAGGAAGAAATCCAGATGTTCACGTGTATTCTCACTGCTGTTGTGTCTGCTTTTAAAATGCCTCCACATCTCTGAGATTTCTGGATGTGTTCTTTTACCCATTTTAAAATACATACTGTGACAAATATTTGCATGGATGGTGACTATTTTATCATTCCATATTTAAGGTAATTTTTTTAAAATTACAAGTAGGATAACAGAAGGAGAGAAAATGTATACATTTTCATCATTTGCCGTTAAAAATAAGACATATATCTTGTTAAAATCAGAGGAAAAAAAAGATATATCTTTTCCCTGCCTTGCAAGAAGAGTCTGCTATACTTGAAAGCTGTGCTGTGCTTAGTCTGACTCTTGGCGACCCCATGGAGTATAGCCCACCAGGCTCCTCTGTTCATGGGGATTCTCCAGGCCAGAATACTGGAGTGGGTAGCCATTCCCTTCTGCAGGGAATCTTCCCAACCCAGGGATTGAACCCAGGTCTCCTAGATTGCACGCAGATTCTTTACCAGCTGAGCTACCAGGGAAGCTCCTACCTGAAAGCTGGTGCTGCTAAGTCGCTTCAGTCGTGAGCGTAGCTTTGAAACTCTAGCGCTCGGCTTTGAAACTCTAGCGCTCGGCTTGCAGGGAATCTTCCCAACCCAGGGATTGAACCCAGGTCTCCTAGATTGCACGCAGATTCTTTACCAGCTGAGCTACCAGGGAAGCTCCTACCTGAAAGCTGGTGCTGCTAAGTCGCTTCAGTCGTGAGCGTAGCTTTGAAACTCTAGCGCTCGGCTTTGAAACTCTAGCGCTCGGCTCTCAGCAGCAGGTATACAGAGTGTCTGCTCTACATTCAGGTAGCTTTGATCTGAGCTCCTTTAGTCAGCTCTGAGGCAGTGTGGGCCATGTTAGAGTATTATGTTCGGTTCACACATTTTCCTGATGACTGTGTCAGTAATTAGATTGAAACCTATGTTTATGCTGTGGAAATTAAGGTCCATCTTTCTCTCTCCTCCTGTAGGCAGATTTATTAAAAAAGAAAAAAAAATTTTTTTTGTTGATATATTTATTGCAGAAAATTTGAAAGATCCACGAAAATTATAGTACTCATCACTGTGTCATCGAGAAATAACTAGTAACAACCTGACATATTTTGTATATGTATGTGTATACATGTGTGTAGANGGCTGTCTCTTATACACATCTAGATGTGTATAAGAGACAGCCTGTAGGCAGATTTATTAAAAAAGAAAAAAAAAATTTTTTTGTTGATACATTTATTGCAGAAAATTTGAAAGATCCACGAAAATTATAGTACTCATCACTGTGCCATCGAGAAATAACTAGTAACAACCTGACATATTTTGTATATGTATGTGTATACATGTGTGTAGACTGTATATGTGTACCTTTGCATGCATCTGCACATGCACATGTAATTACATATGTAAACATGATAAAGCACAGTTGGGATCGTTCGGTACTTATCTTCCGGTGCTCCCCTTTAATCGTATCTGTCACTAGTATTCCTCAGTCTCATTCGTGTTCCTCTTAGACTTTGTTTCAAATGACTGTATGACATTGCATCGTACTACTTTGCCATAATTCACATTCTCTTGCTGCTCTATGCTTGGTTTATTTCCATTTAATCTAATCATTATCGTAGAACCTTTTTTTCACTTTTCTAATTAATGTGATTTGATGGCATAGCATATTATTTGATCAAAAATGTATTGCTTCTTGTTCATTGAAAACTCTGAGCATTTGAGAAGCTGATTCAGGATTGTAATACTCATTTTTATATTTATCCTGCAATACTTTTAATAAAAATACTTTGTATTTTAAATACCTGTTTTAGAAACTTAACTGTTGCTTGCTTCAGCTTGTTCTCATGTCACCCACTCTTCCATGAAGACTGAATGTCTTCATGCCGAGGAGTCAGACTTCAGTGCAAAACTAGATGGGCAAGGTTCCTCTTCTTGTAGCATTTTTTGCTTGGTGGAAAAGTATATGAAACAATTACCTAAATTATTATAGAATTAAAATTGTAATTTATGTTACAAACCAAAAGTCACAAGGGGCTATTAGAACTTATACTTGAGGAATCTAAAGTGGAAAGAAAACAATTCTTCAATTAAAATGATTCATACTAATTTTTTAAACTGATTTATTATCTTACTGATTTTGTTATCTTTCATAGCTTATATTTAAACTAGAAAACCTCTGTGCTTGATCCGAGGAGTTGCCACAAACCAGATATACAATGCAGGTATTTTATGTCTTCCTCTCACCAAATACCCAGTCTAGGAGAGAAGAAATCATTCATCCTTCTGGTTGAGCGTTTGGCTTCTGAGCTAGAATATTTTCTGAGTTAGCAAATTTCAAGGTATGAGTTGAATTCTTCCAGCCAACATTGTGGTTTTGACGCATGAGATTTCATCATCATGGTCAAAAAGCACCAACCTGCTCACAAAGTAAGTTAAGCTCAAAGCGAGCACAATGATATAGATAAACATGTACCCCAGACAGGGATCCAATGAAGCCAGTGCTGTTTATAATGTCAATGCAGTGAGATGTGGAGGTCTCAGTACATCATTTAAGGGGACCAAGCTTCATGGGATACTCAAGGCAAAGATGACGTAACATTTGGTTCTCTTGTTTTATACTTCATTGCTCAGCAATTGAGTTAACAGAGATGTGTATTGGGCTAGAAAGCCTCTGGGCTGTTTTAGGGTCCAGAGTAGATTTAGCCTCCATCAGGTAGAAAAGTTGGAACAAAAGCTGAGATCTAGAGAGATGAGTTAATGAAGAGCCACAGTACAGAATACAGAGCAGAAAATAAGCTTAAATGCCCTCAGATTTATTTGGCGGTGAAACAGGATAAATAAACTGCCAGCAGGGTAACTGGGCAATGGGAGAAGATTTGAGGAGGAAGGAAGTATCTTGAATTTACTTCCCATGTTATATGGAGCCTTAGGCTAAAGGAATGTGATAGTCTTAAAAGCACTAAGATTAACTGATACTCGTGCTTCCTGCACTTAAATTCATAGATGTTAACATCTTGCCACATTTACGTTATCCGTCTGTATGTTCTGTTTTTGGTTTTGCTTGCAGTACATTTAAAAGTACATTAAAGCTATCTGCTTTTGTGAGTTGACTCTGTATGTGGCTACTTTAGGGCTTCCAGGGTGGTGCAATGCAGGAGACACAAGAGATGCAGCTTCGATCTCTGGGTCGGGAAGATCCCCTAGAGTAGGAAATGGTGACCCAGTCCAGCATTCTTGCCTGGAGAGTCCCACGGACCGAGGAGCTGGTGGGCTGTATAGTCCATGGGGCTGCAGAGAGTCAGACCCGACTGACCACACACACACTTTACTGAATTCTTACTCATTCTTACGGTTCAGTTGATTTTCTTAGTTTTCCTCATTAGATTGTCATACCAGCTACAAATAAATGATTTTGTTTATTCCTGTTTTCATGCCTCTTTAAAATTTCCTTTCTTATTTTATCACATTGTCCAGGATCTCTAGTTAAAGTTAAATAGTACCACTGATTAAATTCTGACATTGATGGTAATGCTTTTGGTAGTCTGCAGTTAAATAGAGTGGTCGCAGTTAGCTTCTTGTGGATCTTATTTACATAGTTTTCAGAAATTATCTTCTAATTATAACTTTCTGGGCATTTTGATGGGAATTGGTATGCAATTTTTATTACTTTCTTTTGACTTCTATAGTGATATTTTTCCATATGGAATTGTAGTGAGTTGTAGGAATACATTTTTCTGATATCACACTATCCTTTTATTACTGAGATAAAACTGACTTGGTATGGTGGTCTTTCAGTCATTTAATTTGTTTTGGAGCTCCTTTATTTTAATTAGATCAGTGATATAGATAGTATCGTGACTAGTGAAATACAGATCCACTTGAAAGTTGCTTTTATATACTTTTATCATCAATAAAATTCCTAAATCAATCAGGGAGTAAACCTATATCCATGATCCCTGGGAGGGCTCCAGAATATTTTTTTAAACAGAGGTCCTCACCCTCAAAATGGTGAGGAGTCACTAGCCTAGGAACTTAAAAGCAAATCGCTGGCCTAACTTAAAAACAAGCTCATGCTTGCCCTTGCCCCCATTCTGGGAGTTTCGCTTGTGAGTGTTGTCTAGAAGATGGTCTTGAGGTTAATGTGCACACCCTACAATCTCAGACATAACTGATTTTCAAAGGTCATCTCAGTTACCTGTTCTAAGTAGATTAGAATGGTTAGTATGAAATGTATTTTTGGAGGATGGGAGGGGAGTTGATATTTCTTCAAAATCCCTCCTAACAGTCAATATCATCACACAGTGGTTGTAAAACGTGAAGAATATTAGGGCGTGAGTTAATAAACCCCTGAGGCCTGAATGCTGGGTCATCACATCTTTCCAGGAGAGCGTCCTGATGCAGGAATTGAAGTGGGGTCTCCTGTATTTCAGGCAGATGCTTTACCAGCGGAGCTACCAGGAAAGCCCCTCTTTAGTGTGGGAAGGAAGAAATCCAGATGTTCACGTGTATTCTCACTGCTGTTGTGTCTGCTTTTAAAATGCCTCCACATCTCTGAGATTTCTGGATGTGTTCTTTTACCCATTTTAAAATACAATCTAGAAGCTGAATGTGTGCGTTTGAGAAAGAAGAAATAATTTAAAACCAAAATGCTGCTATAAAGTAGAGGGTTTTGATCTGGGAGCATTTGCTAGCTGTCAGTATTGCTGGTGATTTGGAAAACATATAAAATAATTTATGTTCCCTATGTTTATAAAGTTCTTACAAGTAAGTCTGAAAACTTTAGTATTTGAAAATAGCATTCTCCCAGTCCTGTGTTTAGTGACATGCAGATAGTCAAAAAAAAAAGGTGGAAGGAAACAATTGGTGATGTAAATTACATTTTAGGCCAACTTTTGAGTTGTCTGGCTCTTTCGAAGTTGATTCCCAAATAAAATTCTAGAGTCATTGCTCTTAATAGCTGAAAAAGGTAGCTTACTCTCTGTGTGCTTAACGGCTATTTCTTGAGACTCTTAGTCATTCCTAATGTGCTTACCTCATAGGTTTTTTAAATTTTCTTTTTCCTCAGGGAGGAATTCCCACTATAGATCCAAAAGCAATTTGAGTGATCACTTGAGTAATTTTAACCTGGTATCACACGTTCTCTGAAATCCTATACTATTACCATATACCTCAGGATAAAGGCTCAGATCCTTTTTGTTGCTTTTATTCCTTCCTAAGCTGGCCTACTTCTGCAGCCACATCCTCCTCTTTTACACGTGAACTTCAGAAAGGCTGGATGCCTACCTGCCTATGGTTCAGCTGACTTGTGTGCTGTTTCCAGCTTCATGCTTTTCCCAGAACCTCTTGACTCCACTTCTGCTGTGGACTCATCCATCTTTCTGAAAGCTTCACCCTGGGGAATCCTCTGGAACCCTCAGTTCAGGTCAGTCGCATCCAGCTCTTTGCAACCCCATGGACTGCAGCATGCCAGGCTTCCCTGTACATCACCAGCTCCTGGAGCCTGCTCAAACTCATGTCCATCGAGCTGGCGATGCCATCCAACCTTCGCATCCTCTGTCATCCCCTTCTCCTGCTTTCAGTCTTGCCCAGCATCAGGGTCTTTTCCAGTGAGTCAGCTCTTCACATCAGGTGGCCAAAGTATTAGAGTTTCAGCTTCAGCATCAGTCCTTCCAAAGAATATTCAGGATTGATTTCCTTTAGGATGGACTGGTTGGATCTCCTTTCAGTTCAAGGGACTCTTAAGAGTCTTCTCCAACACCACAGTTTAAAAGCATCAATCCTTTGGTGCTCAGCTTTCATTATGGTCCAACTCTCACATCCCTGGGCTGGGCCAGTTGAGGGACAGCACCTACCACCCCAGAATGGTGTTTTGTGACAATGCCTCATCTCACCACTCCGTAACCGTAGCTGATGCTCAGCTGTTGGACCTTCCGTCCTTGTTGCCCTTCATGTGCACACAGATCACGTGTAATTTTTCATTTATCAATCTAGTAGCTACCTTGTACGAGCACTATGTGTCAGGCCTGACCCACGTGCTGGCCTGCAGCGGCCTCTCCTGCCTCTGGGCCTTTGTTCGAGTTGTGTGTTCCCCTGGCTGTACCAGATGCAGTTCTTTCCACATCATTTAGGTTTCGTCTTAAATATCAACATTGCTTTTCTTCGCATTTGTTCCCAAACTTAGGTTGCCCAGCACACTGATAGGTGTTTGATAAATGCTGAGTAATTAATGAAACTTTTAAAACTGCATTTTTCATGAGACAGGAAGTGTGTCCACACACCTGGGTATATTTAAAATTTTTTGCTATTGTTTTTTAGGTAATGTGTTTTGGATTCTAATTTGCTTTCTCTTGGAAAATATATCTTTTAGAGGATATTAAGACAACCACATCCACAGTTATGTTGTTCATCAACTACCCATGGGAGCTTGCTCCCTGCGAATTCAGTCAGGATTCTCTTTAATAGATGATCACATGTCAAATGACAGTTTACAGAATTTGATGCTTTGTTGCATCTTATGGATTAAAACATTTGTTTTAAGATAAAGGCATTTTTAAATTTATCAGGTGCTGTTAGTCAAGGTTCTGTGGACAAGAATTGCTTCTGTTCTCCAATCTGTAGCCATATGAAGTGTAAACTAGCCACTATATATTTTTAAAAAATATATTTATGAAAGGAAACTGTTCAATTACAATATAAGCTAAACCTGATAACACTATATATTTTCATAAATATATTTATGAAAGGAAACTGTTCAATTACAATATAAGCTAAACCTGATACTATATTTTCACAAAATATATTTATGAAAGGAAACTGTTCAATTACAATATAAGCTAAACCTGATAATCTGTTCAGCTTTTCCATTCTGTAGCATTATTAACAGATAATTGACTGGTCCAGAAAGTAAAAGCAAGCCTTGATTTTTCTAAAGACGCGAACTCGCAGAGGAAACGGTGTGAGTAGAGTGCCGAGTGTTCCCTGGTAATCATAATGGATGGTCTCCCTGCCCCTCTTTCTCTGTCTCTCTCTAAGAAAGCCAAATTGCAGGATGGTTAGTATCGTAAAGGATTCTTCTTTCAAACACTAGGATGCCCAGATACAAAGGGGATGCGGTGAGATACTGCCTCGGTAAATGAACCTCAGCAAATCATACCCCTGTTTGGATTCTCAGTTACATTATGTAAGTGGTCATACAGATGGATTTTTCTTTTTTAACTCTGATTTTCCTAAACTACTCTCCCATCTATGGAACGGTGGAAGGTGCTGAGAAGAATGCACCGCTGTTACTTTAAGAAGGAAATTATGCAGGGAGGGAAGAGGTGGATGTTGTGACTGCTGACATTTGTGGCCTCTTTTTCATTTGCGTAAGAGGTGGACTGGCTTTTCTGTAGCTGCGTTGCCATGGAGAGGTAGTGGGGGAGGACTCCTAGGACCGCAGCCTGAGCGAGCAGTTCCTTCTCAGCGCTGCTCCCGAATGTGACGTGCGGGGCGGGGGGCCCAGGTGGCTCAGATCACGGGGTGGGGGGCCGGCTGACCTGTCATGCCTGGTAACGTGACTGTGCAGAGACCCCTGGGGGTGACAGACATGTTCGTGGAAGCGCCTGTGGATTCTCTATGTGAAGTGAATGGATTGTAATGTTGTATGTATTCCCACCCTTCCTGATTTCTTCCACTCGAGATTCGATGAAAAGAGTTGAAACAGATTAAACCAAATGTACGCCCTCGTTACAACAAGAACCCGACTCACTTCAGTCGGCATGTTTGCGTATAGACGCATGACAAAACAGCAAGTCAAATAAACGAGGATGGGAATAAAACACTCAGAAAGATCTAACAGGGTAGGTGAGACTGGAGCCAGACGTGAGCGTGTCACTAACCTGGGGTCACGAGCATACGGGTGTTATAGAGCTGTGTAGCCGGAGCATATGAGAACACGGAACAATGAAAGTTGTCAGGATTTTCCTACGTAATAGGTAGAGGAAGATCAGCTGTGTGTTTTATAGATAAACCTGCTTGTGTCTTAGGTGAATGTTAGGAATTTTGTCATTGCTGTTAATAGGTTTTATGGGAGATAGTTTTATGTCAAACAGAAAATTCTTGTTAACGCGTTTGTAGTAGCATCATTTTGGGGGGTCTTGTTGGTTTGTTCTCTTGACGTCAGTGGTAGATTAAATATGATGACTGTTTTGGTCTTTTGTTTTCTTGTGGCTATCATTGTGGATAACGCCTTTGTTTAACAACAAATGTGATGGGTAATTTTAGCTGAAACTCTGAGCTGCTGTTTAAAATATTTCTCCATCAAAATATGTGTCTCTTGAGGAAGTCATATAAGATGTTAAACTTACCAAATATAAAGAAACTTATTTCATCAGTCTTCTGATAAAATCTGAATGGTTGTTTCATAGTAGTTGAGTCAGAAATGGTTTAGGTGAAGATGACTTGTATGGCTGTTACAGTCATTAACTGCTTATTATAGCTTATTTTTAAGGATAACTAATTGCCTAATTTAACTCATGAAGGAAATGCTAACCCAAGTCTTTTTTTTTTTAAATAAAGGTAGTGTTAAATAAAATCTAGACATGGTATCATACACAGTGGGACATAGTACTACTGTAAAGATTTGTAAAATGTACAAATTGATTACTGAATTTACTTGGAAACTATCATTTCACATTAAGGCATTTTGGAAATTTTTCAATAAAAGTAGAGATTGTATATATATGTAATACTATCTTAAGTGATAACTTTATTTGTCTTACTAAAACCTACTTCTTTTGTGTTTGAAATATTATATATTAAGAAGAATTTCCTTACTTCTTAAATAAAATATTTAAAGGCATAAAAGTTTATAAATTACTAGGTATAGATGTTGATGGAGTTGATATTTTTCATTATTTTTCTTAGTTTTTAAATTAATTCCCAGGTATACCCATTCAACAGGAGAGCAAAATCAGTTTTCTTGATTACTCATGCAAGTGAAAGGGTGATGAGGTGTGAAATATTTGCATATGGTTAGATAAAAACAGGTAATTCTTGGGCATCCCATGTGACCCACGAATCTGCCTGCA
The DNA here is from genome assembly GCA_006410675.1 of Oreotragus oreotragus. NCBI lineage: Eukaryota > Metazoa > Chordata > Mammalia > Artiodactyla > Bovidae > Oreotragus > Oreotragus oreotragus. Next base: position 156,970 of record SJYX01011885.1, read on the forward strand.
GTGCAGGAGACCTGGGTTTGATCCCTGGGTTTGGAAGATCCCTTAGAGAAGGGAAAGGCTACCCGCTCCAGTATTCTGGCCTGGAGAATTCCATGTGAATGTTAACTACAAGCTAAAGTAGTATTCTAAACATTTACCTTGTTGTCTTTTCTGAATCTCACACACTTTTGTAAGGGAGGTGCTGTTTTTTTTTTTCCTTTCCTCCCTATGCCCCCCCCCCATTTTATGGATGAGGAAACTGAGGTCTAGAGGGTAATTTAATGTAGCAGAGATAAGAGATGGACCAGGATTTGAACCCATGACAGGTTTTGGCCACCACTCTGTTTTTTGCATGTTAAACTCTAGCCTGGCCTGGTGTGAAAACCTTTCCATCCAGGTTTCCTGAGATGGAATCCCAGCTTTTTTACATCTTAGCCAAGTGAAGGCAGAAGTTGCACCTCTTCTTGCCTCAGTTTTTTTTTTTTTTTTTCACATTTGACAACAGAATACATGTGAGTCCTTACTTCTAGTGCAGATGTGAAGGCTGGTTCCCTTCACACCCATGGCAATAGTTTTTGCTGTCATGTACTGCCATTCATTATGTTAAAGTATAAGGTCGTAATCCAAATCATGTTTTATTGCTCCGTTTGGAAATAATTACTAGGGTAAAAGAGGAATAGAGAATATGATTAAAGTAATATTGAACCTTTTTCAGATGTCCATTCAAATATGAATCATTTTAAAGCAGAGTTTGGGGCTTCCCAGGTGGCTCAGTGCTAAAGAATCCGCCTGCAGTGCAGGAGACGTGGGTTNCCCCCCCCATTTTATGGATGAGGAAACTGAGGTCTAGAGGGTAATTTAATGTCGCAGAGATAAGAGATGGACCAGGATTTGAACCCATGACAGGTTTTGGCCACCACTCTGTTAAACTCTAGCCTGGCCTGGTGTGAACAGCTTTCCATCCGGCTTTCCTGAGATGGAATCCCAGCTTTTTTACATCTTAGCCAAGTGAAGGCAGAAGTTGCACCTCTTCTTGCCTCAGTTTTTTTTTTTTTTTTTCACATTTGACAACAGAATACATGTGAGTCTTTACTTCTAGTGCAGATGTGAAGGCTGGTTCCCTTCACACCCATGGCAATAGTTTTTGCTGTCATGTACTGCCATTCTTTATGTTAAAGTATAAGGTCGTAATCCAAATCATGTTTTATTGCTCCGTTTGGAAATAATTACTAGGATAAAAGAGGAATAGAGAATATGATTAAAGTAATATTGAACCTTTTTCAGATGTCCATTCAAATATGAATCATTTTAAAGCAGAGTTTGGGGCTTCCCAGGTGGCTCAGTGCTAAAGAATCCACCTGCAGTGCAGGAGACGTGGGTTCGATCCCTGGGTCAGGAAAACCCCTTGGAGAAGGAAATGGTAGCCTACTCTAGTGTTCTTGCCTGGAGAATCCCATGGACAGAGGAACCTGGCGGGCTGCAGTCCATGGGGTCACAAGAGTCAGACGTGACTTAGTGCCTGCTGCTGCTAAGTCACTTCAGTTGTGTCCGACTCTGTGTGATCCCATAGACGGCAGCCCACCAGGCTCCCCCATCCCTGGGACTCTCCAGGCAAGAATACTGGAGTGGGTTGCCATTTCCTTCTCCAATGCATGAAAGAGAAAAGTGAAAGTGAAGTCGCTCAGTCTGTCCGACTGTTAGCGACCCCATGGACTGCAGCCCACCAGGCTACTCCGTCCATTGGATTTTCCAGGCAAGAGTACTGGGGTGGGGTGCCATTGACTTAGTGCCTAAAACAGCACAAACCCCGCAAAGCGGAGTTTCTCGGTCTTGGCACTGCTGACGTTTTGGGCAGGTAACTCTTTGTTGGCGGGGCTGTCCTGTGTGTTGTGGGATGTTTAGCAGCATCCCTGGCCTACACCCAGTGGATGTCAAGCCCTCCCCCTCCCCTGTGGCAGACAGAAGTGTCTCCAGACATTGTCAGATACCCTTTGAAGCACAGAATCACCCCTGACCAAAAATCACAGCTGGAGACATACAAACATGCATCGAACAAGTGGACGTAAGGTAACTTCAGTGTGTTAAGGATGCCAGTAGATGCTGCAGGCGAGATGAGGCGAGGGAGCGGACTGGCTCCCATGACAGGTGTGGCTGCGTGTGGGGCCCAGCAGGGAGGGGCTGAGAGACACGGAGGCTGGCGTGCAGGTCTGGTGGGAGGTCTGGGTGGGAGATGCGGGCCAGGGCCAGGAGCGGAGATGGGCGCGGAGGGAGAGCCGGAGGGCTTGGGGTTTGCTGGAATCTTCCACTCTTGACAGAGAAGTCAAAGAACAGTGCAGGTCGGAGGAGTGGACGCCGGGCAGGCTGCCTGCCAGCCCAGTGAACCCCGGGGCCTGCCTGGCCGTGCCTGGGACCCTGGTGTGTTTCTCGGCAGAGGTGGGAGTGATGGACTGTCCTCGACCTTCACGAATGTGGGACCCGGAATGATCTGCCGTGCTTCACAGACAGGGTGCGCCCCGCTTCTTCCTGGGCGCCTGTCCCCGCCCAGCTCTGTGTCCAAGCGCAGCCACTTGCAGAGTCAGTTCTTGGGACAGCAAGCGAGGATCTTGCTTTTCAGTCCCAAGTGGGAAGTTTACAGATTCTTTCAAGCAGTGCACCCCAAGGGTGGCTTCAGTATACACCCTAAACTGAACGAGCAGTAGGGGCGGAGCGCTCCAGACCCGCTCCGTAGCAGAGCACTGAGGCAAACCCAATGGAATTCCTCTCTTTCCAAAGCAAGTAACTCCAGCAGGCTGTTTAGTGATGCTATTTTAGTAAGATCACCACGAGTGTAATTTACTGATCTTTTGTTAATAGTAGTGAGTAAAATCGCTGGCTTGTAGTTGCAACGTACATGTGAATATTACACGATTCTAATGCCCATGACCTCAGCTGTGACGATGAACCCTTTAACCTCCATGAAACGATGTTGCTGAAATTGGGTGTATCTAAGTATGGAGAATGGAAATTCATCTTTGAGCCAGAGCCGCGGCCTGTCGTTGTTGTGAAGTCTGGTGCCCAAAAGGAGACAGGGAAGAGAGGCTGCTCTCATGAGAGTTTGTGGGGCTTTGTTTCCGCGCCCCCTCCCCTCCTCCACATCCCCACTCCAGTTCTGCTGATCAGTTAGATCAGTTCTTGACTGTTTCCTTTTTTCTTGGGAATAGACATTTTCAGCTCGATTTTCCACCCTGAGTCGCCATGCCAAGTGGGCCTGAGTAAGGCAGTCGAGACGTTTTGTCTGGTCACCAGCTCTGACAGGTGTGAGTTCAGCCACGTTTGAACACGTGCTGTTTCGAGGGTTGCACTTGTGCTGCGGGGTTTATTTTCCTACCACTAGGGAAGATGGAAGAGAGATTTACCCATCAGGTAGCTTAAAAATCTCAGAGATGGAAAAGAAGTTCATGCATAGTGGAGATCTGGAGAAATAAGTGAAACAAGTGACAGTGGGCAAAGGGGATAAAGTTAAATACCCTTAAATAGAGTCTGCATTCTATCCAGTTGTTTGGATAGATGAAGTTCTGTGGGGTGCCCAGAAAGGTAAGAACAACAGCTTTTCTGGATTTATGTATAGAAGTTTTCTGAGAGTTGGGATTTAAGCTTGGTCACGAAAAATTGGGGAGGAATGGATAAATGGGGGCTTCCCTGGTGGCTCAGCAGTAAAGAATCCACCTGCCAATGCAGGAGACGCAAGTTCGATCCCTGGGTCGGGAAGACCCCCCGGAGGAGGGCGTGGCAACCCACTCCAGTGTTCTTGCCTGGAGAATCCCAGGGACAGAGGAGCCTGGAGCGTGTGGTCCGTGGGGTTGCAGAGTCAGACACGACTGACTTAGTGCCTGAACAGCAATGACGACACAGATAAATACTGTGGGCCAGGACGTCGGTGGCCAGGATAGAGGTCCATGTGGTGTTTATGATTTTAGCAGGTGATCCAGGCCTGAAAGGAGTAACCTTCCACACACGTGCCTGCGAGCTCTCAATGCCAGAGGAGCCAGCACGCGTGGGCACACACCGTGGTGACCCCAGTGGGGATCAGAAAAGGCTCTGAGAGCACATGACGCTTAAGCTCAAACACGAGAGAGGAGGAGTTGCCAGCTTGGGCAGAACAGCCTTCTAAATGATATGGAATAGTAATATAGCACAGCATCAAGTTCACATTTGGGAGGCCACATGCCTGGGTTGAAAGCCGGCAGACAGGTTTCTCCGTGTTAGCGCTGCGTTTGCTTCCGGGAGCCGTGGCTTGCTTCTCTGTTGAGTGGAGGTCATGGGCGGCTCCGCCCTCCTGGGTGGTTTTGGGGGAGGGTTGAGCGGTGAGTGAGTCCTCAGGACGGTGTCCGCACAGGGCAAGCACTTATGTTTTAGCTGTTACTGGTAGATTTCTCCCCAGTAGGGTCAGAAGGAGGGTGAGGTCGTTTGCTTCCGGGAGCCGTGGCTTGCTTCTCTGTTGAGTGGAGGTCATGGGCGGCTCCGCCCTCCTGGGTGGTTTTGGGGGAGGGTTGAGCGGTGAGTGAGTCCTCAGGACGGTGTCCGCACAGGGCAAGCACTTATGTTTTAGCTGTTACTGGTAGATTTCTCCCCAGTAGGGTCAGAAGGAGGGTGAGGGCATCCCAGACAGGTGTGAGGGAAGCAGTTCTCAGAAGGAACCCCAAGAGTTTGAAGCCACGCTGGGGGCGGGCGAGCTGCGGGTGGGCACCCCCAAAGGCAGTGCCGCCCCTCCTCTTGGAGGAAGGTTTCCAGGAGCATGGATTCTAATGATGGCTCCCGACAGGCAACTTGTGGTTCCTCCACCCAGTTTTAAAAAATGCATGCGTGTGTTTATTCTATTTTGCTGGTTTGTTTAACATATATTTTAGGGAGTTTAAGAAATAGTTAATGAAAAAAAAAAAAGAAATAGTTAATGGTATCCTGGGTACCCTCATGTGCTACAATATTTTTGAAAAGAACTTTCAGTCACACTGAAAGAGC